>JAVTVY010011894.1:0-504731 GCA_036873755.1 Hanleya hanleyi
TTCTGTTTTTGAGCTTAGGCCCTCTAGCACTCTCGATTATGAAAATATTTAGGGGAATTGCATCACTTAGCGGCCACCCAACAGACTGCAATAATTGCCCGGACCGAAAGGAGTTAACTTCCTCCAATTAAAAGCAGAAAATATTAATTGAATCAAATTGGTACCATACAAGTTCATATTAGAGGACAACCTGTTAACCATCCTGTCATTTAAGATTGATAAACTACCATTACCATGAAAAGCCTCTTAAAATTTGCACCTTCAAAACAAAAGTAAACTTTACCACGTTTTCATAAAGCTCTATGATGCCACAATTATATATTTAATCCATTTTCAAGCCTATGAAAGGCTTCAGGTTGATGGACAGGAACAGCACCAGAATGAGATGTACAGTGTCCCATTGCTAGCTGAGTTCTTGTACGGTAGTTCGTTGAAGACCGGAGTTTCATTATTCCAAGCTCCACATGCTGCAATGGCTTGTGTGACTTGGGAAAGACACGAGTGAGAGGTCCGGTCGCGGTGAAATGGTTCCCGTGATCGATAGTACTGGCATGGATCCAGCAACCAGGAAGTACAGTTTGAAGCATCATCTGCAATTTGAAATATCAGATTTCTCAGAAATGCTGAAAAATCACAGCTTAAAACATAAATGTGTGCATATCCGCACACGAGAAGTAAAAGACAAGCACGATCAGATTTAGTTAAATGGTTTATTACTTATTTACCAAGCACTAATATTTGACAGCTATAGTCGTATTTCATATAACGGTTTATGAAACAATATCTTACATGGTAGCACATTCTGAGATAAAAATAGCACTGCATGATTTAAATAATTCGAACCGGTCACAACATCTCGGTTTCGTCTGACGAGAAAATTCCACTGTCAAAGAAACCACTTCTCACTGAATGCCTCGCCGCTGATTCGTTTCTTCGAAAACGATTAAACTCATTTGTTTCCACGAATCCTGACACTCTTCTACTGGTTTTGCTTCTTGTCGATTTGGATTGAGAACAAGGAATGCGTCCCTGGCCAACCACAAGACGAGGATTACTTTGGTGGGCAATGGCTTCTTCAAGGATGTCTTCGGGAATGATTGCAAGGGGACGAATTTCTGTGACAAGCTTAGCTAGTGGTATGTCGTTAAAGCTAAGAGCTGGGACAAATGTTTTCAATGTTTTCTTCAAAGCCTTCAGATCCTCCTTCTGACAATGTCGCCTGCTCCATCTGTATGCCGCGTCCCATTTAATTTCCTCTGTTGCTCGTAGATCAGGTCTGAGCAAAATGGTAGTCGTTGTCTTTTGTGATAGAAATTCGAAGTTAGGACGGCTGAAAACATCCTGTGCATTGTCACAAATAAAGTACAGAATTTTCAGTAAAAGCAGCTTGGTCCATCTGAACTCTGTATACGGTCCCGTGGATTCTAGCAGCGGTAAAACAGTTTTCAATGTGATAAGTTTCTCAGCAAATTTTAAGCACACTGCGTGAAGATCAGATATGCCATACTTGTCGGCTGCATTCATAACGCCCACGACTGAAGAAACGTTCACGTTTACTCTGCCGCTGAGGAGGTATAGGATTACACGCCTGAAAGCATCGGCGTCGAAATCTGTTACTGGAATGGTCAAAGAGCCTGTTTCTGAATTCGACGATGTCTTTGTTTCTTTTCTGTTTCTCAGTTGTTTCAACTTCGCCAGGAGTCCGCTGTGTTTCCTAGAGGATGGCAACTTGGACGATGAAGCAAAAATCAACTCATAGAAACCTTTGTTTCTAGTGGCCAGGATCGCCTTCACTGCATAAACGGGTGTCTGGTCATCACCAACTAAAAATGTGATATCACACATTTGTGGCATACTTAAGATGGATTGAAGATCTTCGTACAGGCAGTGTTTGTTCTGGAAAACCATGAAATCCTGGTCGTCTGTGGCTTTCGTCTCATTCAAACTTTCAAGACTTGCAGCATGGATACACATCGGTGTATCGTATAAGTCGTCACCATCAAGGATGCTGGAGTTGAGGGAAGAACTTTCGGAAATATCCGAATCCCAAATACTGGTGTCGTAGCTAGTATCGTAAGCTGAATCTTGATACATTCTGGAGTTGTATGGGACGTTATAGTAACGTTATGGTCAAATTTACTCCAGTGACTTGCACTAAGTAATGATAACTGAATCCATGCAACGAGAATTTATACCCCGATACAAGATATTCAGACACTCGACCATTTAATGAGCGAACGTTGTCGTCAGTGACCGTCACGTCAAAATACGTTCAACTAATTCAGCCAATTAATCATTTCAATCTGGAAAATCAAATTAACCACAGATTCACAAATGGCATTAAGCTAATAAAGCTCACGAAAATAAGAAGCCATTAATCACCCGTGTCAGCAAAACCAGGATCAGGCGTTAATCCTTATTCGCGCGTGCCACCTGTGTTTAACTACTTAAGTCATATAATGACTATACTGTTGATGATCTTCAACACGCATTTCCTCGAGAAATCAATTCATTATAGGAGATTATTTCTCACAATTATTGAATTGCGCCTCTCTGTATGGGAAGTGCTTGGCGGGACAACCAAATCGCAGTTCCTTTCTTTTAGCCCTATCTGGCCTGGAAAAAAGAACGTGTGTGTGCATGACAAGGGAAGGTTTTTTTTCTATGGATCAAGAATGAATAAAAATTATGAGCTGCAATTTAATGACTTAATATCTTTTAAGATTACGCATATCATTTTGTTGGGTATATTCAAACACACCCCTATTTGGCCTGGAACAAAGAGTATGTGTGTGTGCATGAGACGGGGGAAGGGGGGGGGGGGCGGGGGGTCTCTATAGCTCCAGAATGAATAAAAATTATGAACTGCAATTTAATGACTTCACATCTTTTAAGGTTAGGCATATTATATTTTATGGGTATATTCAATCACACGTTTACGTTGGCGTGCTCAGAAAATCGAGTTTTTGACGTGTAGAACCAAAGAAGCCTTTGGAAATTAATCACCCGTGCACAGAACATTCTGATTGAATTTCTAATTTATCTGTACTGAATAGTTTTGTAAGGAAAATTGCATGAATAAGATATTTAAAAATCGGACGATATATGTCACTTTTTTATACGAAACATTACTGTGATGTCATCAGAACAGCCAATATAATTATTTTCGAATTCTGTTTTTGAGCTTTGGCCCTCTAGCACTACTCTTTTTTATATGAAACGTTACTGTGATGTCATCAGAACAGCCAATGTAATTATTTTCGAATTCTGTTTTTGAGCTTAGGCCCTCTAGCACTCTCGATTATGAAAATATTTAGGGGAATTGCATCACTTAGCGGCCACCCAACAGACTGCAATAATTGCCCAGACCGAAAGGAGTCAACTTCCTCCAATTAAAAGCAGAAAATATTAATTGAATTAAATTGGTACCATACAACTTCATATTAGAGGACAACCTGTTAACCATCCTGTCATTTAAGATTGATAAACTACCATTACCATGAAAAGCCTCTTAAAATTTGCACCTTCAAAACAAAAGTAAACTTTACCACGTTTTCATAAAGCTCTATGATGCCACAATTATATATTTAATCCATTTTCAAGCCTATGAAAGGCTTCAGGTTGATGGACAGGAACAGCACCAGAATGAGATGTACAGTGTCCCATTGCTAGCCGAGTTCTTGTACGGTAGTTCGTTGAAGACGGGAGTTTCATTATTCCAAGCTCCACATGCTGCAATGGCTTGTGTGACTTGGGAAAGACACGAGTGAGAGGTCCGGTCGCGGTGAAATGGTTCCCGTGATCGATAGTACTGGCATGGATCCAGCAACCAGGAAGTACACTTTGAAGCATCATCTGCAATTTGAAATATCAGATTTCTCAGAAATGCTGAAAAATCACAGCTTAAAACATAAATGTGTGCATATCCGCACACGAGAAGCAAAAGACAAGCACGATCAGATTTAGTTAAATGGTTTATTACTTATTTACCAAGCACTAATATTTGACAGCTATAGTCGTATTTCATATAAAGGTTTATGAAACAATATCTTACCTGGTAGCACATTCTGAGAAAAAAATAACACTGCATGATTTAAATAATTCGAACCGGTCACAACATCTCGGTTTCGTCTGACGAGAAAATTCCACTGTCAAAGAAACCACTTCTCACTGAATGCCTGGCCGCTGATTCGTTTCTTCGAAAACGATTAAACCCATTTGTTTCCACGAATCCTGACACTCTTCTACTGGTTTTGCTTCTTGTCGATTTGGATTGAGAACAAGGAATGCGTCCCTGGCCAACCACAAAACGAGGATTACTTTGGTGGGCAATGGCTTCTTCAAGGATGTCTTCGGGAATGATTGCAAGGGGACGAATTTCTGTGACAAGCTTAGCTAGTGGTATGTCGTTAAAGCTAAGAGCTGGGACAAATGTTTTCAATGTTTTCTTCAAAGCCTTCAGATCCTCCTTCTGACAATGTCGTCTGCTCCATCTGTATGCCGCGTCCCATTTAATTTCCTCTGTTGCTCGTAGATCAGGTCTGAGCAAAATGGTAGTCGTTGTCTTTTGTGATAGAAATTCGAAGTTAGGAAGGCTGAAAACATCCTGTGCATTGTCACAAATAAAGTCCAGAATTTTCAGTAAAAGCAGCTTGGTCCATCTGAACTCTGTATACGGTCCCGTGGATTCTAGCAGCGGTAAAACAGTTTTCAATGTGATCAGTTTCTCAGCAAATTTTAAGCACACTGCGTGAAGATCAGATATGCCATACTTGTCGGCTGCATTCATAACGCCCACGACTGAAGAAACGTTCACGTTTACTCTGCCGCTGTGGAGGTATAGGATTACACGTCTGAAAGCATCGGCGTCGAAATCTGTTACTGGAATGGTCAAAGAGCCTGTTTCTGAATTCGACGATGTCTTTGTTTCTTTTCTGTTTCTCAGTTGTTTCAACTTCGCCAGGAGTCCGCTGTGTTTCCTAGAGGATGGCAACTTGGACGATGAAGCAAAAATCAACTCATAGAAACCTTTGTTTCTAGTGGCCAGGATCGCCTTCACTGCATAAACGGGTGTCTGGTCATCACCAACTAAAAATGTGATATCACACATTTGTGGCATACTTAAGATGGATTGAAGATCTTCGTACAGGCAGTGTTTGTTCTGGAAAACCATGAAATCCTGGTCGCCTGTGGCTTTCGTCTCATTCAAACTTTCAAGACTTGCAGCATGGATACACATCGGTGTATCGTATAAGTCGTCACCATCAAGGATGCTGGAGTTGAGGGAAGAACTTTCGGAAATATCCGAATCCCAAATACTGGTGTCGTAGCTAGTATCGTAAGCTGAATCTTGATACATTCTGGAGTTGTATGGGACGTTATAGTAACGTTATGGTCAAATTTACTCGAGTGACTTGCACTAAGTAATGATAACTGAATCCATGCAACGAGAATTTCTACCCCGATACAAGATATTCAGACACTCGACCATTTAATGAGCGAACGTTGTCGTCAGCGACCGTCACGTCAAAATACGTTCAACTAATTCAGTCAATTAATCATTTCAATCTGGAAAATCAAATTAACCACAGATTCACAAATGGCATTAAGCTAATAAAGCTCACGAAAATAAGAAGCCATTAATCACCCGTGTCAGCAAAACCAGGATCAGGCGTTAATCCTTATTCGCGCGTGCCACCTGTGTTTTAACTACTTAAGTCATATAATGACTATACTGTTGATGATCTTCAACACGCATTTCCTCGAGAAATCAATTCATTATAGGAGATTATTTCTCACAATTATTGAATTGCGCCTCTCTGTATGGGAAGTGCTTGGCGGGACAACCAAATCGCAGTTCCTTTCTTTTAGCCCTATCTGGCCTGGAAAAAGAACGTGTGTGTGCATGACAAGGGAAGGTTTTTTTTCTATGGATCAAGAATGAATAAAAATTATGAGCTGCAATTTAATGACTTAATATCTTTTAAGATTACGCATATCATTTTGTTGGGTATATTCAAACACACCCCTATTTGGCCTGGAACAAAGAGTATGTGTGTGTGCATGAGACGGGGGGCGGGGGTCTCTATAGCTCCAGAATGAATAAAAATTATGAACTGCAATTTAATGACTTCATATCTTTTAAGGTTAGGTATATTATATTTTATGGGTATATATTCAATCACACGTTTACGTTGGCGTGCTCAGAAAATCGAGTTTTTGACGTGTAGAACCAAAGAAGCCTTTGGAAATTAATCACCCGTGCACAGAACATTCTGATTGAATTTCTAATTTATCTGTACTGAACAGTTTTGTAAGGAAAATTGCATGAATAAGATATTTAAAAATCGGACGATATATGTCACTTTTTTTATATGAAACATTACTGTGATGTCATCAGAACAGCCAATGTAATTATTTTCGAATTCTGTTTTTGAGCTTTGGCCCTCTAGCACTACTTTTTTATATGAAACGTTACTGTGATGTCATCAGAACAGCCAATGTAATTATTTTCGAATTCTGTTTTTGAGCTTAGGCCCTCTAGCACTCTCGATTATGAAAATATTTAGGGGAATTGCATCACTTAGCGGCCACCCAACAGACTGCAATAATTGCCCAGACCGAAAGGAGTTAACTTCCTCCAATTAAAAGCAGAAAATATTAATTGAATTAAATTGGTACCATACAACTTCATATTAGAGGACAACCTGTTAACCATCCTGTCATTTAAGATTGATAAACTACCATTACCATGAAAAGCCTCTTAAAATTTGCACCTTCAAAACAAAAGTAAACTTTACCACGTTTTCATAAAGCTCTATGATGCCACAATTATATATTTAATCCATTTTCAAGCCTATGAAAGGCTTCAGGTTGATGGACAGGAACAGCACCAGAATGAGATGTACAGTGTCCCATTGCTAGCCGAGTTCTTGTACGGTAGTTCGTTGAAGACCGGAGTTTCATTATTCCAAGCTCCACATGCTGCAATGGCTTGTGTGACTTGGGAAAGACACGAGTGAGAGGTCCGGTCGCGGTGAAATGGTTCCC
Source organism: Hanleya hanleyi (assembly GCA_036873755.1). Classification (NCBI taxonomy): domain Eukaryota; kingdom Metazoa; phylum Mollusca; class Polyplacophora; order Lepidopleurida; family Hanleyidae; genus Hanleya; species Hanleya hanleyi. The sequence continues at coordinate 7,051 of JAVTVY010011894.1, forward strand.
GTGATCGATAGTACTGGCATGGATCCAGCAACCAGGAAGTACAGTTTGAAGCATCATCTGCAATTTGAAATATCAGATTACTCAGAAATGCTGAAAAATTACAGCTTAAAACATAAATGTGTGCATATCCGCACACGAGAAGTAAAAGACAAGCACGATCAGATTTAGTTAAATGGTTTATTACTTATTTACCAAGCACTAATATTTGACAGCTATAGTCGTATTTCATATAAAGGTTTATGAAACAATATCTTACATGGTAGCACATTCTGAGATAAAAATAGCACTGCATGATTTAAATAATTCGAACCGGTCACAACATCTCGGTTTCGTCTGACGAGAAAATTCCACTGTCAAAGAAACCACTTCTCACTGAATGCCTGACCGCTGATTCGTTTCTTCGAAAACGATTAAACCCATTTGTTTCCACGAATCCTGAAACTCTTCTACTGGTTTTGCTTCTTGTCGATTTGGATTGAGAACAAGGAATGCGTTCCTGGCCAACCACAAGACGAGGATTACTTTGGTGGGCAATGGCTTCTTCAAGGATGTCTTCGGGAATGATTGCAAGGGGACGAATTTCTGTGACAAGTTTAGCTAGTGGTATGTCGTTAAAGCTAAGAGCTGGGACAAATGTTTTCAACGTTTTCTTCAAAGCCTTCAGATCCTCCTTCTGACAATGTCGTCTGCTCCATCTGTATGCCGCGTCCCATTTAATTTCCTCTGTTGCTCGTAGATCAGGTCTGAGCAAAATCGTAGTCGTTGTCTTTTGTGATAGAAATTCGAAGTTAGGAAGGCTGAAAACATCCTGTGCATTGTCACAAATAAAGTCCAGAATTTTCAGTAAAAGCAGCTTGGTCCATCTGAACTCTGTATACGGTCCCGTGGATTCTAGCAGCGGTAAAACAGTTTTCAATGTGATAAGTTTCTCAGCAAATTTTAAGCACACTGCGTGAAGATCAGATATGCCATACTTGTCGGCTGCATTCATAACGCCCACGACTGAAGAAACGTTCACGTTTACTCTGCCGCTGTGGAGGTATAGGATTACACGCCTGAAAGCATCGGCGTCGAAATCTGTTACTGGAATGGTCAAAGAGCCTGTTTCTGAATTCGACGATGTCTTTGTTTCTTTTCTGTTTCTCAGTTGTTTCAACTTCGCCAGGAGTCCGCTGTGTTTCCTAGAGGATGGCAACTTGGACGATGAAGCAAGAATCAACTCATAGAAACCTTTGTTTCTAGTGGCCAGGATCGCCTTCACTGCATAAACGGGTGTCTGGTCATCACCAACTAAAAATGTGATATCACACATTTGTGGCATACTTAAGATGGATTGAAGATCTTCGTACAGGCAGTGTTTGTTCTGGAAAACCATGAAATCCTGGTCGTCTGTGGCTTTCGTCTCATTCAAACTTTCAAGACTTGCAGCATGGATACACATCGGTGTATCGTATAAGTCGTCACCATCAAGGATGCTGGAGTTGAGGGAAGAACTTTCGGAAATATCCGAATCCCAAATACTGGTGTCGTAGCTAGTATCGTAAGCTGAATCTTGATACATTCTGGAGTTGTATGGGACGTTATAGTAACGTTATGGTCAAATTTACTCGAGTGACTTGCACTAAGTAATGATAACTGAATCCATGCAACGAGAATTTATACCCCGATACAAGATATTCAGACACTCGACCATTTAATGAGCGAACGTTGTCGTCAGTGACCGTCACGTCAAAATACGTTCAACTAATTCAGTCAATTAATCATTTCAATCTGGAAAATCAAATTAACCACAGATTCACAAATGGCATTAAGCTAATAAAGCTCACGAAAATAAGAAGCCATTAATCACCCGTGTCAGCAAAACCAGGATCAGGCGTTAATCCTTATTCGCGCGTGCCACCTGTGTTTTAACTACTTAAGTCATATAATGACTATACTGTTGATGATCTTCAACACGCATTTCCTCGAGAAATCAATTCATTATAGGAGATTATTTCTCACAATTATTGAATTGCGCCTCTCTGTATGGGAAGTGCTTGGCGGGACAACCAAATCGCAGTTCCTTTCTTTTAGCCCTATCTGGCCTGGAAAAAGAACGTGTGTGTGCATGACAAGGGAAGGTTTTTTTTCTGTGGATCAAGAATGAATAAAAATTATGAGCTGCAATTTAATGACTTAATATCTTTTAAGATTACGCATATCATTTTGTTGGGTATATTCAAACACACCCCTATTTGGCCTGGAACAAAGAGTATGTGTGTGTGCATGAGACGGGGGAAGGGGGGGGGGGGGGGGGGGGGTCTCTATAGCTCCAGAATGAATAAAAATTATGAACTGCAATTTAATGACTTCATATCTTTTAAGGTTAGGTATATTATATTTTATGGGTATATATTCAATCACACGTTTACGTTGGCGTGCTCAGAAAATCGAGTTTTTGACGTGTAGAACCAAAGAAGCCTTTGGAAATTAATCACCCGTGCACAGAACATTCTGATTGAATTTCTAATTTATCTGTACTGAACAGTTTTGTAAGGAAAATTGCATGAATAAGATATTTAAAAATCGGACGATATATGTCACTTTTTTTATATGAAACATTACTGTGATGTCATCAGAACAGCCAATGTAATTATTTTCGAATTCTGTTTTTGAGCTTTGGCCCTCTAGCACTACTTTTTTATATGAAACGTTACTGTGATGTCATCAGAACAGCCAATGTAATTATTTTCGAATTCTGTTTTTGAGCTTAGGCCCTCTAGCACTCTCGATTATGAAAATATTTAGGGGAATTGCATCACTTAGCGGCCACCCAACAGACTGCAATAATTGCCCAGACCGAAAGGAGTTAACTTCCTCCAATTAAAAGCAGAAAATATTAATTGAATTAAATTGGTACCATACAACTTCATATTAGAGGACAACCTGTTAACCATCCTGTCATTTAAGATTGATAAACTACCATTACCATGAAAAGCCTCTTAAAATTTGCACCTTCAAAACAAAAGTAAACTTTACCACGTTTTCATAAAGCTCTATGATGCCACAATTATATATTTAATCCATTTTCAAGCCTATGAAAGGCTTCAGGTTGATGGACAGGAACAGCACCAGAATGAGATGTACAGTGTCCCATTGCTAGCCGAGTTCTTGTACGGTAGTTCGTTGAAGACCGGAGTTTCATTATTCCAAGCTCCACATGCTGCAATGGCTTGTGTGACTTGGGAAAGACACGAGTGAGAGGTCCGGTCGCGGTGAAATGGTTCCCGTGATCGATAGTACTGGCATGGATCCAGCAACCAGGAAGTACAGTTTGAAGCATCATCTGCAATTTGAAATATCAGATTTCTCAGAAATGCTGAAAAATCACAGCTTAAAACATAAATGTGTGCATATCCGCACACGAGAAGTAAAAGACAAGCACGATCAGATTTAGTTAAATGGTTTATTACTTATTTACCAAGCACTAATATTTGACAGCTATAGTCGTATTTCATATAAAGGTTTATGAAACAATATCTTACATGGTAGCACATTCTGAGATAAAAATAGCACTGCATGATTTAAATAATTCGAACCGGTCACAACATCTCGGTTTCGTCTGACGAGAAAATTCCACTGTCAAAGAAACCACTTCTCACTGAATGCCTGACCGCTGATTCGTTTCTTCGAAAACGATTAAACCCATTTGTTTCCACGAATCCTGACACTCTTCTACTGGTTTTGCTTCTTGTCGATTTGGATTGAGAACAAGGAATGCGTTCCTGGCCAACCACAAGACGAGGATTACTTTGGTGGGCAATGGCTTCTTCAAGGATGTCTTCGGGAATGATTGCAAGGGGACGAATTTCTGTGACAAGTTTAGCTAGTGGTATGTCGTTAAAGCTAAGAGCTGGGACAAATGTTTTCAACGTTTTCTTCAAAGCCTTCAGATCCTCCTTCTGACAATGTCGTCTGCTCCATCTGTATGCCGCGTCCCATTTAATTTCCTCTGTTGCTCGTAGATCAGGTCTGAGCAAAATCGTAGTCGTTGTCTTTTGTGATAGAAATTCGAAGTTAGGAAGGCTGAAAACATCCTGTGCATTGTCACAAATAAAGTCCAGAATTTTCAGTAAAAGCAGCTTGGTCCATCTGAACTCTGTATACGGTCCCGTGGATTCTAGCAGCGGTAAAACAGTTTTCAATGTGATAAGTTTCTCAGCAAATTTTAAGCACACTGCGTGAAGATCAGATATGCCATACTTGTCGGCTGCATTCATAACGCCCACGACTGAAGAAACGTTCACGTTTACTCTGCCGCTGTGGAGGTATAGGATTACACGCCTGAAAGCATCGGCGTCGAAATCTGTTACTGGAATGGTCAAAGAGCCTGTTTCTGAATTCGACGATGTCTTTGTTTCTTTTCTGTTTCTCAGTTGTTTCAACTTCGCCAGGAGTCCGCTGTGTTTCCTAGAGGATGGCAACTTGGACGATGAAGCAAGAATCAACTCATAGAAACCTTTGTTTCTAGTGGCCAGGATCGCCTTCACTGCATAAACGGGTGTCTGGTCATCACCAACTAAAAATGTGATATCACACATTTGTGGCATACTTAAGATGGATTGAAGATCTTCGTACAGGCAGTGTTTGTTCTGGAAAACCATGAAATCCTGGTCGTCTGTGGCTTTCGTCTCATTCAAACTTTCAAGACTTGCAGCATGGATACACATCGGTGTATCGTATAAGTCGTCACCATCAAGGATGCTGGAGTTGAGGGAAGAACTTTCGGAAATATCCGAATCCCAAATACTGGTGTCGTAGCTAGTATCGTAAGCTGAATCTTGATACATTCTGGAGTTGTATGGGACGTTATAGTAACGTTATGGTCAAATTTACTCGAGTGACTTGCACTAAGTAATGATAACTGAATCCATGCAACGAGAATTTATACCCCGATACAAGATATTCAGACACTCGACCATTTAATGAGCGAACGTTGTCGTCAGTGACCGTCACGTCAAAATACGTTCAACTAATTCAGTCAATTAATCATTTCAATCTGGAAAATCAAATTAACCACAGATTCACAAATGGCATTAAGCTAATAAAGCTCACGAAAATAAGAAGCCATTAATCACCCGTGTCAGCAAAACCAGGATCAGGCGTTAATCCTTATTCGCGCGTGCCACCTGTGTTTAACTACTTAAGTCATATAATGACTATACTGTTGATGATCTTCAACACGCATTTCCTCGAGAAATCAATTCATTATAGGAGATTATTTCTCACAATTATTGAATTGCGCCTCTCTGTATGGGAAGTGCTTGGCGGGACAACCAAATCGCAGTTCCTTTCTTTTAGCCCTATCTGGCCTGGAAAAAGAACGTGTGTGTGCATGACAAGGGAAGGTTTTTTTTCTGTGGATCAAGAATGAATAAAAATTATGAGCTGCAATTTAATGACTTAATATCTTTTAAGATTACGCATATCATTTTGTTGGGTATATTCAAACACACCCCTATTTGGCCTGGAACAAAGAGTATGTGTGTGTGCATGAGACGGGGGAAGGGGGGGGGGGGGCGGGGGGTCTCTATAGCTCCAGAATGAATAAAAATTATGAACTGCAATTTAATGACTTCATATCTTTTAAGGTTAGGTATATTATATTTTATGGGTATATATTCAATCACACGTTTACGTTGGCGTGCTCAGAAAATCGAGTTTTTGACGTGTAGAACCAAAGAAGCCTTTGGAAATTAATCACCCGTGCACAGAACATTCTGATTGAATTTCTAATTTATCTGTACTGAACAGTTTTGTAAGGAAAATTGCATGAATAAGATATTTAAAAATCGGACGATATATGTCACTTTTTTTATATGAAACATTACTGTGATGTCATCAGAACAGCCAATGTAATTATTTTCGAATTCTGTTTTTGAGCTTTGGCCCTCTAGCACTACTTTTTTATATGAAACGTTACTGTGATGTCATCAGAACAGCCAATGTAATTATTTTCGAATTCTGTTTTTGAGCTTAGGCCCTCTAGCACTCTCGATTATGAAAATATTTAGGGGAATTGCATCACTTAGCGGCCACCCAACAGACTGCAATAATTGCCCAGACCGAAAGGAGTTAACTTCCTCCAATTAAAAGCAGAAAATATTAATTGAATTAAATTGGTACCATACAACTTCATATTAGAGGACAACCTGTTAACCATCCTGTCATTTAAGATTGATAAACTACCATTACCATGAAAAGCCTCTTAAAATTTGCACCTTCAAAACAAAAGTAAACTTTACCACGTTTTCATAAAGCTCTATGATGCCACAATTATATATTTAATCCATTTTCAAGCCTATGAAAGGCTTCAGGTTGATGGACAGGAACAGCACCAGAATGAGATGTACAGTGTCCCATTGCTAGCCGAGTTCTTGTACGGTAGTTCGTTGAAGACCGGAGTTTCATTATTCCAAGCTCCACATGCTGCAATGGCTTGTGTGACTTGGGAAAGACACGAGTGAGAGGTCCGGTCGCGGTGAAATGGTTCCCGTGATCGATAGTACTGGCATGGATCCAGCAACCAGGAAGTACAGTTTGAAGCATCATCTGCAATTTGAAATATCAGATTTCTCAGAAATGCTGAAAAATCACAGCTTAAAACATAAATGTGTGCATATCCGCACACGAGAAGTAAAAGACAAGCACGATCAGATTTAGTTAAATGGTTTATTACTTATTTACCAAGCACTAATATTTGACAGCTATAGTCGTATTTCATATAAAGGTTTATGAAACAATATCTTACATGGTAGCACATTCTGAGATAAAAATAGCACTGCATGATTTAAATAATTCGAACCGGTCACAACATCTCGGTTTCGTCTGACGAGAAAATTCCACTGTCAAAGAAACCACTTCTCACTGAATGCCTGACCGCTGATTCGTTTCTTCGAAAACGATTAAACCCATTTGTTTCCACGAATCCTGAAACTCTTCTACTGGTTTTGCTTCTTGTCGATTTGGATTGAGAACAAGGAATGCGTTCCTGGCCAACCACAAGACGAGGATTACTTTGGTGGGCAATGGCTTCTTCAAGGATGTCTTCGGGAATGATTGCAAGGGGACGAATTTCTGTGACAAGTTTAGCTAGTGGTATGTCGTTAAAGCTAAGAGCTGGGACAAATGTTTTCAACGTTTTCTTCAAAGCCTTCAGATCCTCCTTCTGACAATGTCGTCTGCTCCATCTGTATGCCGCGTCCCATTTAATTTCCTCTGTTGCTCGTAGATCAGGTCTGAGCAAAATCGTAGTCGTTGTCTTTTGTGATAGAAATTCGAAGTTAGGAAGGCTGAAAACATCCTGTGCATTGTCACAAATAAAGTCCAGAATTTTCAGTAAAAGCAGCTTGGTCCATCTGAACTCTGTATACGGTCCCGTGGATTCTAGCAGCGGTAAAACAGTTTTCAATGTGATAAGTTTCTCAGCAAATTTTAAGCACACTGCGTGAAGATCAGATATGCCATACTTGTCGGCTGCATTCATAACGCCCACGACTGAAGAAACGTTCACGTTTACTCTGCCGCTGTGGAGGTATAGGATTACACGCCTGAAAGCATCGGCGTCGAAATCTGTTACTGGAATGGTCAAAGAGCCTGTTTCTGAATTCGACGATGTCTTTGTTTCTTTTCTGTTTCTCAGTTGTTTCAACTTCGCCAGGAGTCCGCTGTGTTTCCTAGAGGATGGCAACTTGGACGATGAAGCAAGAATCAACTCATAGAAACCTTTGTTTCTAGTGGCCAGGATCGCCTTCACTGCATAAACGGGTGTCTGGTCATCACCAACTAAAAATGTGATATCACACATTTGTGGCATACTTAAGATGGATTGAAGATCTTCGTACAGGCAGTGTTTGTTCTGGAAAACCATGAAATCCTGGTCGTCTGTGGCTTTCGTCTCATTCAAACTTTCAAGACTTGCAGCATGGATACACATCGGTGTATCGTATAAGTCGTCACCATCAAGGATGCTGGAGTTGAGGGAAGAACTTTCGGAAATATCCGAATCCCAAATACTGGTGTCGTAGCTAGTATCGTAAGCTGAATCTTGATACATTCTGGAGTTGTATGGGACGTTATAGTAACGTTATGGTCAAATTTACTCGAGTGACTTGCACTAAGTAATGATAACTGATGTTGTTGAAATTGTAGTTTAAGGGCCGCTTCCCATTCGGATTTCGCGGCCCATCAACTCAATGTTTTATTTGAATTTCGCGGTACATTACTTGGTTTATCGAATATCTTTTTCAGCGCTAATTATATAAACAAATAAATTAATAAATAAATAGATAAATAATAAATAACAGTGAGAGATTAGTAGGAGATATTAATAGAAATAAATAAGAATCGCTGTATGTACAAGTTCGTAAGTCTTTTGCTGTTTTTTTTTGTTTTGGTTGTTATACTGGTGAATAAGAGTTCAATGTAATCGCGTGTATGATTCCTTTGTCTCGGTGCCCCTTTGTACGCACAAAGCCGTCCAGAAAAAACTGGGAGAACCGTGAGCGCCTTGAGGATTTTTCGAATCGACTTTCCTAATGGCGCTCATGGGAACAGGGTGGGTTCTTCCAGAAATCTGTGCCTGTAACAATTGCTTGGAGTGTGTATTGGGGCACAGGACGGCAGGTCTACGTCCTATATTTAATGATAACTGAATCCATGCAACGAGAATTTATACCCCGATACAAGATATTCAGACACTCGACCATTTAATGAGCGAACGTTGTCGTCAGTGACCGTCACGTCAAAATACGTTCAACTAATTCAGTCAATTAATCATTTCAATCTGGAAAATCAAATTAACCACAGATTCACAAATGGCATTAAGCTAATAAAGCTCACGAAAATAAGAAGCCATTAATCACCCGTGTCAGCAAAACCAGGATCAGGCGTTAATCCTTATTCGTGCGTGCCATTTGTGTTTAACTACTTAAGTCATATAATGACTATACTGTTGATGATCTTCAACACGCATTTCCTCGAGAAATCAATTCATTATAGGAGATTATTTCTCACAATTATTGAATTGCGCCTCTCTGTATGGGAAGTGCTTGGCGGGACAACCAAATCGCAGTTCCTTTCTTTTAGCCCTATCTGGCCTGGAAAAAGAACGTGTGTGTGCATGACAAGGGAAGGTTTTTTTTCTGTGGATCAAGAATGAATAAAAATTATGAGCTGCAATTTAATGACTTAATATCTTTTAAGATTACGCATATCATTTTGTTGGGTATATTCAAACACACCCCTATTTGGCCTGGAACAAAGAGTATGTGTGTGTGCATGAGACGGGGGAAGGGGGGGGGGGCGGGGGGTCTCTATAGCTCCAGAATGAATAAAAATTATGAACTGCAATTTAATGACTTCATATCTTTTAAGGTTAGGTATATTATATTTTATGGGTATATATTCAATCACACGTTTACGTTGGCGTGCTCAGAAAATCGAGTTTTTGACGTGTAGAACCAAAGAAGCCTTTGGAAATTAATCACCCGTGCACAGAACATTCTGATTGAATTTCTAATTTATCTGTACTGAACAGTTTTGTAAGGAAAATTGCATGAATAAGATATTTAAAAATCGGACGATATATGTCACTTTTTTTATATGAAACATTACTGTGATGTCATCAGAACAGCCAATGTAATTATTTTCGAATTCTGTTTTTGAGCTTTGGCCCTCTAGCACTACTTTTTTATATGAAACGTTACTGTGATGTCATCAGAACAGCCAATGTAATTATTTTCGAATTCTGTTTTTGAGCTTAGGCCCTCTAGCACTCTCGATTATGAAAATATTTAGGGGAATTGCATCACTTAGCGGCCACCCAACAGACTGCAATAATTGCCCAGACCGAAAGGAGTTAACTTCCTCCAATTAAAAGCAGAAAATATTAATTGAATTAAATTGGTACCATACAACTTCATATTAGAGGACAACCTGTTAACCATCCTGTCATTTAAGATTGATAAACTACCATTACCATGAAAAGCCTCTTAAAATTTGCACCTTCAAAACAAAAGTAAACTTTACCACGTTTTCATAAAGCTCTATGATGCCACAATTATATATTTAATCCATTTTCAAGCCTATGAAAGGCTTCAGGTTGATGGACAGGAACAGCACCAGAATGAGATGTACAGTGTCCCATTGCTAGCCGAGTTCTTGTACGGTAGTTCGTTGAAGACGGGAGTTTCATTATTCCAAGCTCCACATGCTGCAATGGCTTGTGTGACTTGGGAAAGACACGAGTGAGAGGTCCGGTCGCGGTGAAATGGTTCCCGTGATCGATAGTACTGGCATGGATCCAGCAACCAGGAAGTACAGTTTGAAGCATCATCTGCAATTTGAAATATCAGATTTCTCAGAAATGCTGAAAAATCACAGCTTAAAACATAAATGTGTGCATATCCGCACACGAGAAGTAAAAGACAAGCACGATCAGATTTAGTTAAATGGTTTATTACTTATTTACCAAGCACTAATATTTGACAGCTATAGTCGTATTTCATATAAAGGTTTATGAAACAATATCTTACATGGTAGCACATTCTGAGATAAAAATAGCACTGCATGATTTAAATAATTCGAACCGGTCACAACATCTCGGTTTCGTCTGACGAGAAAATTCCACTGTCAAAGAAACCACTTCTCACTGAATGCCTGACCGCTGATTCGTTTCTTCGAAAACGATTAAACCCATTTGTTTCCACGAATCCTGAAACTCTTCTACTGGTTTTGCTTCTTGTCGATTTGGATTGAGAACAAGGAATGCGTTCCTGGCCAACCACAAGACGAGGATTACTTTGGTGGGCAATGGCTTCTTCAAGGATGTCTTCGGGAATGATTGCAAGGGGACGAATTTCTGTGACAAGTTTAGCTAGTGGTATGTCATTAAAGCTAAGAGCTGGGACAAATGTTTTCAACGTTTTCTTCAAAGCCTTCAGATCCTCCTTCTGACAATGTCGTCTGCTCCATCTGTATGCCGCGTCCCATTTAATTTCCTCTGTTGCTCGTAGATCAGGTCTGAGCAAAATCGTAGTCGTTGTCTTTTGTGATAGAAATTCGAAGTTAGGAAGGCGGAAAACATCCTGTGCATTGTCACAAATAAAGTCCAGAATTTTCAGTAAAAGCAGCTTGGTCCATCTGAACTCTGTATACGGTCCCGTGGATTCTAGCAGCGGTAAAACAGTTTTCAATGTGATAAGTTTCTCAGCAAATTTTAAGCACACTGCGTGAAGATCAGATATGCCATACTTGTCGGCTGCATTCATAACGCCCACGACTGAAGAAACGTTCACGTTTACTCTGCCGCTGTGGAGGTATAGGATTACACGCCTGAAAGCATCGGCGTCGAAATCTGTTACTGGAATGGTCAAAGAGCCTGTTTCTGAATTCGACGATGTCTTTGTTTCTTTTCTGTTTCTCAGTTGTTTCAACTTCGCCAGGAGTCCGCTGTGTTTCCTAGAGGATGGCAACTTGGACGATGAAGCAAGAATCAACTCATAGAAACCTTTGTTTCTAGTGGCCAGGATCGCCTTCACTGCATAAACGGGTGTCTGGTCATCACCAACTAAAAATGTGATATCACACATTTGTGGCATACTTAAGATGGATTGAAGATCTTCGTACAGGCAGTGTTTGTTCTGGAAAACCATGAAATCCTGGTCGTCTGTGGCTTTCGTCTCATTCAAACTTTCAAGACTTGCAGCATGGATACACATCGGTGTATCGTATAAGTCGTCACCATCAAGGATGCTGGAGTTGAGGGAAGAACTTTCGGAAATATCCGAATCCCAAATACTGGTGTCGTAGCTAGTATCGTAAGCTGAATCTTGATACATTCTGGAGTTGTATGGGACGTTATAGTAACGTTATGGTCAAATTTACTCGAGTGACTTGCACTAAGTAATGATAACTGAATCCATGCAACGAGAATTTATACCCCGATACAAGATATTCAGACACTCGACCATTTAATGAGCGAACGTTGTCGTCAGTGACCGTCACGTCAAAATACGTTCAACTAATTCAGTCAATTAATCATTTCAATCTGGAAAATCAAATTAACCACAGATTCACAAATGGCATTAAGCTAATAAAGCTCACGAAAATAAGAAGCCATTAATCACCCGTGTCAGCAAAACCAGGATCAGGCGTTAATCCTTATTCGCGCGTGCCACCTGTGTTTTAACTACTTAAGTCATATAATGACTATACTGTTGATGATCTTCAACACGCATTTCCTCGAGAAATCAATTCATTATAGGAGATTATTTCTCACAATTATTGAATTGCGCCTCTCTGTATGGGAAGTGCTTGGCGGGACAACCAAATCGCAGTTCCTTTCTTTTAGCCCTATCTGGCCTGGAAAAAGAACGTGTGTGTGCATGACAAGGGAAGGTTTTTTTTCTGTGGATCAAGAATGAATAAAAATTATGAGCTGCAATTTAATGACTTAATATCTTTTAAGATTACGCATATCATTTTGTTGGGTATATTCAAACACACCCCTATTTGGCCTGGAACAAAGAGTATGTGTGTGTGCATGACACGGGGAAAGGGGGGGCGGGGGGTCTCTATAGCTCCAGAATGAATAAAAATTATGAACTGCAATTTAATGACTTCATATCTTTTAAGGTTAGGTATATTATATTTTATGGGTATATATTCAATCACACGTTTACGTTGGCGTGCTCAGAAAATCGAGTTTTTGACGTGTAGAACCAAAGAAGCCTTTGGAAATTAATCACCCGTGCACAGAACATTCTGATTGAATTTCTAATTTATCTGTACTGAACAGTTTTGTAAGGAAAATTGCATGAATAAGATATTTAAAAATCGGACGATATATGTCACTTTTTTTATATGAAACATTACTGTGATGTCATCAGAACAGCCAATGTAATTATTTTCGAATTCTGTTTTTGAGCTTTGGCCCTCTAGCACTACTTTTTTATATGAAACGTTACTGTGATGTCATCAGAACAGCCAATGTAATTATTTTCGAATTCTGTTTTTGAGCTTAGGCCCTCTAGCACTCTCGATTATGAAAATATTTAGGGGAATTGCATCACTTAATTAGCGGCCACCCAACAGACTGCAATAATTGCCCAGACCGAAAGGAGTTAACTTCCTCCAATTAAAAGCAGAAAATATTAATTGAATTAAATTGGTACCATACAACTTCATATTAGAGGACAACCTGTTAACCATCCTGTCATTTAAGATTGATAAACTACCATTACCATGAAAAGCCTCTTAAAATTTGCACCTTCAAAACAAAAGTAAACTTTACCACGTTTTCATAAAGCTCTATGATGCCACAATTATATATTTAATCCATTTTCAAGCCTATGAAAGGCTTCAGGTTGATGGACAGGAACAGCACCAGAATGAGATGTACAGTGTCCCATTGCTAGCCGAGTTCTTGTACGGTAGTTCGTTGAAGACCGGAGTTTCATTATTCCAAGCTCCACATGCTGCAATGGCTTGTGTGACTTGGGAAAGACACGAGTGAGAGGTCCGGTCGCGGTGAAATGGTTCCCGTGATCGATAGTACTGGCATGGATCCAGCAACCAGGAAGTACAGTTTGAAGCATCATCTGCAATTTGAAATATCAGATTTCTCAGAAATGCTGAAAAATCACAGCTTAAAACATAAATGTGTGCATATCCGCACACGAGAAGTAAAAGACAAGCACGATCAGATTTAGTTAAATGGTTTATTACTTATTTACCAAGCACTAATATTTGACAGCTATAGTCGTATTTCATATAAAGGTTTATGAAACAATATCTTACATGGTAGCACATTCTGAGATAAAAATAGCACTGCATGATTTAAATAATTCGAACCGGTCACAACATCTCGGTTTCGTCTGACGAGAAAATTCCACTGTCAAAGAAACCACTTCTCACTGAATGCCTGACCGCTGATTCGTTTCTTCGAAAACGATTAAACCCATTTGTTTCCACGAATCCTGAAACTCTTCTACTGGTTTTGCTTCTTGTCGATTTGGATTGAGAACAAGGAATGCGTTCCTGGCCAACCACAAGACGAGGATTACTTTGGTGGGCAATGGCTTCTTCAAGGATGTCTTCGGGAATGATTGCAAGGGGACGAATTTCTGTGACAAGTTTAGCTAGTGGTATGTCGTTAAAGCTAAGAGCTGGGACAAATGTTTTCAACGTTTTCTTCAAAGCCTTCAGATCCTCCTTCTGACAATGTCGTCTGCTCCATCTGTATGCCGCGTCCCATTTAATTTCCTCTGTTGCTCGTAGATCAGGTCTGAGCAAAATCGTAGTCGTTGTCTTTTGTGATAGAAATTCGAAGTTAGGAAGGCTGAAAACATCCTGTGCATTGTCACAAATAAAGTCCAGAATTTTCAGTAAAAGCAGCTTGGTCCATCTGAACTCTGTATACGGTCCCGTGGATTCTAGCAGCGGTAAAACAGTTTTCAATGTGATAAGTTTCTCAGCAAATTTTAAGCACACTGCGTGAAGATCAGATATGCCATACTTGTCGGCTGCATTCATAACGCCCACGACTGAAGAAACGTTCACGTTTACTCTGCCGCTGTGGAGGTATAGGATTACACGCCTGAAAGCATCGGCGTCGAAATCTGTTACTGGAATGGTCAAAGAGCCTGTTTCTGAATTCGACGATGTCTTTGTTTCTTTTCTGTTTCTCAGTTGTTTCAACTTCGCCAGGAGTCCGCTGTGTTTCCTAGAGGATGGCAACTTGGACGATGAAGCAAGAATCAACTCATAGAAACCTTTGTTTCTAGTGGCCAGGATCGCCTTCACTGCATAAACGGGTGTCTGGTCATCACCAACTAAAAATGTGATATCACACATTTGTGGCATACTTAAGATGGATTGAAGATCTTCGTACAGGCAGTGTTTGTTCTGGAAAACCATGAAATCCTGGTCGTCTGTGGCTTTCGTCTCATTCAAACTTTCAAGACTTGCAGCATGGATACACATCGGTGTATCGTATAAGTCGTCACCATCAAGGATGCTGGAGTTGAGGGAAGAACTTTCGGAAATATCCGAATCCCAAATACTGGTGTCGTAGCTAGTATCGTAAGCTGAATCTTGATACATTCTGGAGTTGTATGGGACGTTATAGTAACGTTATGGTCAAATTTACTCGAGTGATTTGCACTAAGTAATGATAACTGATGTTGTTGAAATTGTAGTTTAAGGGCCGCTTCCCATTCGGATTTCGCGGCCCATCAACTCAATGTTTTATTTGAATTTCGCGGTACATTACTTGGTTTATCGAATATCTTTTTCAGCGCTAATTATATAAACAAATAAATTAATAAATAAATAGATAAATAATAAATAACAGTGAGAGATTAGTAGGAGATATTAATAGAAATAAATAAGAATCGCTATATGTACAAGTTCGTAAGTCTTTTGCTGTTTTTTTTTGTTTTGGTTGTTATACTGGTGAATAAGAG
Source organism: Hanleya hanleyi (assembly GCA_036873755.1). NCBI lineage: Eukaryota > Metazoa > Mollusca > Polyplacophora > Lepidopleurida > Hanleyidae > Hanleya > Hanleya hanleyi. The sequence goes on from JAVTVY010011894.1 coordinate 22,557, forward strand.
TTCAATGTAATCGCGTGTATGATTCCTTTGTCTCGGTGCCCCTTTGTACGCACAAAGCCGTCCAGAAAAAACTGGGAGAACCGTGAGCGCCTTGAGGATTTTTCGAATCGACTTTCCTAATGGCGCTCATGGGAACAGGGTGGGTTCTTCCAGAAATCTGTGCCTGTAACAATTGCTTGGAGTGTGTATTGGGGCACAGGACGGCAGGTCTACGTCCTATATTTAATGATAACTGAATCCATGCAACGAGAATTTATACCCCGATACAAGATATTCAGACACTCGACCATTTAATGAGCGAACGTTGTCGTCAGTGACCGTCACGTCAAAATACGTTCAACTAATTCAGTCAATTAATCATTTCAATCTGGAAAATCAAATTAACCACAGATTCACAAATGGCATTAAGCTAATAAAGCTCACGAAAATAAGAAGCCAGTAATCACCCGTGTCAGCAAAACCAGGATCAGGCGTTAATCCTTATTCGCGCGTGCCACCTGTGTTTTAACTACTTAAGTCATATAATGACTATACTGTTGATGATCTTCAACACGCATTTCCTCGAGAAATCAATTCATTATAGGAGATTATTTCTCACAATTATTGAATTGCGCCTCTCTGTATGGGAAGTGCTTGGCGGGACAACCAAATCGCAGTTCCTTTCTTTTAGCCCTATCTGGCCTGGAAAAAGAACGTGTGTGTGCATGACAAGGGAAGGTTTTTTTTCTGTGGATCAAGAATGAATAAAAATTATGAGCTGCAATTTAATGACTTAATATCTTTTAAGATTACGCATATCATTTTGTTGGGTATATTCAAACACACCCCTATTTGGCCTGGAACAAAGAGTATGTGTGTGTGCATGAGACGGGGGAAAGGGGGGGGCGGGGGGTCTCTATAGCTCCAGAATGAATAAAAATTATGAACTGCAATTTAATGACTTCATATCTTTTAAGGTTAGGTATATTATATTTTATGGGTATATATTCAATCACACGTTTACGTTGGCGTGCTCAGAAAATCGAGTTTTTGACGTGTAGAACCAAAGAAGCCTTTGGAAATTAATCACCCGTGCACAGAACATTCTGATTGAATTTCTAATTTATCTGTACTGAACAGTTTTGTAAGGAAAATTGCATGAATAAGATATTTAAAAATCGGACGATATATGTCACTTTTTTATATGAAACATTACTGTGATGTCATCAGAACAGCCAATGTAATTATTTTCGAATTCTGTTTTTGAGCTTTGGCCCTCTAGCACTACTTTTTTATATGAAACGTTACTGTGATGTCATCAGAACAGCCAATGTAATTATTTTCGAATTCTGTTTTTGAGCTTAGGCCCTCTAGCACTCTCGATTATGAAAATATTTAGGGGAATTGCATCACTTAGCGGCCACCCAACAGACTGCAATAATTGCCCAGACCGAAAGGAGTTAACTTCCTCCAATTAAAAGCAGAAAATATTAATTGAATTAAATTGGTACCATACAACTTCATATTAGAGGACAACCTGTTAACCATCCTGTCATTTAAGATTGATAAACTACCATTACCATGAAAAGCCTCTTAAAATTTGCACCTTCAAAACAAAAGTAAACTTTACCACGTTTTCATAAAGCTCTATGATGCCACAATTATATATTTAATCCATTTTCAAGCCTATGAAAGGCTTCAGGTTGATGGACAGGAACAGCACCAGAATGAGATGTACAGTGTCCCATTGCTAGCCGAGTTCTTGTACGGTAGTTCGTTGAAGACCGGAGTTTCATTATTCCAAGCTCCACATGCTGCAATGGCTTGTGTGACTTGGGAAAGACACGAGTGAGAGGTCCGGTCGCGGTGAAATGGTTCCCGTGATCGATAGTACTGGCATGGATCCAGCAACCAGGAAGTACAGTTTGAAGCATCATCTGCAATTTGAAATATCAGATTTCTCAGAAATGCTGAAAAATCACAGCTTAAAACATAAATGTGTGCATATCCGCACACGAGAAGTAAAAGACAAGCACGATCAGATTTAGTTAAATGGTTTATTACTTATTTACCAAGCACTAATATTTGACAGCTATAGTCGTATTTCATATAAAGGTTTATGAAACAATATCTTACATGGTAGCACATTCTGAGATAAAAATAGCACTGCATGATTTAAATAATTCGAACCGGTCACAACATCTCGGTTTCGTCTGACGAGAAAATTCCACTGTCAAAGAAACCACTTCTCACTGAATGCCTGACCGCTGATTCGTTTCTTCGAAAACGATTAAACCCATTTGTTTCCACGAATCCTGAAACTCTTCTACTGGTTTTGCTTCTTGTCGATTTGGATTGAGAACAAGGAATGCGTTCCTGGCCAACCACAAGACGAGGATTACTTTGGTGGGCAATGGCTTCTTCAAGGATGTCTTCGGGAATGATTGCAAGGGGACGAATTTCTGTGACAAGTTTAGCTAGTGGTATGTCGTTAAAGCTAAGAGCTGGGACAAATGTTTTCAACGTTTTCTTCAAAGCCTTCAGATCCTCCTTCTGACAATGTCGTCTGCTCCATCTGTATGCCGCGTCCCATTTAATTTCCTCTGTTGCTCGTAGATCAGGTCTGAGCAAAATCGTAGTCGTTGTCTTTTGTGATAGAAATTCGAAGTTAGGAAGGCTGAAAACATCCTGTGCATTGTCACAAATAAAGTCCAGAATTTTCAGTAAAAGCAGCTTGGTCCATCTGAACTCTGTATACGGTCCCGTGGATTCTAGCAGCGGTAAAACAGTTTTCAATGTGATAAGTTTCTCAGCAAATTTTAAGCACACTGCGTGAAGATCAGATATGCCATACTTGTCGGCTGCATTCATAACGCCCACGACTGAAGAAACGTTCACGTTTACTCTGCCGCTGTGGAGGTATAGGATTACACGCCTGAAAGCATCGGCGTCGAAATCTGTTACTGGAATGGTCAAAGAGCCTGTTTCTGAATTCGACGATGTCTTTGTTTCTTTTCTGTTTCTCAGTTGTTTCAACTTCGCCAGGAGTCCGCTGTGTTTCCTAGAGGATGGCAACTTGGACGATGAAGCAAGAATCAACTCATAGAAACCTTTGTTTCTAGTGGCCAGGATCGCCTTCACTGCATAAACGGGTGTCTGGTCATCACCAACTAAAAATGTGATATCACACATTTGTGGCATACTTAAGATGGATTGAAGATCTTCGTACAGGCAGTGTTTGTTCTGGAAAACCATGAAATCCTGGTCGTCTGTGGCTTTCGTCTCATTCAAACTTTCAAGACTTGCAGCATGGATACACATCGGTGTATCGTATAAGTCGTCACCATCAAGGATGCTGGAGTTGAGGGAAGAACTTTCGGAAATATCCGAATCCCAAATACTGGTGTCGTAGCTAGTATCGTAAGCTGAATCTTGATACATTCTGGAGTTGTATGGGACGTTATAGTAACGTTATGGTCAAATTTACTCGAGTGACTTGCACTAAGTAATGATAACTGAATCCATGCAACGAGAATTTATACCCCGATACAAGATATTCAGACACTCGACCATTTAATGAGCGAACGTTGTCGTCAGTGACCGTCACGTCAAAATACGTTCAACTAATTCAGTCAATTAATCATTTCAATCTGGAAAATCAAATTAACCACAGATTCACAAATGGCATTAAGCTAATAAAGCTCACGAAAATAAGAAGCCATTAATCACCCGTGTCAGCAAAACCAGGATCAGGCGTTAATCCTTATTCGCGCGTGCCACCTGTGTTTTAACTACTTAAGTCATATAATGACTATACTGTTGATGATCTTCAACACGCATTTCCTCGAGAAATCGATTCATTATAGGAGATTATTTCTCACAATTATTGAATTGCGCCTCTCTGTATGGGAAGTGCTTGGCGGGACAACCAAATCGCAGTTCCTTTCGTTTAGCCCTATCTGGCCTGGAAAAAGAACGTGTGTGTGCATGACAAGGGAAGGTTTTTTTTCTATGGATCAAGAATGAATAAAAATTATGAGCTGCAATTTAATGACTTAATATCTTTTAAGATTACGCATATCATTTTGTTGGGTATATTCAAACACACCCCTATTTGGCCTGGAACAAAGAGTATGTGTGTGTGCATGAGACGGGGGAAGGGGGGGGGGGACGGGGGGTCTCTATAGCTCCAGAATGAATAAAAATTATGAACTGCAATTTAATGACTTCATATCTTTTAAGGTTAGGTATATTATATTTTATGGGTATATTCAATCACACGTTTACGTTGGCGTGCTCAGAAAATCGAGTTTTTGACGTGTAGAACCAAAGAAGCCTTTGGAAATTAATCACCCGTGCACAGAACATTCTGATTGAATTTCTAATTTATCTGTACTGAACAGTTTTGTAAGGAAAATTGCATGAATAAGATATTTAAAAATCGGACGATATATGTCACTTTTTTTATATGAAACATTACTGTGATGTCATCAGAACAGCCAATGTAATTATTTTCGAATTCTGTTTTTGAGCTTTGGCCCTCTAGCACTACTTTTTTTATATGAAACGTTACTGTGATGTCATCAGAACAGCCAATGTAATTATTTTCGAATTCTGTTTTTGAGCTTAGGCCCTCTAGCACTCTCGATTATGAAAATATTTAGGGGAATTGCATCACTTAGCGGCCACCCAACAGACTGCAATAATTGCCCAGACCGAAAGGAGTTAACTTCCTCCAATTAAAAGCAGAAAATATTAATTGAATTAAATTGGTACCATACAACTTCATATTAGAGGACAACCTGTTAACCATCCTGTCATTTAAGATTGATAAACTACCATTACCATGAAAAGCCTCTTAAAATTTGCACCTTCAAAACAAAAGTAAACTTTACCACGTTTTCATAAAGCTCTATGATGCCACAATTATATATTTAATCCATTTTCAAGCCTATGAAAGGCTTCAGGTTGATGGACAGGAACAGCACCAGAATGAGATGTACAGTGTCCCATTGCTAGCCGAGTTCTTGTACGGTAGTTCGTTGAAGACCGGAGTTTCATTATTCCAAGCTCCACATGCTGCAATGGCTTGTGTGACTTGGGAAAGACACGAGTGAGAGGTCCGGTCGCGGTGAAATGGTTCCCCTGATCGATAGTACTGGCATGGATCCAGCAACCAGGAAGTACAGTTTGAAGCATCATCTGCAATTTGAAATATCAGATTTCTCAGAAATGCTGAAAAATCACAGCTTAAAACATAAATGTGTGCATATCCGCACACGAGAAGTAAAAGACAAGCACGATCAGATTTAGTTAAATGGTTTATTACTTATTTACCAAGCACTAATATTTGACAGCTATAGCCGTATTTCATATAAAGGTTTATGAAACAATATCTTACATGGTAGCACATTCTGAGATAAAAATAGCACTGCATGATTTAAATAATTCGAACCGGTCACAACATCTCGGTTTCGTCTGACGAGAAAATTCCACTGTCAAAGAAACCACTTCTCACTGAATGCCTGACCGCTGATTCGTTTTTCGAAACGATTAAAACCATTTGTTTCCAATGAATCCTGACACTCTTCTACTGGCTTGGCTTGTCGATTTGGATTGAGAACAATAGGTATGCGTTCTGGCCAACCACAAGACGAGGATTACTTTGGTGGGCAATGGCTTCTTCAAGGATGTCCTCGAATGATTGCAATGGGACTTCTGTGACAAGCTTGGGCTAGTGGTATGTCGTTAAAGCTAAGAGCTGGGACAAATGTTTTCAACGTTTTCTTCAAAGCCTTCAGATCCTCCTTCTGACAATGTCGTCTGCTCCATCTGTATGCCGCGTCCCATTTAATTTCCTCTGTTGCTCGTAGATCAGGTCTGAGCAAAATCGTAGTCGTTGTCTTTTGTGATAGAAATTCGAAGTTAGGAAGGCTGAAAACATCCTGTGCATTGTCACAAATAAAGTCCAGAATTTTCAGTAAAAGCAGCTTGGTCCATCTGAACTCTGTATACGGTCCCGTGGATTCTAGCAGCGGTAAAACAGTTTTCAATGTGATAAGTTTCTCAGCAAATTTTAAGCACACTGCGTGAAGATCAGATATGCCATACTTGTCGGCTGCATTCATAACGCCCACGACTGAAGAAACGTTCACGTTTACTCTGCCGCTGTGGAGGTATAGGATTACACGCCTGAAAGCATCGGCGTCGAAATCTGTTACTGGAATGGTCAAAGAGCCTGTTTCTGAATTCGACGATGTCTTTGTTTCTTTTCTGTTTCTCAGTTGTTTCAACTTCGCCAGGAGTCCGCTGTGTTTCCTAGAGGATGGCAACTTGGACGATGAAGCAAGAATCAACTCATAGAAACCTTTGTTTCTAGTGGCCAGGATCGCCTTCACTGCATAAACGGGTGTCTGGTCATCACCAACTAAAAATGTGATATCACACATTTGTGGCATACTTAAGATGGATTGAAGATCTTCGTACAGGCAGTGTTTGTTCTGGAAAACCATGAAATCCTGGTCGTCTGTGGCTTTCGTCTCATTCAAACTTTCAAGACTTGCAGCATGGGTACACATCGGTGTATCGTATAAGTCGTCACCATCAAGGATGCTGGAGTTGAGGGAAGAACTTTCGGAAATATCCGAATCCCAAATACTGGTGTCGTAGCTAGTATCGTAAGCTGAATCTTGATACATTCTGGAGTTGTATGGGACGTTATAGTAACGTTATGGTCAAATTTACTCGAGTGACTTGCACTAAGTAATGATAACTGAATCCATACAACGAGAATTTATACCCCGATACAAGATATTCAGACACTCGACCATTTAATGAGCGAACGTTGTCGTCAGTGACCGTCACGTCAAAATACGTTCAACTAATTCAGTCAATTAATCATTTCAATCTGGAAAATCAAATTAACCACAGATTCACAAATGGCATTAAGCTAATAAAGCTCACGAAAATAAGAAGCCATTAATCACCCGTGTCAGCAAAACCAGGATCAGGCGTTAATCCTTATTCGCGCGTGCCACCTGTGTTTTAACTACTTAAGTCATATAATGACTATACTGTTGATGATCTTCAACACGCATTTCCTCGAGAAATCAATTCATTATAGGAGATTATTTCTCACAATTATTGAATTGCGCCTCTCTGTATGGGAAGTGCTTGGCGGGACAACCAAATCGCAGTTCCTTTCTTTTAGCCCTATCTGGCCTGGAAAAAGAACGTGTGTGTGCATGACAAGGGAAGGGGTTTTTTCTGTGGATCAAGAATGAATAAAAATTATGAGCTGCAATTTAATGACTTAATATCTTTTAAGATTACGCATATCATTTTGTTGGGTATATTCAAACACACCCCTATTTGGCCTGGAACAAAGAGTATGTGTGTGTGCATGAGACGGGGTAAGGGGGGGGTCTCTATAGCTCCAGAATGAATAAAAATTATGAACTGCAATTTAATGACTTCATATCTTTTAAGGTTAGGTATATTATATTTTATGGGTATATATTCAATCACACGTTTGCGTTGGCGTGCTCAGAAAATCGAGTTTTTGACGTGTAGAACCAAAGAATCCTTTGGAAATTAATCACCCGTGCACAGAACATTCTGATTGAATTTCTAATTTATCTGTACTGAACAGTTTTGTAAGGAAAATTGCATGAATAAGATATTTAAAAATCGGACGATATATGTCACTTTTTTTATATGAAACATTACTGTGATGTCATCAGAACAGCCAATGTAATTATTTTCGAACTCTGTTTTTGAGCTTTGGCCCTCTAGCACTACTTTTTTATATGAAACGTTACTGTGATGTCATCAGAACAGCCAATGTAATTATTTTCGAATTCTGTTTTTGAGCTTAGGCCCTCTAGCACTCTCGATTATGAAAATATTTAGGGGAATTGCATCACTTAGCGGCCACCCAACAGACTGCAATAATTGCCCAGACCGAAAGGAGTTAACTTCCTCCAATTAAAAGCAGAAAATATTAATTGAATTAAATTGGTACCATACAACTTCATATTAGAGGACAACCTGTTAACCATCCTGTCATTTAAGATTGATAAACTACCATTACCATGAAAAGCCTCTTAAAATTTGCACCTTCAAAACAAAAGTAAACTTTACCACGTTTTCATAAAGCTCTATGATGCCACAATTATATATTTAATCCATTTTCAAGCCTATGAAAGGCTTCAGGTTGACGGACAGGAACAGCACCAGAATGAGATGTACAGTGTCCCATTGCTAGCCGAGTTCTTGTACGGTAGTTCGTTGAAGACCGGAGTTTCATTATTCCAAGCTCCACATGCTGCAATGGCTTGTGTGACTTGGGAAAGACACGAGTGAGAGGTCCGGTCGCGGTGAAATGGTTCCCGTGATCGATAGTACTGGCATGGATCCAGCAACCAGGAAGTACAGTTTGAAGCATCATCTGCAATTTGAAATATCAGATTTCTCAGAAGTGCTGAAAAATCACAGCTTAAAACATAAATGTGTGCATATCCGTATACGAGAAGTAAAAGACAAGCACGATCAGATTTAGTTAAATGGTTTATTACTTATTTACCAAGCACTAATATTTGACAGCTATAGTCGTATTTCATATAAAGGTTTATGAAACAATATCTTACATGGTAGCACATTCTGAGATAAAAATAGCACTGCATGATTTAAATAATTCGAACCGGTCACAACATCTCGGTTTCGTCTGACGAGAAAATTCCACTGTCAAAGAAACCACTTCTCACTGAATGCCTGACCGCTGATTCGTTTCTTCGAAAACGATTAAACCCATTTGTTTCCACGAATCCTGACACTCTTCTACTGGTTTTGCTTCTTGTCGATTTGGATTGAGAACAAGGAATGCGTTCCTGGCCAACCACAAGACGATTACTTTGGTGGGCAATGGCTTCTTCAAAGATGTCTTCGGGAATGATTGCAAGGGGACGAATTTCTGTGACAAGTTTAGCTAGTGGTATGTCGTTAAAGCTAAGAGCTGGGACAAATGTTTTCAACGTTTTCTTCAAAGCCTTCAGATCCTCCTTCTGACAATGTCGTCTGCTCCATCTGTATGCCGCGTCCCATTTAATTTCCTCTGTTGCTTGTAGATCAGGTGTGAGCAAAATCGTAGTCGTTGCCTTTTGTGATAGAAATTCGAAGTTAGGAAGGCTGAAAACATCCTGTGCATTGTCACAAATAAAGTCCAGAATTTTCAGTAAAAGCAGCTTGGTCCATCTGAACTCTGTATACGGTCCCGTGGATTCTAGCAGCGGTAAAACAGTTTTCAATGTGATAAGTTTCTCAGCAAATTTTAAGCACACTGCGTGAAGATCAGATATGCCATACTTGTCGGCTGCATTCATAACGCCCACGACTGAAGAAACGTTCACGTTTACTCTGCCGCTGTGGAGGTATAGGATTACACGCCTGAAAGCATCGGCGTCGAAATCTGTTACTGGAATGGTCAAAGAGCCTGTTTCTGAATTCGACGATGTCTTTGTTTCTTTTCTGTTTCTCAGTTGTTTCAACTTCGCCAGGAGTCCGCTGTGTTTCCTAGAGGATGGCAACTTGGACGATGAAGCAAGAATCAACTCATAGAAACCTTTGTTTCTAGTGGCCAGGATCGCCTTCACTGCATAAACGGGTGTCTGGTCATCACCAACTAAAAATGTGATATCACACATTTGTGGCATACTTAAGATGGATTGAAGATCTTCGTACAGGCAGTGTTTGTTCTGGAAAACCATGAAATCCTGGTCGTCTGTGGCTTTCGTCTCATTCAAACTTTCAAGACTTGCAGCATGGATACACATCGGTGTATCGTATAAGTCGTCACCATCAAGGATGCTGGAGTTGAGGGAAGAACTTTCGGAAATATCCGAATCCCAAATACTGGTGTCGTAGCTAGTATCGTAAGCTGAATCTTGATACATTCTGGAGTTGTATGGGACGTTATAGTAACGTTATGGTCAAATTTACTCGAGTGACTTGCACTAAGTAATGATAACTGAATCCATGCAACGAGAATTTATACCCCGATACAAGATATTCAGACACTCGACCATTTAATGAGCGAACGTTGTCGTCAGTGACCGTCACGTCAAAATACGTTCAACTAATTCAGTCAATTAATCATTTCAATCTGGAAAATCAAATTAACCACAGATTCACAAATGGCATTAAGCTAATAAAGCTCACGAAAATAAGAAGCCATTAATCACCCGTGTCAGCAAAACCAGGATCAGGCGTTAATCCTTATTCGCGCGTGCCACCTGTGTTTTAACTACTTAAGTCATATAATGACTATACTGTTGATGATCTTCAACACGCATTTCCTCGAGAAATCAATTCATTATAGGAGATTATTTCTCACAATTATTGAATTGCGCCTCTCTGTATGGGAAGTGCTTGGCGGGACAACCAAATCGCAGTTCCTTTCTTTTAGCCCTATCTGGCCTGGAAAAAGAACGTGTGTGTGCATGACAAGGGAAGGTTTTTTTTCTATGGATCAAGAATGAATAAAAATTATGAGCTGCAATTTAATGACTTAATATCTTTTAAGATTACGCATATCATTTTGTTGGGTATATTCAAACACACCCCTATTTGGCCTGGAACAAAGAGTATGTGTGTGTGCATGAGACGGGGGAAGGGGGGGGGCGGGGGGTCTCTATAGCTCCAGAATGAATAAAAATTATGAACTGCAATTTAATGACTTCATATCTTTTAAGGTTAGGTATATTATATTTTATGGGTATATATTCAATCACACGTTTACGTTGGCGTGCTCAGAAAATCGAGTTTTTGACGTGTAGAACCAAAGAAGCCTTTGGAAATTAATCACCCGTGCACAGAACATTCTGATTGAATTTCTAATTTATCTGTACTGAACAGTTTTGTAAGGAAAATTGCATGAATAAGATATTTAAAAATCGGACGATATATGTCACTTTTTTTATATGAAACATTACTGTGATGTCATCAGAACAGCCAATGTTATTCCAAGCTCCACATGCTGCAATGGCTTGTGTGACTTGGGAAAGACACGAGTGAGAGGTCCGGTCGCGGTGAAATGGTTCCCGTGATCGATAGTACTGGCATGGATCCAGCAACCAGGAAGTACAGTTTGAAGCATCATCTGCAATTTGAAATATCAGATTTCTCAGAAATGCTGAAAAATCACAGCTTAAAACATAAATGTGTGCATATCCGCACACGAGAAGTAAAAGACAAGCACGATCAGATTTAGTTAAATGGTTTATTACTTATTTACCAAGCACTAATATTTGACAGCTATAGTCGTATTTCATATAAAGGTTTATGAAACAATATCTTACATGGTAGCACATTCTGAGATAAAAATAGCACTGCATGATTTAAATAATTCGAACCGGTCACAACATCTCGGTTTCGTCTGACGAGAAAATTCCACTGTCAAAGAAACCACTTCTCACTGAATGCCTGACCGCTGATTCGTTTCTTCGAAAACGATTAAACCCATTTGTTTCCACGAATCCTGACACTCTTCTACTGGTTTTGCTTCTTGTCGATTTGGATTGAGAACAAGGAATGCGTTCCTGGCCAACCACAAGACGAGGATTACTTTGGTGGGCAATGGCTTCTTCAAGGATGTCTTCGGGAATGATTGCAAGGGGACGAATTTCTGTGACAAGTTTAGCTAGTGGTATGTCGTTAAAGCTAAGAGCTGGGACAAATGTTTTCAACGTTTTCTTCAAAGCCTTCAGATCTTCCTTCTGACAATGTCGTCTGCTCCATCTGTATGCCGCGTCCCATTTAATTTCCTCTGTTGCTCGTAGATCAGGTGTGAGCAAAATCGTAGTCGTTGTCTTTTGTGATAGAAATTCGAAGTTAGGAAGGCTGAAAACATCCTGTGCATTGTCACAAATAAAGTCCAGAATTTTCAGTAAAAGCAGCTTGGTCCATCTGAACTCTGTATACGGTCCCGTGGATTCTAGCAGCGGTAAAACAGTTTTCAATGTGATAAGTTTCTCAGCAAATTTTAAGCACACTGCGTGAAGATCAGATATGCCATACTTGTCGGCTGCATTCATAACGCCCACGACTGAAGAAACGTTCACGTTTACTCTGCCGCTGTGGAGGTATAGGATTACACGCCTGAAAGCATCGGCGTCGAAATCTGTTACTGGAATGGTCAAAGAGCCTGTTTCTGAATTCGACGATGTCTTTGTTTCTTTTCTGTTTCTCAGTTGTTTCAACTTCGCCAGGAGTCCGCTGTGTTTCCTAGAGGATGGCAACTTGGACGATGAAGCAAGAATCAACTCATAGAAACCTTTGTTTCTAGTGGCCAGGATCGCCTTCACTGCATAAACGGGTGTCTGGTCATCACCAACTAAAAATGTGATATCACACATTTGTGGCATACTTAAGATGGATTGAAGATCTTCGTACAGGCAGTGTTTGTTCTGGAAAACCATGAAATCCTGGTCGTCTGTGGCTTTCGTCTCATTCAAACTTTCAAGACTTGCAGCATGGATACACATCGGTGTATCGTATAAGTCGTTACCATCAAGGACGCTGGAGTTGAGGGAAGAACTTTCGGAAATATCCGAATCCCAAATACTGGTGTCGTAGCTAGTATCGTAAGCTGAATCTTGATACATTCTGGAGTTGTATGGGACGTTATAGTAACGTTATGGTCAAATTTACTCGAGTGACTTGCACTGAGTAATGATAACTGAATCCATGCAACGAGAATTTATACCCCGATACAAGATATTCAGACACTCGACCATTTAATGAGCAAACGTTGTCGTCAGTGACCGTCACGTCAAAATACGTTCAACTAATTCAGTCAATTAATCATTTCAATCTGGAAAATCAAATTAACCACAGATTCACAAATGGCATTAAGCTAATAAAGCTCACGAAAATAAGAAGCCATTAATCACCCGTGTCAGCAAAACCAGGATCAGGCGTTAATCCTTATTCGCGCGTGCCACCTGTGTTTTAACTACTTAAGTCATATAATGACTATACTGTTGATGATCTGCAACACGCATTTCCTCGAGAAATCAATTCATTATAGGAGATTATTTCTCACAATTATCGAATTGCGCCTCTCTGTATGGGAAGTGCTTGGCGGGACAACCAAATCGCAGTTCCTTTCTTTTAGCCCTATCTGGCCTGGAAAAAGAACGTGTGTGTGCATGACAAGGGAAGGTTTTTTTTCTATGGATCAAGAATGAATAAAAATTATGAGCTGCAATTTAATGACTTAATATCTTTTAAGATTACGCATATCATTTTGTTGGGTATATTCAAACACACCCCTATTTGGCCTGGAACAAAGAGTATGTGTGTGTGCATGAGACGGGGTAAGGGGGGGGTCTCTATAGCTCCAGAATGAATAAAAATTATGAACTGCAATTTAATGACTTCATATCTTTTAAGGTTAGGTATATTATATTTTATGGGTATATATTCAATCACACGTTTGCGTTGGCGTGCTCAGAAAATCGAGTTTTTGACGTGTAGAACCAAAGAATCCTTTGGAAATTAATCACCCGTGCACAGAACATTCTGATTGAATTTCTAATTTATCTGTACTGAACAGTTTTGTAAGGAAAATTGCATGAATAAGATATTTAAAAATCGGACGATATATGTCACTTTTTTTATATGAAACATTACTGTGATGTCATCAGAACAGCCAATGTAATTATTTTCGAATTCTATTTTTGAGCTTTGGCCCTCTAGCACTACTTTTTTATATGAAACGTTACTGTGATGTCATCAGAACAGCCAATGTAATTATTTTCGAATTCTGTTTTGGAGCTTAGGCCCTCTAGCACTCTCGATTATGAAAATATTTAGGGGAATTGCATCACTTAGCGGCCACCCAACAGACTGCAATAATTGCCCAGACCGAAAGGAGTTAACTTCCTCCAATTAGAAGCAGAAAATATTAATTGAATTAAATTGGTACCATACAACTTCATATTAGAGGACAACCTGTTAACCATCCTGTCATTTAAGATTGATAAACTACCATTACCATGAAAAGCCTCTTAAAATTTGCACCTTCAAAACAAAAGTAAACTTTACCACGTTTTCATAAAGCTCTATGATGCCACAATTATATATTTAATCCATTTTCAAGCCTATGAAAGGCTTCAGGTTGATGGACAGGAACAGCACCAGAATGAGATGTACAGTGTCCCATTGCTAGCCGAGTTCTTGTACGGTAGTTCGTTGAAGACCGGAGTTTCATTATTCCAAGCTCCACATGCTGCAATGGCTTGTGTGACTTGGGAAAGACACGAGTGAGAGGTCCGGTCGCGATGAAATGGTTCCCGTGATCGATAGTACTGGCATGGATCCAGCAACCAGGAAGTACAGTTTGAAGCATCATCTGCAATTTGAAATATCAGATTACTCAGAAATGCTGAAAAATTACAGCTTAAAACATAAATGTGTGCATATCCGCACACGAGAAGTAAAAGACAAGCACGATCAGATTTAGTTAAATGGTTTATTACTTATTTACCAAGCACTAATATTTGACAGCTATAGTCGTATTTCATATAAAGGTTTATGAAACAATATCTTACATGGTAGCACATTCTGAGATAAAAATAGCACTGCATGATTTAAATAATTCGAACCGGTCACAACATCTCGGTTTCGTCTGACGAGAAAATTCCACTGTCAAAGAAACCACTTCTCACTGAATGCCTGACCGCTGATTCGTTTCTTCGAAAACGATTAAACCCATTTGTTTCCACGAATCCTGAAACTCTTCTACTGGTTTTGCTTCTTGTCGATTTGGATTGAGAACAAGGAATGCGTTCCTGGCCAACCACAAGACGAGGATTACTTTGGTGGGCAATGGCTTCTTCAAGGATGTCTTCGGGAATGATTGCAAGGGGACGAATTTCTGTGACAAGTTTAGCTAGTGGTATGTCGTTAAAGCTAAGAGCTGGGACAAATGTTTTCAACGTTTTCTTCAAAGCCTTCAGATCCTCCTTCTGACAATGTCGTCTGCTCCATCTGTATGCCGCGTCCCATTTAATTTCCTCTGTTGCTCGTAGATCAGGTCTGAGCAAAATCGTAGTCGTTGTCTTTTGTGATAGAAATTCGAAGTTAGGAAGGCTAAAAACATCCTGTGCATTGTCACAAATAAAGTCCAGAATTTTCAGTAAAAGCAGCTTGGTCCATCTGAACTCTGTATACGGTCCCGTGGATTCTAGCAGCGGTAAAACAGTTTTCAATGTGATAAGTTTCTCAGCAAATTTTAAGCACACTGCGTGAAGATCAGATATGCCATACTTGTCGGCTGCATTCATAACGCCCACGACTGAAGAAACGTTCACGTTTACTCTGCCGCTGTGGAGGTATAGGATTACACGCCTGAAAGCATCGGCGTCGAAATCTGTTACTGGAATGGTCAAAGAGCCTGTTTCTGAATTCGACGATGTCTTTGTTTCTTTTCTGTTTCTCAGTTGTTTCAACTTCGCCAGGAGTCCGCTGTGTTTCCTAGAGGATGGCAACTTGGACGATGAAGCAAGAATCAACTCATAGAAACCTTTGTTTCTAGTGGCCAGGATCGCCTTCACTGCATAAACGGGTGTCTGGTCATCACCAACTAAAAATGTGATATCACACATTTGTGGCATACTTAAGATGGATTGAAGATCTTCGTGCAGGCAGTGTTTGTTCTGGAAAACCATGAAATCCTGGTCGTCTGTGGCTTTCGTCTCATTCAAACTTTCAAGACTTGCAGCATGGATACACATCGGTGTATCGTATAAGTCGTCACCATCAAGGATGCTGGAGTTGAGGGAAGAACTTTCGGAATCCCAAATACTGGTGTCGTAGCTAGTATCGTAAGCTGAATCTTGATACATTCTGGAGTTGTATGGGACGTTATAGTAACGTTATGGTCAAATTTACTCGAGTGACTTGCACTAAGTAATGATAACTGAATCCATGCAACGAGAATTTATACCCCGATACAAGATATTCAGACACTCGACCATTTAATGAGCGAACGTTGTCGTCAGTGACCGTCACGTCAAAATACGTTCAACTAATTCAGTCAATTAATCATTTCAATCTGGAAAATCAAATTAACCACAGATTCACAAATGGCATTAAGCTAATAAAGCTCACGAAAATAAGAAGCCATTAATCACCCGTGTCAGCAAAACCAGGATCAGGCGTTAATCCTTATTCGCGCGTGCCACCTGTGTTTTAACTACTTAAGTCATATAATGACTATACTGTTGATGATCTTCAACACGCATTTCCTCGAGAAATCAATTCATTATAGGAGATTATTTCTCACAATTATTGAATTGCGCCTCTCTGTATGGGAATTAAGTGCTTGGCGGGACAACCAAATCGCAGTTCCTTTCTTTTAGCCCTATCTGGCCTGGAAAAAGAACGTGTGTGTGCATGACAAGGGAAGGTTTTTTTTCTGTGGATCAAGAATGAATAAAAATTATGAGCTGCAATTTAATGACTTAATATCTTTAAGATTACGCATATCATTTTGTTGGGTATATTCAAACACACCCCTATTTGGCCTGGAACAAAGAGTATGTGTGTGTGCATGAGACGGGGGAAAGGGGGGGTGGGGCGGGGGGTCTCTATAGCTCCAGAATGAATAAAAATTATGAACTGCAATTTAATGACTTCATATCTTTTAAGGTTAGGTATATTATATTTTATGGGTATATATTCAATCACACGTTTACGTTGGCGTGCTCAGAAAATCGAGTTTTTGACGTGTAGAACCAAAGAAGCCTTTGGAAATTAATCACCCGTGCACAGAACATTCTGATTGAATTTCTAATTTATCTGTACTGAATAGTTTTGTAAGGAAAATTGCATGAATAAGATATTTAAAAATCGGACGATATATGTCACTTTTTTATACGAAACATTACTGTGATGTCATCAGAACAGCCAATATAATTATTTTCGAATTCTGTTTTTGAGCTTTGGCCCTCTAGCACTACTCTTTTTTATATGAAACGTTACTGTGATGTCATCAGAACAGCCAATGTAATTATTTTCGAATTCTGTTTTTGAGCTTAGGCCCTCTAGCACTCTCGATTATGAAAATATTTAGGGGAATTGCATCACTTAGCGGCCACCCAACAGACTGCAATAATTGCCCAGACCGAAAGGAGTTAACTTCCTCCAATTAAAAGCAGAAAATATTAATTGAATTAAATTGGTACCATACAACTTCATATTAGAGGACAACCTGTTAACCATCCTGTCATTTAAGATTGATAAACTACCATTACCATGAAAAGCCTCTTAAATTTGCAAAATTTTCAAAACAAAAGTAAACTTACCACGTTTCATAAAGCTCATGATGCCACAATTATATATTTAATCCATTTTCAGCTTCATGAAAGGCTTCAGGTTGATGGATGCCAGAACAGCACCAGAATGAGATGTACAGTGTCCCATTTCTAGCCGAGTTCTTGTACGGTAGTTCGTTGAAGACCGGAGTTTCATTATTCCAAGCTCCACATGCTGCAATGGCTTGTGTGACTTGGGAAAGACACGAGTGAGAGGTCCGGTCGCGGTGAAATGGTTCCCGTGATCGATAGTACTGGCATGGATCCAGCAACCAGGAAGTACACTTTGAAGCATCATCTGCAATTTGAAATATCAGATTTCTCAGAAATGCTGAAAAATCACAGCTTAAAACATAAATGTGTGCATATCCGCACACGAGAAGCAAAAGACAAGCACGATCAGATTTAGTTAAATGGTTTATTACTTATTTACCAAGCACTAATATTTGACAGCTATAGTCGTATTTCATATAAAGGTTTATGAAACAATATCTTACCTGGTAGCACATTCTGAGAAAAAAATAGCACTGCATGATTTAAATAATTCGAACCGGTCACAACATCTCGGTTTCGTCTGACGAGAAAATTCCACTGTCAAAGAAACCACTTCTCACTGAATGCCTGGCCGCTGATTCGTTTCTTCGAAAACGATTAAACCCATTTGTTTCCACGAATCCTGACACTCTTCTACTGGTTTTGCTTCTTGTCGATTTGGATTGAGAACAAGGAATGCGTCCCTGGGCAACCACAAAACGAGGATTACTTTGGTGGGCAATGGCTTCTTCAAGGATGTCTTCGGGAATGATTGCAAGGGGACGAATTTCTGTGACAAGCTTAGCTAGTGGTATGTCGTTAAAGCTAAGAGCTGGGACAAATGCTTTCAATGTTTTCTTCAAAGCCTTCAGATCCTCCTTCTGACAATGTCGTCTGCTCCATCTGTATGCCGCGTCCCATTTAATTTCCTCTGTTGCTCGTAGATCAGGTCTGAGCAAAATGGTAGTCGTTGTCTTTTGTGATAGAAATTCGAAGTTAGGAGGCTGAAAACATCCTGTGCATTGTCACAAATAAAGTCCAGAATTTTCAGTAAAAGCAGCTTGGTCCATCTGAACTCTGTATACGGTCCCGTGGATTCTAGCAGCGGTAAAACAGTTTTCAATGTGATAAGTTTCTCAGCAAATTTTAAGCACACTGCGTGAAGATCAGATATGCCATACTTGTCGGCTGCATTCATAACGCCCACGACTGAAGAAACGTTCACGTTTACTCTGCCGCTGTGGAGGTATAGGATTACACGCCTGAAAGCATCGGCGTCGAAATCTGTTACTGGAATGGCCAAAGAGCCTGTTTCTGAATTCGACGATGTCTTTGTTTCTTTTCTGTTTCTCAGCTGTTTCAACTTCGCCAGGAGTCCGCTGTGTTTCCTAGAGGATGGCAACTTGGACGATGAAGCAAGAATCAACTCATAGAAACCTTTGTTTCTAGTGGCCAGGATCGCCTTCACTGCATAAACGGGTGTCTGGTCATCACCAACTAAAAATGTGATATCACACATTTGTGGCATACTTAAGATGGATTGAAGATCTTCGTACAGGCAGTGTTTGTTCTGGAAAACCATGAAATCCTGGTCGTCTGTGGCTTTCGTCTCATTCAAACTTTCAAGACTTGCAGCATGGATACACATCGGTGTATCGTATAGGTCGTCACCATCAAGGATGCTGGAGTTGAGGGAAGAACTTTCGGAAATATCCGAATCCCAAATACTGGTGTCGTAGCTAGTATCGTAAGCTGAATCTTGATACATTCTGGAGTTGTATGGGACGTTATAGTAACGTTATGGTCAAATTTACTCGAGTGACTTGCACTGAGTAATGATAACTGAATCCATGCAACGAGAATTTATACCCCGATACAAGATATTCAGACACTCGACCATTTAATGAGCGAACGTTGTCGGCAGTGACCGTCACGTCAAAATCCGGTTTTGCCTAGTCTTAACCTGGTGATAATGCGGTCGTCGCGTTTGCTGTCTAGCTGGAATCCACAACTCCGTCTTTTCCCCTTATCTAGAATACTATGTAGCCATCTACCTCGGGTTTCTTCGTTCCATTCTTTTTCCCATTTACTATCTATTCTAGTTCTAATGATGGAATTCAGTTCTTTGGTTCCTAGTCCTATATGCACGTCAGGTGCAGTTTTGGTGAGGCTATTTTTGGCTGTGCTATCGGCGGCTTCATTTCCCCTAACGTCCACGTGGGCGGGAATCCAAGCTAAAATGGCGTCAATGTCATTGTCTCGTATTTGTGTACATAAAATTTCTATTTCGTGTATGAGGTCAGGTCTGCTGTCGGATTTGGAGTTCTTTATAGATACCAGTCCGCTTAAGGAATCGCTAAGAATAACGGTGGAAACAGGTCGGTTCTGAAGAACCCATTCGAGAGCCTTGATTATGGCGACTAATTCAGTGGTGTATACAGACATATTGTCTGGTAGTTTGAAACCTTCGTGAATGTCAAGTTCTGGTATAACGAATGCAGAACCTGTATTGTGACTAGTGTTTTTGGAGCCGTCTGTATATATTTTCAAGCGATTTTTCCAATGTGTGTCAAATATATTCGAGGGCAGTGACCCTAATATGCTCTGGGTTGTCCTGTTTGGTGATGTAGCTATGTATATTCGTGTCCACGTGTGGTGTGATTAGTTGCCATGGTGGTCTATTGACCTTGTCAGTGTCAGAGATACAAGAGATTGGGATGTCGTGTTCTTGGTATAATAGCTCTATCGTGTAACCGAATGGCGCGGAGTCTTTTTCCCATTTCCTTTTTAGGAATTCGTATTCTGTTTTTGGGCCAAAAATGTTGTGGCATGGGTGGTTTTCGCCCTTGGCTATTGTTTTCCCTGCATATTTCATTGACAGCTCTTCTCGTCTTAAATGTAAGGGTTTTTCATTAGTTTCTATTTGTAGACTACATAATGGAGTTCCTTTGAACGCCCCGGTGGATATTTTTAATGCCGAATACTGGATGCTGTCTATTCTTTTCAGATGGGTCTTGCATGCTGATTGGTAAGCGATTGAACCATAGTCTATTTTGGATCTGATGAGTGTTTGATATAATTTGATTAAGCTATGTTTATTGGCCCCCCAGTTGGTACCCGATACACACCTCATAAGGTTCAGGTCCTTGTTACACCGAATAATTAATTGGTCGATGTGGTCTTTCCAAGTGAGTTTTCGGTCGAAGATCATACCTAGGTATTTGACACTATTCTTAAACTCGATTTTCTGGCCTCCTAGTGATAGCGTGATGTCTGTGTTTTGTTTATTTGAGAATAGCACACCGGTAGTTTTGACAGCTGAAAATTTGAATCCCCATTTATCGGCCCAGTCGCTGACTGTATTTAGTACTTTTTGCATTATACTTGTTAATTTTTTTATCGAGCCAGCAGATTTCCACATGGCAGCATCATCAGCAAAAAGTGATTGTTCAATTTCAGGATGTTTTGTGTCAATTTCGTTGGCCAGGCCATTAATCAGGATGTTAAAAAGGGTGGGGCTTATGACGCTGCCCTGTGGGGTGCCGTTATCTAGCTGGTGGTCCATGGACATGGTGTTACCAATACGAACTTTGAAGCTTCGGTCATGAAGAAAATTTTTTATCCAGTGTTGTATCCTGCCCTTAACTCCTAGGTTGTTTAATTGGGTGATAATCCCGTCCTGCCATACAAGGTCAAACGCCTTTTCTATATCCAAAAAAATGCCTAATGTATATTGGTGTTTGGCATTACCCTTTTTGATTGAGTGTAGGAGACTGGCTATGTGGTCTAAAGTACTTCTTTTTTTTCCGAAAACCGCTTTGTGTTTTGTTTAACAAGTTGTTGCTTTCCAGGTGATATTCAAGTCTGTTTTTGACCATGGTTTCCATAATTTTGCATAAATTTGACGTGAGTGAGATCGGCCTATATGACTTACTATCTGATGGGTCTTTACCAGGTTTTGGTATTGGGATAACAATAGATGATTTCCATTTGTTCGGGAGTTGTTTGGTCTTCCAGCTCACATTAATTAGTTTTAGGATTAGTTTCTGGGTGGTGTTTGGTAGGTGCTTTAGGATTGTATACCCTAGTTTGTCTTCGCCGGGTGAACTTTCTTTTTTAGAGTGTAAAGCTTTTCTGTATTCATTGATATTAAAGTCTCCGTTAAGGTAGTTTTCTATATAGTCATTTGTGTCATTTTCCAGGATCGTTTCTTGTTTGATTTTTCTGAATTCTGGTTTCAGGTTGCTATCGCTACTGTTTGATGCGAATGATTCAGCAAGATATTCTGCCTTTTCGAGATTAGTTCTCTTTGTTTTGTTTAGTACGGGTATTGTGTTAGTTGCTTTCCCTTGAATGCTTTTTATTTTATTCCATACTTTCTTTGAGTTAGTTTTCGTATCTATAGTGTTGCAGAAATCTTCACAGCATCTTGATTTGGCTTCTTTGACGCTTTTTTCTGCTATTCTTTTCAGTTCCTTATATATTTCATGATCACTCTGGAGGCGGCTTTTTTTGAATTTTCTGAGTGCTTTTTTCTTTGCTGCGATGTTCTTTCCACACTCTCGGTCCCACAAAGGCACTGGATTTTTGTTGGGTCGCTTATTCGTAACTGGAATATGTTTTTGTGCTATGTTTAGAAGTTTGCTGGTTATATTTTCATTGAAAGTCTCTATATCATTACTAACTATATCGTCATGAATTAGACTTTGGCAATCGTTTTGGAAGCTTTTCCAGTCTGCCTTGGAGTATTGGAAGCGTGGGAGAGGGTCTGTCTGTTCAAAATCTGGTTTCATGCTAAATTTAGTCAGGATTGGAAAGTGGTCGCTGTCTAGCGTATCTGGTAGGACTGCCCATTCTGATTTAACTGCTAGTTCGGGAGAGACTATTGTTAGGTCAATTGCAGTGAGTTTACCGGTTCGCATATCTATTCTAGTCCCTTCTCCCGAGTTCAGGAATACGAGGTTATTATCATCTAACCATTTTTCTACTGATTTACCCCTATCATCTGACGTGGTGCAGATTTCGTCCCAGATTGGATTATGGCTATTATAATCGCCGCAGATTATAATTGGCGAGTCATATTTTTGGGTGATTTTGTTAAATTCTTGAGAGGAGATGTAATATTCGCCAAATTTAAACAAGCCCTAAATTTGGCGAATATTACATCTCCTCTCAAGCTATCTGTACCTGAGGTAATATCAATGCTAAAACCTCGGTTTATCCGCATGTGGCAAGACGACTGGGACACCTCTAATAAGGGACGATTTTATTATTCTTTTAATCCTTCCGTTACTTTATCTCATGATTTCACTTTATCGTGCCGACGATCGGAAGTTTTATTTTTAAGAACGCAGTCCGGTCATCTACCCA
The DNA here is from genome assembly GCA_036873755.1 of Hanleya hanleyi. Classification (NCBI taxonomy): domain Eukaryota; kingdom Metazoa; phylum Mollusca; class Polyplacophora; order Lepidopleurida; family Hanleyidae; genus Hanleya; species Hanleya hanleyi. The sequence continues at coordinate 45,314 of JAVTVY010011894.1, forward strand.
CGAATGCATATTTACATAGATTTAATCTCCATGAGACGGGTTTATGTGATGAATGTTTAGTCGAGGATAATATTCCCCATTTATTGTTTTACTGTTCCCGCTATGATAATGAGCGTTTTAGATTTTATGATCATCTTTTACAGGCAGGTGTTTTTAACCCGTCCATGGAGACTGTATTTAAACCAGCTAGAAACCGTGGTAAGGTGTACCAGGCTGTCGCCAATTTTGTTGGCGGCTGTCGCCGATTTTAATTAATGATCTAATCTGCATGTAATGTGAATTTAATACGTGTTGCATGTGTCTCAGCGTCTTGGCTAATGTGATGTCAGCTTTTATTTTGTATATATTTATCTACCGCCTGTGATAAGCATGTGAATTATATTTAATCCTTGTATTGATTTTATTGCATGTTTTTGCATGTGTTTTTTTTATTTAATAATCTGTGATATGCATGTGGTAACTTTTTAGTCATTAAACATTTTAAATTAAATGAATCTATGAATGAAATTTTATTTAATGTTGTGCCCATCTATATTTTCTGATTATATTGGTCACTATAATAGTACATGCATATATTTGTAAATTTGATAGACAGGAGTTTACATCAAATCTCGCTTTTATTGCTAAACACTGTTTTAAATAATGTCTTTGCTTGTTCTGGTTGGACATCGGTGTCGGAGGATCGGTGTCTGAAGATATTCCGGTGTTCACCAGAATGAGTATGGATATTACATCAAATCTTGTCCAATATACATTTTCTTATTTATGCTTAAGGGTGGGGAGGGGGGGAACAATTTTGTTTTAAATAATGTCTTTGCTCGTTCTGGTTGGACATTACTGTCTGATGATACCACGAGGTCATCGGTCACGGTCTTAACCGGAATGAGTAGAGATGTTATATGTTACATCTTTTTTAACAAGCGCACAAATACTCTTGTCTAAAATAATATGAATTTATTATTAACTGAACATAAAATATGCATGTGCTGTTTGGGCCTTTATAATTCAGTTATATATGTATGATAAATAGGGTCGTTGTTTCATAATATATGCATGCTGGTTGTTTTTATATTATCTTTTAAAGTTTAAAGTAGTACCCGTCCTTCTTACACAATAACGCCTCTGGAGCCTCAGTTTACATGTTTATATGTCCCATTGAGTATCTTAAAAACACAGTATTTCTTTTAAAATCAAACGTGAAGTATTTATTTTTTATGTTCAAGTAAAGTTTTAATTGTGTTTTTTTTTTAAAGCAACCTCAATGGTATGGCCTACATCATCCAACTTAGGATGGGAGGCCACACATTCAAAATCTGTCTGTCTGTTCGTACAGGCAGTGTTTGTTCTGGAAAACCATGAAATCCTGGTCGTCTGTGGCTTTCGTCTCATTCAAACTTTCAAGACTTGCAGCATGGATACACATCGGTGTATCGTATAAGTCGTCACCATCAAGGATGCTGGAGTTGAGGGAAGAACTTTCGGAAATATCCGAATCCCAAATACTGGTGTCGTAGCTAGTATCGTAAGCTGAATCTTGATACATTCTGGAGTTGTATGGGACGTTATAGTAACGTTATGGTCAAATTTACTCGAGTGACTTGCACTAAGTAATGATAACTGAATCCATGCAACGAGAATTTATACCCCGATACAAGATATTCAGACACTCGACCATTTAATGAGCGAACGTTGTCGTCAGTGACCGTCACGTCAAAATACGTTCAACTAATTCAGTCAATTAATCATTTCAATCTGGAAAATCAAATTAACCACAGATTCACAAATGGCATTAAGCTAATAAAGCTCACGAAAATAAGAAGCCATTAATCACCCGTGTCAGCAAAACCAGGATCAGGCGTTAATCCTTATTCGCGCGTGCCACCTGTGTTTTAACCACTTAAGTCATATAATGACTATACTGTTGATGATCTTCAACACGCATTTCCTCGAGAAATCAATTCATTATAGGAGATTATTTCTCACAATTATTGAATTGCGCCTCTCTGTATGGGAAGTGCTTGGCGGGACAACCAAATCGCAGTTCCTTTCTTTTAGCCCTATCTGGCCTGGAAAAAGAACGTGTGTGTGCATGACAAGGGAAGGTTTTTTTTCTATGGATCAAGAATGAATAAAAATTATGAGCTGCAATTTAATGACTTAATATCTTTTAAGATTACGCATATCATTTTGTTGGGTATATTCAAACAGACCCCTATTTGGCCTGGAACAAAGAGTATGTGTGTGTGCATGAGAATTATGAACTGCAATTTAATGACTTCATATCTTTTAAGGTTAGGTATATTATATTTTATGGGTATATATTCAATCACACGTTTACATTGGCGTGCTCAGAAAATCGAGTTTTTGACGTGTAGAGCCAAAGAAGCCTTTGGAAATTAATCACCCGTGCACAGAACATTCTGATTGAATTTCTAATTTATCTGTACTGAACAGTTTTGTAAGGAAAATTGCATGAATAAGATATTTAAAAATCGGACGATATATGTCACTTTTTTGATATGAAACATTACTGTGATGTCATCAGAACAGCCAATGTAATTATTTTCGAATTCTGTTTTTGAGCTTTGGCCCTCTAGCACTACTTTTTTATATGAAACGTTACTGTGATGTCATCAGAACAGCCAATGTAATTATTTTCGAATTCTGTTTTTGAGCTTAGGCCCTCTAGCACTCTCGATTATGAAAATATTTAGGGGAATTGCATCACTTAGCGGCCACCCAACAGACTGCAATAATTACCCGGACCGAAAGGAGTTAACTTCCTCCAATTAAAAGCAGAAAATATTAATTGAATCAAATTGGTACCATACAACTTCATATTAGAGGACAACCTGTTAACCATCCTGTCATTTAAGATTGATAAACTACCATTACCATGAAAAGCCTCTTAAAATTTGCACCTTCAAAACAAAAGTAAACTTTACCACGTTTTCATAAAGCTCTATGATGCCACAATTATATATTTAATCCATTTTCAAGCCTATGAAAGGCTTCAGGTTGATGGACAGGAACAGCACCAGAATGAGATGTACAGTGTCCCATTGCTAGCCGAGTTCTTGTACGGTAGTTCGTTGAAGACCGGAGTTTCATTATTCCAAGCTCCACATGCTGCAATGGCTTGTGTGACTTGGGAAAGACACGAGTGAGAGGTCCGGTCGCGGTGAAATGGTTCCCCTGATCGATAGTACTGGCATGGATCCAGCAACCAGGAAGTACAGTTTGAAGCATCATCTGCAATTTGAAATATCAGATTTCTCAGAAATGCTGAAAAATCACAGCTTAAAACATAAATGTGTGCATATCCGCACACGAGAAGTAAAAGACAAGCACGATCAGATTTAGTTAAATGGTTTATTACTTATTTACCAAGCACTAATATTTGACAGCTATAGTCGTATTTCATATAAAGGTTTATGAAACAATATCTTACATGGTAGCACATTCTGAGATAAAAATAGCACTGCATGATTTAAATAATTCGAACCGGTCACAACATCTCGGTTTCGTCTGACGAGAAAATTCCACTGTCAAAGAAACCACTTCTCACTGAATGCCTGACCGCTGATTCGTTTCTTCGAAAACGATTAAACCCATTTGTTTCCACGAATCCTGACACTCTTCTACTGGTTTTGCTTCTTGTCGATTTGGATTGAGAACAAGGAATGCGTTCCTGGCCAACCACAAGACGAGGATTACTTTGGTGGGCAATGGCTTCTTCAAGGATGTCTTCGGGAATGATTGCAAGGGGACGAATTTCTGTGACAAGTTTAGCTAGTGGTATGTCGTTAAAGCTAAGAGCTGGGACAAATGTTTTCAACGTTTTCTTCAAAGCCTTCAGATCCTCCTTCTGACAATGTCGTCTGCTCCATCTGTATGCCGCGTCCCATTTAATTTCCTCTGTTGCTCGTAGATCAGGTCTGAGCAAAATCGTAGTCGTTGTCTTTTGTGATAGAAATTCGAAGTTAGGAAGGCTGAAAACATCCTGTGCATTGTCACAAATAAAGTCCAGAATTTTCAGTAAAAGCAGCTTGGTCCATCTGAACTCTGTATACGGTCCCGTGGATTCTAGCAGCGATAAAACAGTTTTCAATGTGATAAGTTTCTCAGCAAATTTTAAGCACACTGCGTGAAGATCAGATATGCCATACTTGTCGGCTGCATTCATAACGCCCACGACTGAAGAAACGTTCACGTTTACTCTGCCGCTGTGGAGGTATAGGATTACACGCCTGAAAGCATCGGCGTCGAAATCTGTTACTGGAATGGTCAAAGAGCCTGTTTCTGAATTCGACGATGTCTTTGTTTCTTTTATGTTTCTCAGTTGTTTCAACTTCGCCAGGAGTCCGCTGTGTTTCCTAGAGGATGGCAACTTGGACGATGAAGCAAGAATCAACTCATAGAAACCTTTGTTTCTAGTGGCCAGGATCGCCTTCACTGCATAAACGGGTGTCTGGTCATCACCAACTAAAAATGTGATATCACACATTTGTGGCATACTTAAGATGGATTGAAGATCTTCGTACAGGCAGTGTTTGTTCTGGAAAACCATGAAACCCTGGTCGTCTGTGGCTTTCGTCTCATTCAAACTTTCAAGACTTGCAGCATGGATACACATCGGTGTATCGTATAGGTCGTCACCATCAAGGATGCTGGAGTTGAGGGAAGAACTTTCGGAAATATCCGAATCCCAAATACTGGTGTCGTAGCTAGTATCGTAAGCTGAATCTTGATACATTCTGGAGTTGTATGGGACGTTATAGTAACGTTATGGTCAAATTTACTCGAGTGACTTGCACTAAGTAATGATAACTGAATCCATGCAACGAGAATTTATACCCCGATACAAGATATTCAGACACTCGACCATTTAATGAGCAAACGTTGTCGTCAGTGACCGTCACGTCAAAATACGTTCATCTAATTCAGTCAATTAATCATTTCAATCTGGAAAATCAAATTAACCACAGATTCACAAATGGCATTAAGCTAATAAAGCTCACGAAAATAAGAAGCCATTAATCACCCGTGTCAGCAAAACCAGGATCAGGCGTTAATCCTTATTCGCGCGTGCCACCTGTGTTTTAACTACTTAAGTCATATAATGACTATACTGTTGATGATCTTCAACACGCATTTCCTCGAGAAATCAATTCATTATAGGAGATTATTTCTCACAATTATTGAATTGCGCCTCTCTGTATGGGAAGTGCTTGGCGGGACAACCAAATCGCAGTTCCTTTCTTTTAGCCCTATCTGGCCTGGAAAAAGAACGTGTGTGTGCATGACAAGGGAAGGTTTTTTTTCTATGGATCAAGAATGAATAAAAATTATGAGCTGCAATTTAATGACTTAATATCTTTTAAGATTACGCATATCATTTTGTTGGGTATATTCAAACACACCCCTATTTGGCCTGGAACAAAGAGTATGTGTGTGTGCATGAGACGGGGGAAAGGGGGGGGGGCGGGGGGTCTCTATAGCTCCAGAATGAATAAAAATTATGAACTGCAATTTAATGACTTCATATCTTTTAAGGTTAGGTATATTATATTTTATGGGTATATATTCAATCACACGTTTACGTTGGCGTGCTCAGAAAATCGAGTTTTTGACGTGTAGAACCAAAGAAGCCTTTGGAAATTAATCACCCGTGCACAGAACATTCTGATTGAATTTCTAATTTATCTGTACTGAACAGTTTTGTAAGGAAAATTGCATGAATAAGATATTTAAAAATCGGACGATATATGTCACTTTTTTTATATGAAACATTACTGTGATGTCATCAGAACAGCCAATGTAATTATTTTCGAATTCTGTTTTTGAGCTTTGGCCCTCTAGCACTACTTTTTTATATGAAACGTTACTGTGATGTCATCAGAACAGCCAATGTAATTATTTTCGAATTCTGTTTTTGAGCTTAGGCCCTCTAGCACTCTCGATTATGAAAATATTTAGGGGAATTGCATCACTTAGCGGCCACCCAACAGACTGCAATAATTGCCCAGACCGAAAGGAGTTAACTTCCTCCAATTAAAAGCAGAAAATATTAATTGAATTAAATTGGTACCATACAACTTCATATTAGAGGACAACCTGTTAACCATCCTGTCATTTAAGATTGATAAACTACCATTACCATGAAAAGCCTCTTAAAATTTGCACCTTCAAAACAAAAGTAAACTTTACCACGTTTTCATAAAGCTCTATGATGCCACAATTATATATTTAATCCATTTTCAAGCCTATGAAAGGCTTCAGGTTGATGGACAGGAACAGCACCAGAATGAGATGTACAGTGTCCCATTGCTAGCCGAGTTCTTGTACGGTAGTTCGTTGAAGACCGGAGTTTCATTATTCCAAGCTCCACATGCTGCACTGGCTTGTGTGACTTGGGAAAGACACGAGTGAGAGGTCCGGTCGCGGTGAAATGGTTCCCGTGATCGATAGTACTGGCATGGATCCAGCAACCAGGAAGTACAGTTTGAAGCATCATCTGCAATTTGAAATATCAGATTTCTCAGAAATGCTGAAAAATCACAGCTTAAAACATAAATGTGTGCATATCCGCACACGAGAAGTAAAAGACAAGCACGATCAGATTTAGTTAAATGGTTTATTACTTATTTACCAAGCACTAATATTTGACAGCTATAGTCGTATTTCATATAAAGGTTTATGAAACAATATCTTACCTGGTAGCACATTCTGAGAAAAAAATAGCACTGCATGATTTAAATAATTCGAACCGGTCACAACATCTCGGTTTCGTCTGACGAGAAAATTCCACTGCCAAAGAAACCACTTCTCACTGAATGCCTGGCCGCTGATTCGTTTCTTCGAAAACGATTAAACCCATTTGTTTCCACGAATCCTGACACTCTTCTACTGGTTTTGCTTCTTGTCGATTTGGATTGAGAACAAGGAATGCGTCCCTGGCCAACCACAAAACGAGGATTACTTTGGTGGGCAATGGCTTCTTCAAGGATGTCTTCGGGAATGATTGCAAGGGGACGAATTTCTGTGACAAGCTTAGCTAGTGGTATGTCGTTAAAGCTAAGAGCTGGGACAAATGTTTTCAAGGTTTTCTTCAAAGCCTTCAGATCCTCCTTCTGACAATGTCGTCTGCTCCATCTGTATGCCGCGTCCCATTTAATTTCCTCTGTTGCTCGTAGATCAGGTCTGAGCAAAATCGTAGTCGTTGTCTTTTGTGATAGAAATTCGAAGTTAGGAAGGCTGAAAACATCCCGTGCATTGTCACAAATAAAGTCCAGAATTTTCAGTAAAAGCAGCTTGGTCCATCTGAACTCTGTATACGGTCCCGTGGATTCTAGCAGCGGTAAAACAGTTTTCAATGTGATAAGTTTCTCAGCAAATTTTAAGCACACTGCGTGAAGATCAGATATGCCATACTTGTCGGCTGCATTCATAACGCCCACGACTGAAGAAACGTTCACGTTTACTCTGCCGCTGTGGAGGTATAGGATTACACGCCTGAAAGCATCGGCGTCGAAATCTGTTACTGGAATGGTCAAAGAGCCTGTTTCTGAATTCGACGATGTCTTTGTTTCTTTTCTGTTTCTCAGTTGTTTCAACTTCGCCAGGAGTCCGCTGTGTTTCCTAAAGGATGGCAACTTGGACGATGAAGCAAGAATCAACTCATAGAAACCTTTGTTTCTAGTGGCCAGGATCGCCTTCACTGCATAAACGGGTGTCTGGTCATCACCAACTAAAAATGTGATATCACACATTTGTGGCATACTTAAGATGGATTGAAGATCTTCGTACAGGCAGTGTTTGTTCTGGAAAACCATGAAATCCTGGTCGTCTGTGGCTTTCGTCTCATTCAAACTTTCAAGACTTGCAGCATGGATACACATCGGTGTATCGTATAAGTCGTCACCATCAAGGATGCTGGAGTTGAGGGAGGAACTTTCGGAAATATCCGAATCCCAAATACTGGTGTCGTAGCTAGTATCGTAAGCTGAATCTTGATACATTCTGGAGTTGTATGGGACGTTATAGTAACGTTATGGTCAAATTTACTCGAGTGACTTGCACTAAGTAATGATAACTGATTGATTGAAATTGTAGTTTAAGGGCCGCTTCCCATACGGATTTCGCGGCCCATCAACTCAATGTTTTATTAAAATTTCACGGTACATTTCTTTGTTAATTTGAGATCTTTTGCAGCGCTAGGTATAAAATGATAACTGAATCCATGCAACGAGAATTTATACCCCGATACAAGATATTCAGACACTCGACCATTTAATGAGCGAACGTTGTCGTCAGTGACCGTCACGTCAAAATACGTTCAACTAATTCAGTCAATTAATCATTTCAATCTGGAAAATCAAATTAACCACAGATTCACAAATGGCATTAAGCTAATAAAGCTCACGAAAATAAGAAGCCATTAATCACCCGTGTCAGCAAAACCAGGATCAGGCGTTAATCCTTATTCGCGCGTGCCACCTGTGTTTTAACCACTTAAGTCATATAATGACTATACTGTTGATGATCTTCAACACGCATTTCCTCGAGAAATCAATTCATTATAGGAGATTATTTCTCACAATTATTGAATTGCGCCTCTCTGTATGGGAAGTGCTTGGCGGGACAACCAAATCGCAGTTCCTTTCTTTTAGCCCTATCTGGCCTGGAAAAAGAACGTGTGTGTGCATGACAAGGGAAGGTTTTTTTTCTGTGGATCAAGAATGAATAAAAATTATGAGCTGCAATTTAATGACTTAATATCTTTTAAGATTACGCATATCATTTTGTTGGGTATATTCAAACACACCCCTATTTGGCCTGGAACAAAGAGTATGTGTGTGTGCATGAGACGGGGGAAAGGGGGGGGCGGGGGGTCTCTATAGCTCCAGAATGAATAAAAATTATGAACTGCAATTTAATGACTTCATATCTTTTAAGGTTAGGTATATTATATTTTATGGGTATATATTCAATCACACGTTTACGTTGGCGTGCTCAGAAAATCGAGTTTTTGACGTGTAGAACCAAAGAAGCCTTTGGAAATTACTCACCCGTGCACAGAACATTCTGATTGAATTTCTAATTTATCTGTACTGAACAGTTTTGTAAGGAAAATTGCATGAATAAGATATTTAAAAATCGGACGATATATGTCACTTTTTTTATATGAAACATTACTGTGATGTCATCAGAACAGCCAATGTAATTATTTTCGAATTCTGTTTTTGAGCTTTGGCCCTCTAGCACTACTTTTTTATATGAAACGTTACTGTGATGTCATCAGAACAGCCAATGTAATTATTTTCGAATTCTGTTTTTGAGCTTAGGCCCTCTAGCACTCTCGATTATGAAAATATTTAGGGGAATTGCATCACTTAGCGGCCACCCAACAGACTGCAATAATTGCCCAGACCGAAAGGAGTTAACTTCCTCCAATTAAAAGCAGAAAATATTAATTGAATTAAATTGGTACCATACAACTTCATATTAGAGGACAACCTGTTAACCATCCTGTCATTTAAGATTGATAAACTACCATTACCATGAAAAGCCTCTTAAAATTTGCACCTTCAAAACAAAAGTAAACTTTACCACGTTTTCATAAAGCTCTATGATGCCACAATTATATATTTAATCCATTTTCAAGCCTATGAAAGGCTTCAGGTTGATGGACAGGAACAGCACCAGAATGAGATGTACAGTGTCCCATTGCTAGCCGAGTTCTTGTACGGTAGTTCGTTGAAGACCGGAGTTTCATTATTCCAAGCTCCACATGCTGCAATGGCTTGTGTGACTTGGGAAAGACACGAGTGAGAGGTCCGGTCGCGGTGAAATGGTTCCCGTGATCGATAGTACTGGCATGGATCCAGCAACCAGGAAGTACAGTTTGAAGCATCATCTGCAATTTGAAATATCAGATTTCTCAGAAATGCTGAAAAATCACAGCTTAAAACATAAATGTGTGCATATCCGCACACGAGAAGTAAAAGACAAGCACGATCAGATTTAGTTAAATGGTTTATTACTTATTTACCAAGCACTAATATTTGACAGCTATAGTCGTATTTCATATAAAGGTTTATGAAACAATATCTTACATGGTAGCACATTCTGAGATAAAAATAGCACTGCATGATTTAAATAATTCGAACCGGTCACAACATCTCGGTTTCGTCTGACGAGAAAATTCCACTGTCAAAGAAACCACTTCTCACTGAATGCCTGACCGCTGATTCGTTTCTTCGAAAACGATTAAACCCATTTGTTTCCACGAATCCTGAAACTCTTCTACTGGTTTTGCTTCTTGTCGATTTGGATTGAGAACAAGGAATGCGTTCCTGGCCAACCACAAGACGAGGATTACTTTGGTGGGCAATGGCTTCTTCAAGGATGTCTTCGGGAATGATTGCAAGGGGACGAATTTCTGTGACAAGTTTAGCTAGTGGTATGTCGTTAAAGCTAAGAGCTGGGACAAATGTTTTCAACGTTTTCTTCAAAGCCTTCAGATCCTCCTTCTGACAATGTCGTCTGCTCCATCTGTATGCCGCGTCCCATTTAATTTCCTCTGTTGCTCGTAGATCAGGTCTGAGCAAAATCGTAGTCGTTGTCTTTTGTGATAGAAATTCGAAGTTAGGAAGGCTGAAAACATCCTGTGCATTGTCACAAATAAAGTCCAGAATTTTCAGTAAATGCAGCTTGGTCCATCTGAACTCTGTATACGGTCCCGTGGATTCTAGCAGCGGTAAAACAGTTTTCAATGTGATAAGTTTCTCAGCAAATTTTAAGCACACTGCGTGAAGATCAGATATGCCATACTTGTCGGCTGCATTCATAACGCCCACGACTGAAGAAACGTTCACGTTTACTCTGCCGCTGTGGAGGTATAGGATTACACGCCTGAAAGCATCGGCGTCGAAATCTGTTACTGGAATGGTCAAAGAGCCTGTTTCTGAATTCGACGATGTCTTTGTTTCTTTTCTGTTTCTCAGTTGTTTCAACTTCGCCAGGAGTCCGCTGTGTTTCCTAGAGGATGGCAACTTGGACGATGAAGCAAGAATCAACTCATAGAAACCTTTGTTTCTAGTGGCCAGGATCGCCTTCACTGCATAAACGGGTGTCTGGTCATCACCAACTAAAAATGTGATATCACACATTTGTGGCATACTTAAGATGGATTGAAGATCTTCGTACAGGCAGTGTTTGTTCTGGAAAACCATGAAATCCTGGTCGTCTGTGGCTTTCGTCTCATTCAAACTTTCAAGACTTGCAGCATGGATACACATCGGTGTATCGTATAAGTCGTCACCATCAAGGATGCTGGAGTTGAGGGAAGAACTTTCGGAAATATCCGAATCCCAAATACTGGTGTCGTAGCTAGTATCGTAAGCTGAATCTTGATACATTCTGGAGTTGTATGGGACGTTATAGTAACGTTATGGTCAAATTTACTCGAGTGACTTGCACTAAGTAATGATAACTGAATCCATGCAACGAGAATTTATACCCCGATACAAGATATTCAGACACTCGACCATTTAATGAGCGAACGTTGTCGTCAGTGACCGTCACGTCAAAATACGTTCAACTAATTCAGTCAATTAATCATTTCAATCTGGAAAATCAAATTAACCACAGATTCACAAATGGCATTAAGCTAATAAAGCTCACGAAAATAAGAAGCCATTAATCACCCGTGTCAGCAAAACCAGGATCAGGCGTTAATCCTTATTCGCGCGTGCCACCTGTGTTTTAACTACTTAAGTCATATAATGACTATACTGTTGATGATCTTCAACACGCATTTCCTCGAGAAATCAATTCATTATAGGAGATTATTTCTCACAATTATTGAATTGCGCCTCTCTGTATGGGAAGTGCTTGGCGGGACAACCAAATCGCAGTTCCTTTCTTTTAGCCCTATCTGGCCTGGAAAAAGAACGTGTGTGTGCATGACAAGGGAAGGTTTTTTTTCTGTGGATCAAGAATGAATAAAAATTATGAGCTGCAATTTAATGACTTAATATCTTTTAAGATTACGCATATCATTTTGTTGGGTATATTCAAACACACCCCTATTTGGCCTGGAACAAAGAGTATGTGTGTGTGCATGAGACGGGGGAAGGGGGGGGGGGGCGGGGGGTCTCTATAGCTCCAGAATGAATAAAAATTATGAACTGCAATTTAATGACTTCATATCTTTTAAGGTTAGGTATATTATATTTTATGGGTATATATTCAATCACACGTTTACGTTGACGTGCTCAGAAAATCGAGTTTTTGACGTGTAGAACCAAAGAAGCCTTTGGAAATTAATCACCCGTGCACAGAACATTCTGATTGAATTTCTAATTTATCTGTACTGAACAGTTTTGTAAGGAAAATTGCATGAATAAGATATTCAAAAATCGGACGATATATGTCACTTTTTTTATATGAAACATTACTGTGATGTCATCAGAACAGCCAATGTAATTATTTTCGAATTCTGTTTTTGAGCTTTGGCCCTCTAGCCCTACTTTTTTATATGAAACGTTACTGTGATGTCATCAGAACAGCCAATGTAATTATTTTCGAATTCTGTTTTTGAGCTTAGGCCCTCTAGCACTCTCGATTCTGAAAATATTTAGGGGAATTGCATCACTTAGCGGCCACCCAACAGACTGCAATAATTGCCCAGACCGAAAGGAGTTAACTTCCTCCAATTAAAAGCAGAAAATATTAATTGAATTAAATTGGTACCATACAACTTCATATTAGAGGACAACCTGTTAACCATCCTGTCATTTAAGATTGATAAACTACCATTACAATGAAAAGCCTCTTAAAATTTGCACCTTCAAAACAAAAGTAAACTTTACCACGTTTTCATAAAGCTCTATGATGCCACAATTATATATTTAATCCATTTTCAAGCCTATGAAAGGCTTCAGGTTGATGGACAGGAACAGCACCAGAATGAGATGTACAGTGTCCCATTGCTAGCCGAGTTCTTGTACGTTAGTTCGTTGAAGACCGGAGTTTCATTATTCCAAGCTCCACATGCTGCAATGGCTTGTGTGACTTGGGAAAGACACGAGTGAGAGGTCCGGTCGCGGTGAAATGGTTCCCGTGATCGATAGTACTGGCATGGATCCAGCAACCAGGAAGTACAGTTTGAAGCATCATCTGCAATTTGAAATATCAGATTTCTCAGAAATGCTGAAAAATCACAGCTTAAAACATAAATGTGTGCATATCCGCACACGAGAAGTAAAAGACAAGCACGATCAGATTTAGTTAAATGGTTTATTACTTATTTACCAAGCACTAATATTTGACAGCTATAGTCGTATTTCATATAAAGGTTTATGAAACAATATCTTACATGGTAGCACATTCTGAGATAAAAATAGCACTGCATGATTTAAATAATTCGAACCGGTCACAACATCTCGGTTTCGTCTGACGAGAAAATTCCACTGTCAAAGAAACCACTTCTCACTGAATGCCTGACCGCTGATTCGTTTCTTCGAAAACGATTAAACCCATTTGTTTCCACGAATCCTGACACTCTTCTACTGGTTTTGCTTCTTGTCGATTTGGATTGAGAACAAGGAATGCGTTCCTGGCCAACCACAAGACGAGGATTACTTTGGTGGGCAATGGCTTCTTCAAGGATGTCTTCGGGAATGATTGCAAGGGGACGAATTTCTGTGACAAGTTTAGCTAGTGGTATGTCGTTAAAGCTAAGAGCTGGGACAAATGTTTTCAACGTTTTCTTCAAAGCCTTCAGATCCTCCTTCTGACAATGTCGTCTGCTCCATCTGTATGCCGCGTCCCATTTAATTTCCTCTGTTGCTCGTAGATCAGGTCTGAGCAAAATCGTAGTCGTTGTCTTTTGTGATAGAAATTCGAAGTTAGGAAGGCTGAAAACATCCTGTGCATTGTCACAAATAAAGTCCAGAATTTTCAGTAAAAGCAGCTTGGTCCATCTGAACTCTGTATACGGTCCCGTGGATTCTAGCAGCGGTAAAACAGTTTTCAATGTGATAAGTTTCTCAGCAAATTTTAAGCACACTGCGTGAAGATCAGATATGCCATACTTGTCGGCTGCATTCATAACGCCCACGACTGAAGAAACGTTCACGTTTACTCTGCCGCTGTGGAGGTATAGGATTACACGCCTGAAAGCATCGGCGTCGAAATCTGTTACTGGAATGGTCAAAGAGCCTGTTTCTGAATTCGACGATGTCTTTGTTTCTTTTCTGTTTCTCAGTTGTTTCAACTTCGCCAGGAGTCCGCTGTGTTTCCTAGAGGATGGCAACTTGGACGATGAAGCAAGAATCAACTCATAGAAACCTTTGTTTCTAGTGGCCAGGATCGCCTTCACTGCATAAACGGGTGTCTGGTCATCACCAACTAAAAATGTGATATCACACATTTGTGGCATACTTAAGATGGATTGAAGATCTTCGTACAGGCAGTGTTTGTTCTGGAAAACCATGAAATCCTGGTCGTCTGTGGCTTTCGTCTCATTCAAACTTTCAAGACTTGCAGCATGGATACACATCGGTGTATCGTATAAGTCGTCACCATCAAGGATGCTGGAGTTGAGGGAAGAACTTTCGGAAATATCCGAATCCCAAATACTGGTGTCGTAGCTAGTATCGTAAGCTGAATCTTGATACATTCTGGAGTTGTATGGGACGTTATAGTAACGTTATGGTCAAATTTACTCGAGTGACTTGCACTAAGTAATGATAACTGAATCCATGCAACGAGAATTTATACCCCGATACAAGATATTCAGACACTCGACCATTTAATGAGCGAACGTTGTCGTCAGTGACCGTCACGTCAAAATACGTTCAACTAATTCAGTCAATTAATCATTTCAATCTGGAAAATCAAATTAACCACAGATTCACAAATGGCATTAAGCTAATAAAGCTCACGAAAATAAGAAGCCATTAATCACCCGTGTCAGCAAAACCAGGATCAGGCGTTAATCCTTATTCGCGCGTGCCACCTGTGTTTTAACTACTTAAGTCATATAATGACTATACTGTTGATGATCTTCAACACGCATTTCCTCGAGAAATCAATTCATTATAGGAGATTATTTCTCACAATTATTGAATTGCGCCTCTCTGTATGGGAAGTGCTTGGCGGGACAACCAAATCGCAGTTCCTTTCTTTTAGCCCTATCTGGCCTGGAAAAAGAACGTGTGTGTGCATGACAAGGGAAGGTTTTTTTTCTATGGATCAAGAATGAATAAAAATTATGAGCTGCAATTTAATGACTTAATATCTTTTAAGATTACGCATATCATTTTGTTGGGTATATTCAAACACACCCCTATTTGGCCTGGAACAAAGAGTATGTGTGTGTGCATGAGACGGGGGAAGGGGGGGGGGCGGGGGGTCTCTATAGCTCCAGAATGAATAAAAATTATGAACTGCAATTTAATGACTTCATATCTTTTAAGGTTAGGTATATTATATTTTATGGGTATATATTCAATCACACGTTTACGTTGGCGTGCTCAGAAAATCGAGTTTTTGACGTGTAGAACCAAAGAAGCCTTTGGAAATTAATCACCCGTGCACAGAACATTCTGATTGAATTTCTAATTTATCTGTACTGAACAGTTTTGTAAGGAAAATTGCATGAATAAGATATTTAAAAATCGGACGATATATGTCACTTTTTTTATATGAAACATTACTGTGATGTCATCAGAACAGCCAATGTAATTATTTTCGAATTCTGTTTTTGAGCTTTGGCCCTCTAGCACTACTTTTTTATATGAAACGTTACTGTGATGTCATCAGAACAGCCAATGTAATTATTTTCGAATTCTGTTTTTGAGCTTAGGCCCTCTAGCACTCTCGATTATGAAAATATTTAGGGGAATTGCATCACTTAGCGGCCACCCAACAGACTGCAATAATTGCCCAGACCGAAAGGAGTTAACTTCCTCCAATTAAAAGCAGAAAATATTAATTGAATTAAATTGGTACCATACAACTTCATATTAGAGGACAACCTGTTAACCATCCTGTCATTTAAGATTGATAAACTACCATTACCATGAAAAGCCTCTTAAAATTTGCACCTTCAAAACAAAAGTAAACTTTACCACGTTTTCATAAAGCTCTATGATGCCACAATTATATATTTAATCCATTTTCAAGCCTATGAAAGGCTTCAGGTTGATGGACAGGAACAGCACCAGAATGAGATGTACAGTGTCCCATTGCTAGCCGAGTTCTTGTACGGTAGTTCGTTGAAGACCGGAGTTTCATTATTCCAAGCTCCACATGCTGCAATGGCTTGTGTGACTTGGGAAAGACACGAGTGAGAGGTCCGGTCGCGGTGAAATGGTTCCCGTGATCGATAGTACTGGCATGGATCCAGCAACCAGGAAGTACAGTTTGAAGCATCATCTGCAATTTGAAATATCAGATTTCTCAGAAATGCTGAAAAATCACAGCTTAAAACATAAATGTGTGCATATCCGCACACGAGAAGTAAAAGACAAGCACGATCAGATTTAGTTAAATGGTTTATTACTTATTTACCAAGCACTAATATTTGACAGCTATAGTCGTATTTCATATAAAGGTTTATGAAACAATATCTTACATGGTAGCACATTCTGAGATAAAAATAGCACTGCATGATTTAAATAATTCGAACCGGTCACAACATCTCGGTTTCGTCTGACGAGAAAATTCCACTGTCAAAGAAACCACTTCTCACTGAATGCCTGACCGCTGATTCGTTTCTTCGAAAACGATTAAACCCATTTGTTTCCACGAATCCTGACACTCTTCTACTGGTTTTGCTTCTTGTCGATTTGGATTGAGAACAAGGAATGCGTTCCTGGCCAACCACAAGACGAGGATTACTTTGGTGGGCAATGGCTTCTTCAAGGATGTCTTCGGGAATGATTGCAAGGGGACGAATTTCTGTGACAAGTTTAGCTAGTGGTATGTCGTTAAAGCTAAGAGCTGGGACAAATGTTTTCAACGTTTTCTTCAAAGCCTTCAGATCCTCCTTCTGACAATGTCGTCTGCTCCATCTGTATGCCGCGTCCCATTTAATTTCCTCTGTTGCTCGTAGATCAGGTCTGAGCAAAATCGTAGTCGTTGTCTTTTGTGATAGAAATTCGAAGTTAGGAAGGCTGAAAACATCCTGTGCATTGTCACAAATAAAGTCCAGAATTTTCAGTAAAAGCAGCTTGGTCCATCTGAACTCTGTATACGGTCCCGTGGATTCTAGCAGCGGTAAAACAGTTTTCAATGTGATAAGTTTCTCAGCAAATTTTAAGCACACTGCGTGAAGATCAGATATGCCATACTTGTCGGCTGCATTCATAACGCCCACGACTGAAGAAACGTTCACGTTTACTCTGCCGCTGTGGAGGTATAGGATTACACGCCTGAAAGCATCGGCGTCGAAATCTGTTACTGGAATGGTCAAAGAGCCTGTTTCTGAATTCGACGATGTCTTTGTTTCTTTTCTGTTTCTCAGTTGTTTCAACTTCGCCAGGAGTCCGCTGTGTTTCCTAGAGGATGGCAACTTGGACGATGAAGCAAGAATCAACTCATAGAAACCTTTGTTTCTAGTGGCCAGGATCGCCTTCACTGCATAAACGGGTGTCTGGTCATCACCAACTAAAAATGTGATATCACACATTTGTGGCATACTTAAGATGGATTGAAGATCTTCGTACAGGCAGTGTTTGTTCTGGAAAACCATGAAATCCTGGTCGTCTGTGGCTTTCGTCTCATTCAAACTTTCAAGACTTGCAGCATGGATACACATCGGTGTATCGTATAAGTCGTCACCATCAAGGATGCTGGAGTTGAGGGAAGAACTTTCGGAAATATCCGAATCCCAAATACTGGTGTCGTAGCTAGTATCGTAAGCTGAATCTTGATACATTCTGGAGTTGTATGGGACGTTATAGTAACGTTATGGTCAAATTTACTCGAGTGACTTGCACTATATGATAACTGAATCCATGCAACGAGAATTTATACCCCGATACAAGATATTCAGACACTCGACCATTTAATGAGCGAACGTTGTCGTCAGTGACCGTCACGTCAAAATACGTTCAACTAATTCAGTCAATTAATCATTTCAATCTGGAAAATCAAATTAACCACAGATTCACAAATGGCATTAAGCTAATAAAGCTCACGAAAATAAGAAGCCATTAATCACCCGTGTCAGCAAAACCAGGATCAGGCGTTAATCCTTATTCGCGCGTGCCACCTGTGTTTTAACTACTTAAGTCATATAATGACTATACTGTTGATGATCTTCAACACGCATTTCCTCGAGAAATCAATTCATTATAGGAGATTATTTCTCACAATTATTGAATTGCGCCTCTCTGTATGGGAAGTGCTTGGCGGGACAACCAAATCGCAGTTCCTTTCTTTTAGCCCTATCTGGCCTGGAAAAAGAACGTGTGTGTGCATGACAAGGGAAGGGGTTTTTTCTGTGGATCAAGAATGAATAAAAATTATGAGCTGCAATTTAATGACTTAATATCTTTTAAGATTACGCATATCATTTTGTTGGGTATATTCAAACACACCCCTATTTGGCCTGGAACAAAGAGTATGTGTGTGTGCATGAGACGGGGGAAGGGGGGGGGCGGGGGGTCTCTATAGCTCCAGAATGAATAAAAATTATGAACTGCAATTTAATGACTTCATATCTTTTAAGGTTAGGTATATTATATTTTATGGGTATATATTCAATCACACGTTTACGTTGGCGTGCTCAGAAAATCGAGTTTTTGACGTGTAGAACCAAAGAAGCCTTTGGAAATTAATCACCCGTGCACAGAACATTCTGATTGAATTTCTAATTTATCTGTACTGAACAGTTTTGTAAGGAAAATTGCATGAATAAGATATTTAAAAATCGGACGATATATGTCACTTTTTTATATGAAACATTACTGTGATGTCATCAGAACAGCCAATGTAATTATTTTCGAATTCTGTTTTTGAGCTTTGGCCCTCTAGCACTACTTTTTTATATGAAACGTTACTGTGATGTCATCAGAACAGCCAATGTAATTATTTTCGAATTCTGTTTTTGAGCTTAGGCCCTCTAGCACTCTCGATTATGAAAATATTTAGGGGAATTGCATCACTTAGCGGCCACCCAACAGACTGCAATAATTGCCCAGACCGAAAGGAGTTAACTTCCTCCAATTAAAAGCAGAAAATATTAATTGAATTAAATTGGTACCATACAACTTCATATTAGAGGACAACCTGTTAACCATCCTGTCATTTAAGATTGATAAACTGCCATTACCATGAAAAGCCTCTTAAAATTTGCACCTTCAAAACAAAAGTAAACTTTACCACGTTTTCATAAAGCTCTATGATGCCACAATTATATATTTAATCCATTTTCAAGCCTATGAAAGGCTTCAGGTTGATGGACAGGAACAGCACCAGAATGAGATGTACAGTGTCCCATTGCTAGCCGAGTTCTTGTACGGTAGTTCGTTGAAGACCGGAGTTTCATTATTCCAAGCTCCACATGCTGCAATGGCTTGTGTGACTTGGGAAAGACACGAGTGAGAGGTCCGGTCGCGGTGAAATGGTTCCCGTGATCGATAGTACTGGCATGGATCCAGCAACCAGGAAGTACAGTTTGAAGCATCATCTGCAATTTGAAATATCAGATTTCTCAGAAATGCTGAAAAATCACAGCTTTCAAAATTCCAGAAGATCTGTCGTCAAATATTAAAACAATGTAGATCGTGGGCACCGACCCGGAAGTGATTAACTCCGGTTTCATGCCTAGTGCTCTGATAATAAGTGACCCGACGAACTCGACACGGCCTCGGATAATGTAGGACATTATAGTACCTCGGGTCGCACTGCTAGGACTTGGCGTTCATGTTGAAAGCACAGCAACACGCGGAAACTCCGAACGGCGCATATCAGCTGTATGACTTCCGTTACCATGGAGATCAGCTTTGGACGCAATACCAGGAAAAACACCCCAAATTAGAAGAGATCCTTCGGGGGTAGATTCAAGGGAATATCTATTTCTGTTGGATATATATTTTATCTCCTGTTAAGGAATAAATACAACGGGGACTATGTGAGCTGAAATACATCCTATAGCATGTGGTGTACTGGAGTCTGAGCTACAACCATTATTGTACAGGTGTGGCTTAAGGCCCATTCTCACGGTGCGATTTGTAGTAACAACTTGTAGCATACAACCCAGTTGCATCGTGAGAACACTCGTGCGATTTCAGTCGCATGCTACAAGTCGTATGGAATAGGGCAGGTCCTATTTCATGCGATTAGTTGCATGCTACAAATCAGGGGATTCCCCCAACGAGTTGTTACTACAAATCGCATCGTGAGAATGGGCCTTTACTCGGATTGTATATATCACCACGTGCCTCACGTGCGGCGGATCACGGTTTAGAACTGAGAGCTGTAAAATCCCTACACCATTAATGCGCGAGGTACTTTGACTTCGACGGAATTAAATAAGTATTTCGCTGCTGATGAGTTTGACAAGTGACGTCTCGAATGATATATTAAAATATTTGATTTGTGCGGTAACATTACTTTCGTTACGAATTGATGTCTTAAAGCATACACCGAACGGAGATAGGTATCTCAACTTGGGATAAGCCCTTTACTTTCTCCTCTGTTCAGCTAAACCTGTAACCATGATTTGCTATTGTATTTGTATTGGTACGGTGGCCCTATAGCAACTGCTAATGACACAATTGTGGCAATTGCGACTATTGTGTCATTACTAGTTGCTACATGGCCCATATACGACATGCTATTATTTTTCGGGGTTTTTTTTATAGGTTTTTTTGGGAGGCAGGGGGGTGTTATTTCTTTAGTTATCACTCGGATAAAACGTTTCCAACACCTGGATGAGAACTTTTTCACCTGTCTGGAAAGGTTTTCACCTGAGTGAAAAGGTTTTCACCTGAGTGGAAGCATTTTCGCTCCGGTGTAAACCTGTTTGCACTCGGGTGAAAATCTTCTCACCCGGGTGAAAATGTATCCACCCCGATAAAAACGTTTTCACCTGGATGAGAAGGTTAAAAAAAAAAAAAAAAAAGCATGCCGTATTTGGGTCATCGTAGACTGGTGAATAAACTATAACAATCAAATCAATCAATAAAATGAGCATATTCGCACACGAGACAAGCATGGCCACATTCAGTTAACCCTATACCAGGCCTGGTAAAGCTTATTTAACACACTTTCTGCGCTATATCCGGAACGACATTCCGTGACTTTATAGTTATCTTATTGGGGTCATTTTGAGCTCACGATCAGAATATCATGGATAAATTCAAGATGGCGGACACGTGGGGGTACCAGAAAAGTGATGTTATCGTCATTTTTCTTCAAAATTTCTGCTTTTCCGCAATGAAAAGCGGACGAAAACTATTTTATTTCCCATCACATTAATATTTACTAATTCACCATGCAGATTTTGCGGAGAAATTGCATGACTAAATAATTTGAAAAATCTGACCGAAAAATCGACAAAAAATGCCTTTTTTGAAAATGACGTCACTGTGTCGTAATCATAGCGACCATCTTGAATTGTTTTACATTTTCTGGTAGAGCTGACCCAAGGGTATAGTATGGTGATTGTCAGTCCCTTAGCTCAAGGGGTAAGAAGAATAAAGCCCAACTCACACTACGAGCATTTTGTTGTATTAGAACAGAACAGTTTGTTGGTGTTTTTGTTGGTGATAACCTCACACTGCGAACATTTTCTCTTGACCGTCAGTCGCCGCGACCAAGCAGCGAGGCCATTTTGTTGTTTCATATGAGGAAGGCTTCGTCACATGACCGACAGCTGCCAGTTGATTGGATAAGTGTTGCTAAATGTTCGGACACATGTTCGCGATCACCACACACTGAAGACAAAAACTTGTTTCAGGGCAAAACATGTTCACAATATCAAACAAGTTTGATCTCACAAACATTTGTTCTGAACAGATGTTTTCTGTTTCTGGGCACCTCACACTGCATGCAGATGAAACGTTTACGTGGGGAATGGATGTTTCAGATCCACAAGAGAGTTCGCAGGGTCCCCAAGACAAACTGTCAGGCTACCGGGAACGCACTCGTGCACTGATCTTGGCCAACGAGGGAGTTCGATTCAACCTGTCACCTTGTCTGGATCGAGGAGGTTGGAAAGGAAGACCTGTAATGACAACCAAAGCGAATTAATACAATTACAACACATATAAGGGAAGTGGGAAGAGGTGCCGACATACTGACTGCGTCACATGACTTCACAGAATAGTCCTCTGGTTAACCTATTCTAAAGCACATACCAAGAATCTAGCAATTCGTGATATGTGTTGTATCTCAGGTACGCTTTTATTGTACCTGTTCATGTGGCAACTTGGATGATATGACCACACGGCCCCTAGCACCGGCATAAGCGGTAATAGATACAAATCTAGAGAGCTATGATGGAAATGCTCTGACAACTCGTATACTGGTCATTGGTGAGCTGTTTCGCTGTGACAACTCGTACATTGGAGATTGGTGAGCTGTATCGTCGTCAGATGTAAATGACGGCATTTAACACAAAAGGCTAGTCTGTAAGGCCCGTAAGACTGACATATAATTCTATGAACAGGTATACAGGATTCAGATCGCGGTAGCGTACAATCCCTGCAAAGAAGATCCCTGATCTATGAATTAGCTTTACCTGTATTCTTATAGTTATCTTTAACCGCAGTTCAATATGATAGAAAGATATATACAAAATTATATAGCCCTAGCTATATCGCGATCAGGTCTGGTC
The DNA here is from genome assembly GCA_036873755.1 of Hanleya hanleyi. Taxonomy (NCBI): domain Eukaryota; kingdom Metazoa; phylum Mollusca; class Polyplacophora; order Lepidopleurida; family Hanleyidae; genus Hanleya; species Hanleya hanleyi. Next base: position 68,175 of record JAVTVY010011894.1, read on the forward strand.
ACAGCCACAGTCTGGTCACGACCGGTTCTCTCGTGGTTGGATCCAGCTTCTATCTTCCTTCCCCAGATCTTCGTGGTTGGATTCAGCGTCTATCTTCCTTCCCCAGGTCTTCGTCCACTCCCGTATGGATGGACTCCTCGTCGTGTTTCGTCTTACACGACCTGGCCCTTCCGTGGTTAAGTCCGACGCGTGTCTTCCTTCCCCCGGTCTTCTTCCCTCGGGCTGTATGGACTTCTCGTCGTCGTCGTGTCTCGTCTTACACGACTAGGTCCCTTCAAGCGTTGGTAACTGTCAATGGATGCGGACGGCCTGGGCACGTCAGTACTATCACAGTACAAAGGCTTCTACGGCACCGACCCGTCTCCCTGTGACACCGCAGGACTATTCAACTGCACGGCTCACCACAGCAGCAGACGGCAACCCTCGTAGGAATACACCCCCAGGCTTCAGCGACCCCGCTCACGGCGACTCACTCGGCGGCCCGGCTCCAAGGACGAATCATCAAGGCCAGAGTTCACGGCTACACGGTCCACATAGGATCGGACATCGATAACACACGGTGGATGGATAGGCACCTGGTCTAGTAACCCTCTTCCTTTACTACTGTATGGTCACTTGGTATAGGAACCCTCTTTCTATACTACTGTATGGTCACCTGGTCTGCGAACCCTCCTTCTATACTACTGCATGGTCATCCGCAATGGATGGGCAATCGGTCAAGGTTTCCCCCTTTATATACTACTGTATGAGACAGTATTAATCAATGATTGGCCGTGAATTACTCAATGTGTGTACAGGGTGGTGAGAGACCGTATGCTTATGGGGCCGTGAATGGATAATCGTTTATGGTACGATTTAATGGGTACGTGTATATATATCAAACTCTAGACTTGGGCCTATAGCTTGTGAGTGTTAGCGTGAATGTATTTCAACCCGAAGGTTGTGTGTTTAAGTACGTGTGTGCATGGATAATTGTTTATGTAGGAACTATGCTTGATTTGGTTTAGCTGTACCCTCTTCACAGAGACGAGCGTCTCCTACAGGCTACAGCTTTATCGATACCATTAACCACAGGGCTGTACTCGCACAACTGTTCAATACGGTTGAGTCGGGTAGAGATGCGGCTAAGGTGTGGCCATGCTATCAACACTAACGCCGTTAGTTAATTCTCAGAGCTAAACCTGCACGTCTGTGCGATACGGACGAGGATCAGGTAGAGATAGAAATAACCGTCAACGATAAGTGTCTATACCCTATCTCCCAGTGCTGTACCCGCACAACTGTGCATTACGGTTGAGACAGGTAGAGATCGGAGTGGAGTAAACACAACCCGGACGTGTGAATGTAAGTGAGTGTAAATCTATGCTATGATGCTATAGAATTCGGCGGCAGCTCTTCTCCAATTCGGCGGCCTGATCACGGCCCTTCTCCGGCCCGGCAATGTATTAGATTTCTTCTCCCCGATACAACTGGACGTGTTCTCACCTCAAAGTTTCTGCTGGTCTGTCTCGTTTCCGCGGGAGCCTGGCTTATATAGGGCTACCGCTCTTCTGAGGATAAACGTAGAAACAGACGTCGAAGATACCAGCGCCCTCTTTATTGTCAAATTACCACAATCCCCGATCAGTTTATCTGGACTTCGCTGGATAAATATGGCTATGGAGGAACACACCATAATTCATAACGGACGTAACTGGTAAATCTCAGCTTCTAACTCTCTCTAGTTAATTCATACGACGACCGCAAAGTTCCTGTCCTTATCTGCATATTCTCAATGTTGACTTCCGGATTCCTGACTGACGTCATCCACAGCGAAACAAGCGAGCTCCACCAGGGTCCCTTTCGCCGTCCCAACTGATCGTTTGAGATAACTTCACCGAGATTTCGAGGCATTGTCCGTCTCCCGGATTATTGTAGTTCACTCTAGGAAAATTACAGCGTTGAATTCCATCAGGTAAGTGAACCGCACACGTAAACACAATGTCACTTTCGATTTCACAGTAGTCACGTGTCGAAACACCAGCAGTGATTTATTAAAGGGGAACCCAAGGGATTCTGCACTTTCGTTACACAGACAAAACATGTTCTGGACAGTGTTTTTGTTCTAATACAACAAAATGTTCGTAGTGTGAGTTGGGCTAGGGGGCCGAAATGGCCCCTCCTCAGGCCTGGACAGGTCCTAAAAAACCCAAGCCAGATAGGGTTAAATGATTTATTACATATTCACAAAGCATACAAAGGATCATTGCATCTTTATACGAATCTATCCCTTTTGAAATGCTTTTGATCGTTCAACCTCTCCACAGGAATCATGAACGATAATCTCCGTGACCAGATCGGCAGTGGTGAATCGTAGCACACTAGGATTACAAGCGTCTCTCTAGTTAATTCATACGACGACCGCAAAGTTCCTGTCCTTATCTGCATATTCTCAATGTTGACTTCCGGATTCCTGACTGACGTCATCCACAGCGAAACAAGCGAGCTCCACCAGGGTCCGCTTTCGCCGTCCCAACTGATCGTTTGAGATAACTTCACCGGGATTTCGAGGCATTGTCCGTCTCCCGGATTATTGTAGTTCATTCTAGGAAAATTACAGCGTTGAATTCCATCAGGTAAGTGAACCGCACAAGAAAACACAATGTCACTTTCGATTTCACAGTAGTCACGTGTCGAAACACCAGCAGTGATTTATTAAAGGGGAACCCAAGGGGTCGTTTGCATTCTGCACTTTCGTTACACTACCCCCGCCTTCGAAGAACATGACGCCCTCGTCATGGCTCTCGTCACGCTAAAAGCAGCACGGGTGTGCAGAACAGAACATATGTACAACGTATATACAACAAAATTACAGAACGACGGTCATCTTGACTTCCTGGCCAAGTTGTCGTCAGGTAGAATGGACATCAGGTCCGCAGCAGGCCACAGCTGTCTCTTGCTGGAGTCCTGCATCATGCATCTGAGGCAGTAAAACCTCGGGATCGCCCATCCTGTGTTCGTCGCCCACAGGAACACCTGCAGATCGGCCCTGCACCACAGGTCATCTCTCGACGATCGCGGGCATCAACTGTATTTCTCCGACCATACGGTCGTGCAACTCCTGTCCACTGACAGGCTAAAACATAGTCATTAATGTGCCCCGGTCGCTGGATACGACGTCCACGAGTCGTTCTTGGAGGACTCCACGTCTCTGGCAAGGCCTTCTGCTCCTCCGAAAGAGGCGACTCGACTTCAACTGAGGGATCAGGCGGCAACATCATAATCTGGCAATCTCCGAGGACGACGGGTTCTCCGTCCACTCCTCGTATGCCGAGGTGCTGGAGATCTCACTGCGGCTGGGTGCTCCACTGTGTATATATGGAAAGACCGTCGTGGGCTCCGAGTCGTACTCAGACTCGACATCACCATCATTCTCCGTAGACTCTGTGGTCTCACTATCCGACGTTTCTCTGGGGTAGAAGGGCTTAAGAAGATCATGATGGACTACACGGAGGCCACCAGCCTAGTCGGCGATGCGATATGTCACATCAGTCAGGGCTTCTTTCACAACAAAGACCCTCTCAAGCAAACCTGATCATCAGGCTTGTAACTGTGTGGAAAATTTATCACATTGTCCATCACCAGTTGAAACGTGGGTGCAGCCAAGGACGTTTTTGGCGGATCCGGCGGTCGGGAACCATCTCGTCTACGGCCTTCGGGGCAATTCGCTCGATATTGGTCATGTTTACCGCACATCCAGCACCTTGGTGTCCAGTCTCGTTTATCGTGTGGTCGTTGTCGGCCACGCCTATGTCCCCATCTCGACTGGTTTCGTCGCGGCCGTTGATGTCGCGGTGATTCAGTGTCTCGCTGAAGCTGTTCCGATAACCGCTTCATTTCTTTCAGCTGCTGAGTCTCCGTTCCCGTCTTTTTTCCGCCATGAACAGCTCTGGTTGTTGCCCATGTTTCATGTCGACGATATCTCTTGAAGGCTTCTATTTCCACGGCCGCATGCACTGCCGCATCCAAGCTCTTGGGTCGGGTCTGCCAGACTTGAAATCCCAGCTCATCACCGATGGCGTCCAGGAACTGATCCTTGGCTAGGGTATCTTGAATGTCGTCTCCGGCATCAGCATAAGCCAGCTGTGTCAGGCAGATTAACGCCTGAGCCAGACCCGGAAGATCTTCATCTCTCTCACGGTGTCTAGACCTCAGCTGCGACTTGTACAGGTCCATCTGATTCGGTGGGGCAAAGCGCTTCTCCAAGGCTTCCTTCAGACGGTCGTAGTCGGTACTGCCCGGTGCAGTCTTAAGGCTGGTTAATACTTGCTGTGCTGACCCTCGTAAAGCGACAGCCAGGTATTGGCCCTGTTGCTGGTACGTCCACCCATTTATCTCGGCGCAGTGCCCGAAGTGAGCCAAATAATCTCGCCATGGCGTGGTACCATCGTAGGTAGCGGCCTTCACCATCGTCGTCTTCGGCCGTCTAGGTTCCCCCATGGGCGTTGACGTCTTTAACGGCTGATCCCATGTAACTGAAGGTGGTTCATCCCGGTGTCTTCTTGGCGGTGACTCATCTCGCCTTGACGTCGTCCCAGATGCGGCTTCGTCTCGACCCCGTAGTGGCATCTCTGCGGCTCGGCGCCCCCTTTCCAGTCCGGCCGGTCCAGAAGGACTGTAATCTTCAACATTCGGTTGAGTCATCTCGTCACTGGAACTTTGATTTCTCAGCATCGTGGACATCTGCTCCATCATGCCGGTCATCGCTGTGCGTAATGCATTTGAGACCTTACGCTGGTCTTCTACCTCTCGTCTTAAGTCAACGTCGGGTTGTTCATGTACTGGCTCACGCCCTCTCGGTCGATCTTCGGTAGACGTCTCCGCTGAAGGTCGTGGCGTCAGGTCGGCCGGTGGTGCCAACAGCACCGATCCCAGTTTCAGTGTGGACAAATCAAGAAAATTTTCATAACCCAGAGTTTCTGTGGTGGATCGTCCGGAAGCCACGCCTCTTCCCGTCTCACGTCGTTCCCGTGGACCCGGCGTCGTGGGGAATTTCGGTCGGGCTCCTCTTCCGTCAGGTGGTTGGCCCCTGGCTCCCGGTTGACGTAACTCGGCGCCGAAATCTCCTGTCGTATTCATGGTTCTCTGGTCCGGATCCATGCTATCCGCCAGGCTTGGGCTCCTTTCCTTCGTCTCCCAAATGTTGGCCATCCCACCGCTGCCACCAGTTGAAACGTTTACGTGGGGAATGGATGTTTCAGATACACAAGAGAGTGCGCAGGGTCTCCAAGACAAACTGTCAGGTTACCGGGAACGCACTTGCGCACTGATCTTGGCCAACGAGGGAGTTCGATTCAACCTGTCACCTTGTCTGGATCGAGGAGGTTGGAAAGGAAGACCTGTAATGACAACCAAAGCAAATTAATACAATACTGACATATAATTCTATGAACAGGTATACAGGATTCAGATCGCGGTAGCGTACAATCCCTGCAAAGAAGATCCCTGATCTATGAATTAGCTTTACCTGTATTCTTATAGTTATCTTTAACCGAAGTTCAATATGATAGAAAGATATATACAAAATTATACAGCCCTAGCTATATCGCGATCAGGCCTGATCACAGTCACAGTCTGGTCACGACCGGTTCTCTCGTGGTTGGAACCAGCTTCTATCTTCCTTCCCCAGATCTTCGTGGTTGGATCCAACCATTTTTCCCTCGGACTGTATGGACTTCTCGTCGTTGTCGTGTCTCGTCTTACACGACTAGGCCCCTCCGAGCGTTGGTAGGTGTCAATGGATGCCGACGGCCTGGGCACATCGGTACTATCACAGTACAAAGGCTTCTACGGCACCGGCCCGTCTCCCTGTGACACCGCAGGACTATTCAACTGCATGGCTCACCACAGCAGCAGACGGCACCCCTCGTAGGAATACACCCCCAGGCTTCAGCGACCCCGCTCACGGCGACTCACTCCGCGGCCCGGCTCCAAGGACGAATCATCAAGGCTAGAGTCCACGGCTACACGGTCCACATAGGATCGGACATCGATAACACACGGTGGATGGGTAGGCATCTGTTCTAGTAATCCTCTTCCTATACTACTGTACGGTCACTTGGTATAGGAACCCTCTTTCTATACTACTGTATGGTCACCTGGTCTATGAACCCTCTTTCTATACTACTGCATGGTCATCCGCAATGGATGGGCAATCGGTCAAGGTTTCCCCCTTTATATACTACTGTATGAGACAGTATTAATCTACGATTGGCCGTGAATTACTCAATGTATGTACAGGGTGGTGAGAGACCGTATGCTTATGGGGCCGTGAATGGACCTATAGCTTGCGAGTGTTAGCGTGAATGTATTTCAACCCGTAGGTTGTGTGTTTAAGTACGTGTGTGCATGGATAATTGTTGATGTAGGAACTGTGTTTGATTTGGTTTAGCTGTACCATCTTCACAGAGACGAGCGTCTCCTACAGGCTACAGCTTTATCGATACCATTAACCACAGGGCTGTACCCGCACAACTGTTCAATACGGTTGAGTCGGGTAGAGATGCGGCTAAGTTATGGCCATGCTATCAACACTAACGCCGCTAGTTAATTCCCAGAGCTAAACCTGCACGTCTGTGCGATACGGACGAGGATCAGGTAGAGATAGAAATAACCGTCAACGATAAGCGTCTATACCCTATCTCACAGTGCTGTACCCGCACAACTGTGCATTACAGGTAGAGATCGGAGTGGAGTAAACACAACCCGGACGTGTGAATGTAAGTGAGTGTAAATCTATGCTATGATGCTATAGAATTCGGCGGCAGCTCTTCTCCAATTCGGCGGCCTGATCCCGGCCCGGCGGCGGCAAGAATTCGGCGGCCTGATCACGGCCCTTCTCCGGCCCGGCAATGTATTAGATTTCTCCTCCCCGATACAACTGAATGTGTTCTCACCTCAAAGTTTCTGCTGCTCTGCCTCGTTTCCGCGGGAGCCTGGCTTATATAGGGCTATCGCTCTTCTGGGGATAAAGGTAGAAACAGACGTCGAAGATACCAGCGCCCTCTTTATTGTCAAATTACCACAACCCCCGATCTGTTTATCTGGACTTCGCTGGATAAATATGGCTACGGATGAACAAACCATAATTCATAACGGACGTAACTGGTAAATCTCAGCTTCTAACTCTCTCTAGTTAATTCATACGACGACCGCAAATTTCCTGTCCTTATCTGCATATTCTCAATGTTGACTTCCGGATTCCTGACTGACGTCATCCACAGCGAAACAAGCGAGCTCCACCAGGGTCCCTTTCGCCGTCCCAACTGATCGTTTGAGATAACTTCACCGAGATTTCGAGGCATTGTCCGTCTCCCGGATTATTGTAGTTCACTCTAGGAAAATTACAGCGTTGAATTCCATCAGGTAAGTGAACCGCACACGTAAACACAATGTCACTTTCGATTTCACAGTAGTCACGTGTCGAAACACCAGCAGTGATTTATTAAAGGGGAACCCAAGGGATTCTGCACTTTCGTTACACAGACAAAACATGTTCTGGACAGTGTTTTTGTTCTAATACAACAAAATGTTCGTAGTGTGAGTTGGGCTAGGGGGCCGAAATGGCCCCTCCTCAGGCCTGGACAGGTCCTAAAAAACCCAAGCCAGATAGGGTTAAATGATTTATTACATATTCACAAAGCATACAAAGGATCATTGCATCTTTATACGAATCTATCCCTTTTGAAATGCTTTTGATCGTTCAACCTCTCCACAGGAATCATGAACGATAATCTCCGTGACCAGATCGGCAGTGGTGAATCGTAGCACACTAGGATTACAAGCGTCTAGTCCGTCATTCATAATCCAGCCGTCGTCCATTAGAGAATATCCGCGTCCATAATCCAAAGACCTATTCCATATTCCATATAACAGTATTAGCACCAAATTCAAAAAGACAATCATAGTATACATAAACATAGGCTTGTTTCCTGCAAGAGAGAAGCGGTCAACAGTTTTCAATGATGCCGGCAAGACATCATGATGTTCCAAAAATATCAAATCCGTATCGCTGATCAGTATTCTTAATCCATAATATTCGTTGTAAAGTCGTCATCTAAAGAATGATGTATCTCAGTCACGCTTTGATTGTGCCTGTTCATATGAGTACCATGAGGATCTTGAAGTACATGGGTTCATACGGCCACTAGCCCCGGGTTAAGCGGAATTAGACACAAGTTACGAAACGTAGCGCCATAGATCTTGATTATGAATGACGGACTAGATGCTTGTAATTGCACGCTACGTTCGTATTTTGCTATCAGCATGCGATATGTATCGCCAAATTTGAGAAACTGAGTGGAGGCGCTTGGTGGAATAGCCCTGTTTTATAAGTTTCTGCAACAATGTTTTGTGACGTTGATTAAAATCATCACATTTAACTCAGGATCTAGCAAATGCTACTAAGCGAGATATGTATACGCCATATGCAGGTCCCACTGGAATATTACTATCCAGAAAGGGATAGTTTACGATGTCGAAATTGTAATCATCTCTTTTGTCATAAAGTCGACGAGAGAGAATGCTCGCTTCATTTTTATAGAGATATAGATCTAAATATGATGTGCCTGTAGGGCTATCTGTAGTTTCCTTCAAATCCAGTGAAGGGGGATATATATCCTTCACTGCGTCATTTATATAGCGATTATCCACAGCGAGAAGATCGTCTATATAGCGTTTGGTGAATGAGAAGGAATGGGCTTTGAATGGATCGGTTTTTGAAAGCGCCTGCATATAGCCATATTCATAAGAGAACAGATACAGGTCAGCCAACAGGGGTGCACAATTCGTACCCATTGGAATACCTATATGCTGCTGATATATTCTGTTGCCAAATTTCACATAGATATTTTTAATGAGAAATTCAAGCAACTCTATAAACAAAGAAACATCCCATGAATGATATTTCTTGTATGTAGTCGAGCTAAAGAATGCTTTATGGCTTCCGACATTAATATATCTACGATCAGTTTTCTTGAACACAGATACTATTAATGAACTTAGGGCTTCCCCAGTCCACATTGATGCCACGCGAAGAGTTATATAACACCTTGTCCGACTCTAAGTTAGGCCGGTCTAACATAATTATTTCATGTATAAATTCATATTTATTAATATTTCAATTTAGAAAATATAGCACCACTATATACACAAAAATATATTATATCTACCGTATTGTTAATTTGTGATGAAGAAAAAAATAAATAAAATGCCCCACTGTGTTTCGAACTGGCAACAGCTAGAAAATATAGCACCACTATATACACAAAAATATATTATATCTACCGTATTGTTAATTTGTGATGAAGAAAAAAATAAATAAAATGCCCCACTGTGTTTCGAACTGGCAACAGCGGCAGACTTTATCTTACAATGCCAGAATCTTATCACTGAGCTGCACTGCATACACAAATTCAGTGAGGTCCACATAAGTTTTGAATCTACTTTTACAATCACGTTGAACGATATATATATTTTTTTATTATTATGATAATGCAATGTACATACATATATACAGACGCACACATACAGACATTTTACACATGGACATTTTACACATTGACATATATAAAAACCAACAAACAAGATGAAAGTGATCTGGAAACCTTCGAGACTCACTTGTTACATATATACATACGAACAATCGTAATTACTACATAGAAAATATCCATTATTAGGTGACGTATTAGGAGGATACACAATTAATAATAGCCACCTATATTTTTAGCTGGTTAAATGTTGGTTGACAATTAGTGCGACTTATCATTTTACCTTTCGAATTTTTAACGTTTCAGACTCTCGATAACCTTTCCGCACATAGTCCATTTTTTGCTAAACTTGTCCATTGTATTGCTTATGCCAGAGAAATATTTCTCCAGTTGATAATGACTGTGAAATTTATTTAAAAGAGCATTCAAATTCAGATTTGATGACCTGAACTTATTACTATAAATATATTGCTTTGTTAACAAAACCAACGTATTCAGATATTGTTGCTCGCCATCCCAACCGCATACAATTTTTTCTGGAGTAATTTTAACTTTTAATTCAAAACTTTTAAACCATTCTTGCACTTGGTCCCAAAAATGCCGTGTGAAAGGACACAAAAATAGTAAATGTTCAATAGATTCTTTTTCTGCATTACAATAAAAACATAGATTATCATCGCGTTTACCTATAGTATACAAGAACGAGTTTGTGCACAAAATTCGGTGCAAGATCTTATATTGCATATTTCTTAGCTTTGTATAACCAGTGCTGCTGAATGTATAGTTTTATATGTGCATTTCCAGTCAATTTTAGTATTTAATATTTCTTCTCATTTGTTCGCATATTTAATTATTAATCCCTCTTCTCCATTTAATAAATCATAAAAAATTCTACATCCCTTGGTTTCCTTGATCAATATTTTTTTTTCTGCACTGATCGGCGGAGTGGATATCATCACATCTGGTAACTTTTGACATATCTCTGACTTCCATTTCTTATCAATATTTGAGACGATGCGAATATATTCCAAGTACGTGCCTTTGATATTGTATTTACTTTTTATTTCTTTATATGATAGAAAGTTACCATCGGAGCTGAGGATATCACGAATATATCTAATATTATTCTGGTGCCAATTTTTAATGAATAAATTTGGTTGCCTCAAGTTGTTATTGTGCCAGAGTGGTTCATTAACCAGGTCGTTTATTTCACTTGGGATTATTTTTTTTCTCACGCGGTACCAGGCGCAAAATACGTCTCTCCAGAAAGGGTTTGGTATTGTTGGTGTTACAATTTTAAGATACTCGTTACCCAAGCTTCAAATATTTTGCATTGTATCTGCTTCAATGCCTATGAGATCGTTCCATTTTCGGTTATGCAGCAAAAATCTTCTTATCCATGAGATTTTCAAGCTATGAATGAAGTTCACTATGTTCACCATGCGTAAACCCCCGTTTTTATAATCCTGTGTAATAATTTTCCGTTGTATTCTGTCGCTACCTCCGTTCCAAAGGAATTTAAAAAGAATAATATTAAGTGCCTGGATGAAGTCGTCTGGTGGGTTGGGCAAAGCAAGAAATAGGTGGGTCAGTTTGGGCAAAGCTGACGATTTTAATACAGTAATTTTACCCAATAACGTTAAATTTCTCATTTTCCATTTACTCAATTCTCTTTTCAGGTCTTCTAGTTTGGCTAGATAATTTATTTTCCAAATATCCAGAAATTTTATAGATGAGAATTCTATACCTAACATTTTGAAGTCAGTCGCCCAGTCTAATTTTATGTCTTGGCACAATTGTATTTCTGCCCGTCAAAGCACCAATCCATATTGCTTTAGTTTTATCAACATTTATTCTTAAACCAGAGAGTTTGTAAAAACTGTCCAGAATCGATAACGCTTTCCTGAGCGAAAGCTCAGAACCATCAAGGGTTAGCTGAGTGTCATCAGCATATTGGCTGATTTTGTATTCCACCTGGCCTACCATTATGCCCGTTACATTTTTATCCTGACGAACCATTACTCCCAATATCTCGGCGCACAATATAAATAGATATGGTGATATCGGATCTCCCTGTCTGCATCCTCGGCTGTTCGAAAATAATGAGGATAAATGGCCGTTTTTGATTACACAAGTTTTTATATCGTTGTAGAATGTTTTAACCCAACTTCTAATTGAAAAGCTTTTTCGAAGTCGATTAGTAAAAGTAGCCCAGGAATGTCGTTTTCTCTAGTATTCAACATCAAATCATAAATGATTCTAATATTTTCCCCTATATATCTCCCCTGAACGAACCCTTTTTGACCTTCACTTATTAATTTATCAAGGACTGTTTTTATTCTGCTTGATATGCATGACGAGGCAAGTTTATAAATGACGTTTAATAAAGTTATGGGTCTCCAGTTCTTTAGCAGATTTCTAAGCTTACCGGGCTTGGGAAGACAGGTGATTACACCATGACGCGCACTTGTAGTCGGTTTACCACTTTTGTACCCACAATTTATTGCGCGCAGTACAAACTTACCGGTACCTCTATTCTTCCAGAACATTTTTAAAAATTCAGCGGGAAATCCATCAAGGCCGGGATTTTACCGTTTTTCGAATTTTCTAGAGCTATTGACAGTTCTTCGAAAGTTATCTCCCCCTCTAATACCTCTGATTCTTCTGTATTCAGTCTAGTGATATCGAAGGTGTTCAGAACATTTCTAATTTCGTCCTCATTTGCACATATATCTTTCTTGGTGTATAAGTTTTCATAGAATCTTTTCTGCTCGTTCGTTATTTCCTTACTGTCGTAAATATTTTCTCCAGTGTCTGAAGTTAGATTTGTCAACGTTTTATTTGTGTAGTTGTTTTTTTCCAGACCTAAAAAGTATTTTGGGTCTTATTTTACGCTATATAGACGATCTTCTCGCTGTGGATAATCGCTATATAAATGACGCAGTGAAGGATATATATCCACCTTCACTGGATTTGAAGGAAACTACAGATAGCCCTACAGGTACATCTTATTTAGATCTCTATCTCTATAAAAATGAAGCGGGCATTCTCTCTCGTCGACTTTATGACAAAAGAGATGATTACAATTTTGACATCGTAAACTATCCCTTTCTGGATAGTAATATTCCAGTGGGACCTGCATATGGCGTATACATATCTCGCTTAGTAGCATTTGCTAGATCCTGTGTTAAATGTGATGATTTTAATCAACGTCACAAAACATTGTTGCAGAAACTTATAAAACAGGGCTATTCCACCAAGCGCCTCCACTCAAAGTTTCTCAAATTTGGCGATACATATCGCATGCTGATAGCAAAATATGAACGTAGCGTGCAAGATCTATGGCGCTACGTTTCGTAACTTGTGTCTAATTCCGCTTAACCCGGGGCTAGGGGCCGTATGAACCCATGTACTTCAAGATCCTCATGGTACTCATATGAACAGTCTCAATCAAAGCGTGACTGAGATACATCTTTTTTTTAGATGACGACTCTATAACGAATATTATGGATTAAGAATACTGATCAGCGATACGGATTTGATATTTTTGGAACATCATGATGTCTTGCCGGCATCATTGAAAACTGTTGACCGCTTCTCTCTTGCAGGAAACAAGCCTATGTTTATGTATACTATGATTGTCTTTTTGAATTTGGTGCTAATACTGTTATGTGGAAAATGGAATAGGTCTTTGGATTATGGACGCGGATATTCTCTAATGGACGACGGCTGGATTATGAATGACGGACTAGACGCTTGTAATTTCCCCCATATCAGCCCACTCAGCTTTGGTTCTGGTTATTAATCCTTGTATTTTTTCATATCGAATTTTTTCTAGCTTTAATTTGTATTCACATAATTCTTCTAGTGTATTTCTGTCTGTCGTGCTGAAATTTTGTTCTAATTCTGCTTCTAGCAATTCTATGTTTTCTTCCAGATTAATTTCCTCTTTATCGCGTTTCTTTTTCTTTCTTGCTGAAAACTTAATTGTTTCCCCCCTTATCTTCATCAATAATGTTTCTAGAAATAACTCATCGCCTATGTCAAATGCAATCTCAGATCTATCCATATCGAAAAGTACATTTCTGTTATATGAATTCGATGCATATTCATCAATAGTGGTGTCAATCAATTGTTTAGTCATCTCTAGAAAGTCTGTATCTTTCAATAGTGAGCAATTAAATTTCCAAAAAGACTTTCCCCTTTCAGTATTTGAAAATTTACAATTCATAGTTATAGCGGAGTGATCTGTCTTATATCCGGATTTTATTTCCGCTTGTATTGTTATATTAAAGATGTCAGGTGTGACAAGAAAAAAATCTAGTCTTGCTTGCTGTCTGGGCTTTTTCCGCCGCCATGTGTACCGTCTCTCCTCCTCGTGTAATACTCTCCAGACGTCAATATAATTATTATCACTTACGTGGGCTAAGACGGTTTTCCTAGCCTGTGGATTGTTAGTGTGTTTATAATGGTCGGTGTCTAGATCAGGGTTCAATACCATATTCCAATCGCCACAAATTACTACAGATGTGTTATAAAAGCTAGGCTTATCCGTATTTGGTCCATAAATATTAGCAATTGTTACTGATGTGTCGCAAATCGTAAGACTGATTATTAAATAGTTTCCGTTCGGATCTCTTTCTATTGTATTTACTTTGTAGTCAAAATTGTTGTTAATAAGTATCAAAACTCCTGGAGCATTGGATTTAAAAGGACTTGCCCAGGCGTCTGGCCCCCATTCAAATCGTAAAAGCTTTTCGGTATATTTGTCTGTATGGGTATCTTGCAAACATATTATGTTGTATTTTTTCTTTCTTAAATAATGGAAAACGTCATATCTTTTGGAAGTATCAGCCAACCCTTGACAGTTCATGGAAACTATATCAACCGGATCAATCATTTAGAAATATGTACTTTAGTGCATGTTCAGGGTCAGAAAGATTACTGTCAACAGTCGATTCAGTCGTCTGTGTGCCACCAGCGAAAATATCATTGATCCAATACTTGGATATCAGTATGCTAACGAAAATGGCTAGTCGTAAACAAATATACGTCAGTGGATCCAAAGTAGTATGTAACGGAAATTTGCATATGTCAGAGATGTAAATAAAGTCACCTAATGTGCGGTAAGAATAACATATAGTTAAATATACAGTTAAAAACAACAATACACACATTACTGGCGTTGTATCTATCAGGTAGGCCATGCCCAAGCCCTACAAATGGTAGTTTTCAATTAATACTGGTTAAGGAGTACCAACTGACTGCCATTTAAAAAAAAATCAAAATTTTGAACGTATCAATTTATAAAACTCCTTTATCTGAATCGCTATAGTAACTTTACAAAAAATTGATTGCGTTAACTAAACGATACTTCGGGAATATATTATCCTTGTTAAAGAAATACCGTGACTGGAATGATTTTGGTTAACGTAATCATATTTTTGCTATGATGGGAATTCCCACTTCAAAGACGACAAAAAATGAAAATTAAACTGTTTAGCATATTTTGCCTGATCATTAAACAATTACTATGTATGCCATGAATTCCATATTTGGCAAAATGACAGTATACTAAGTTGTCTATATGTTCGTAGAAGTTTGAGCGATTTCTGAAGAAAAATATTTTTCTTCAAACTAGTGCACCTCAAGAGGGACGGTTTCGTATACAGATGCAAGGGATCCTTTTCCTACAATACGATTATATTCCCCATGATACAGAAACCGATTCTCTAATTGAATCTGTCCTCCTTCCTATCCCAAACACGTTGGGTGATCTTCTGGCTCGAAAATAACTCTTTACATCTATATTATATTTGAGCAATCAGCGGAACGTATGCCATGGTATTGCAAGACACGGTAGTTCAAACGGTCCGTCTTGGGAATACTCATCCTTAAAGTGCCTGACACTTCGAACCATGTTCACTAAGAGCTGAGGTCATTGCAGATTCCGCTTTCGAGTAATCGGTTTTTGGAGTGTACGAAGCTATACATTCGATACATATTCGTACCGGTAACTTAAATGTTCATAGTAAACCCCTTTATTCTATCAAGTTCTGGGTGTCAAACATGTGCACTGAATTTCGTGGACTTACACCAGCCTAAGCACACTGGTGTGGTAATATTTCGTCTGCCCATGGATCAATCCGTCCAGCGTTGTATTGTCGGTTGATTCAAGGCACTGATAGTATGATGATATGCAGGCGTCTTCTTACGCAAACAACTAACCGATATCAATCAAGGTGAACCAATATGGCAAATCAGGGGAATACCATCTAGACGTGACTCTATGAATAAGTATTGCGAAATGTTCGCCGATAGACTATGAGAACCCATAATAAGCCAATCACGATAATTTCTGCCATTTCAATTTGACAAAGATTGGCGATTAGTTCGCGGATATTAACACCTTCGCATGGCACGATCTTCTAATATTTTCTACCGCCTGACAAAGCCAGACTTTTCGCCGAAAGTAAACCCTTTGAAGTTTACGTTAACCACGTACACTGTCTGGAAATGATGCCTTATTTGGATACTGTTTCCGATAATGTTCACTATATTGCCCCACGTGCTTCCGTCTGTAATTACTGGGGGCATGGTTTTGAAGTTGTTTATAACCAAACTAGACATCGGATTGGCTAACAAATATAGTTTGAAATTCGCCCGGGATTTATATAGCGCTGATGTCATAATATCCCGTGATATTATATCTGAGTTTATTGAGATGAGATTGACCGGGATATATGACCAAGTCATGGTAAATTGACAAATTTAAAAAAACATACTTAGAACCGAGATTGCAGTGCTACATATGGCCGACCTAAAACCATTACTAAAAGTAATTAAAATTAATATTCGAACTAAGTTGCGTAGGAAGCAGCTTTTTGGTTGAGACATCTGATGAGTGTGATAGAATCTAGGTAAGCAAGATGGTAAATCAGAGGAATACCCCGTGACATTATATTTGAGTTCATAGAGACTGAGTGTGGCGATAAACAACATCAAATGGGAACATTTTGGCGCTGAGGATTCATTCTCAACTTGACCCGATTCAAGTTGAAATTTGAATTCATGTCATCGGCTCTCTCCTTCTTACTATTTACAAGAGAGTCGGAAATTGCCGAAACTTCTACAGAATTTTGTACAGGAAAGGACACGAGATAGGGTCGGATTTATTTAGAGAATCGGTTCTGGATCTGTTTTTCACCAGGTTGCAATTTTCCTTGCAACTGCCATTTAACAGCTCTGGGAAGGGGCCAGTTTTCCTACATCATAATTTAAAACGTCCTATAAAGTTCACATTTTCGCATACTCAGGTCGAACACTATACGTGATGCCCTAAGCTTGGCTGAACATAACACATTTTCTGATCAGAATACGGTTTGGTGATGTCATAGCTCTATAATATTCCGTGGTCCATATTAGGAGAAGTGAGTTGTATATAAAACCCTTATTCCCTCTCAAAAGTGAAGGTGAGGAGTGAGGGTGGTGCGGAGTGATGTGGAGCTGACGTCACAAATGACGTCACATCCGGTTACGTGACATCCAAGTCACATCTGGGTCAAAAGCCACATCCGGATCACTTCCGGTGACGTCATGTCCAGTCACGTGACGGCCCAGCAAGAGTGATCTCCCCCTACATAAGACCCCAGTGATCTGTTAGGTCCATTATGGCGCATTGAACAATGTTAGTCCCAATGGGAAACTAGCCAAGTTGACATGGCTTCGTTCATTCCTTTAATTCGTCATGATGCCTCTCAATGAACTTACATGTAAACTCCGGGATCACACGGCTCCGTGGGTCGTTCGGCTCTATCCGGCAATAAAACAACCTCTCCCAGCTCTCTGTCCATTTGTTTTATCAAATTCGGCAAAGAGTTTGATTGCCGTGAAGAGCTCATCCGTCTGCAATCAGTCTTCAAATATCAACGGTCGGATGAATTCTCCGCCATTATCTTTGTACGTGTCACGTGATCAGCAACGCATCGTGCCCACGTGACCGGCCGTTTGAAGATAATGGCGGAGAATTCAACCGACCGTTGATGTTTGAAGACTGATTGCAGACGAATGAGCTCTTCACGGCAATCAAACTCTTTGCCGAATTTGATAAAACAAATGGGCAGAGAAATCAAACCGGTCTGAACCAATCGAAGCTAGTTTCAGTTGTACTCGCCTTTCTGTGGAAATTACCTGACGTCACCGCATGCATGTCCGTTCACCTATGTACATCGTCGAGAGTGACCTCATCGGCGGAAGTGACGTCATCGCACGCATGCGCACGCGCCTGGTAGTGCACCCACATCCTTTGTACGGGTTCGACTCCAGCTAGGACCAGGGGGATTCCCCTTCTCATGCTGTATGAGCATATCTCCTCCAATGCATCATATCAACGCTGGGGGAGACGCGTTGGGTATGTTTACAATTCTCGTACGCTCTTGTCAAATCATAAGCCGTCGTTTGAGAAAGTTCAATCTTAGGTCAGTGTCGCTCTTGGCCTAAGCGTCTTGGGGCAGTCCAGGATACCTTTGAGGCAGCATGTTCTGAAACAGTTGTTTGCGCATTCTGATCGCATGTTCCAGGGCCTTGGTGGGTGGTAACCCCACATCCTCTTTCAAGTGACGCTTGGTCTTCATGATGGACCTGTGCGTGGGGTCGCCTTTCATTTCAAGCGGCAGCAGTCTATGCCGTTCATAGATGGCCGTGGCTGTTTTCCTGATGTTCGGATGCATTTGGATGTACGCGTGGATGGGTTGAGAGCTCGAAGCTTTTAAAGTCTGAGCTTGGAGCTCGCAGCTCGGAAATGACGTCATCGCACGCATGCGCACGCACCTATAGCCCGTAGGGTATAGGGTACACCAGAGTACGGATGCGCCACAGGTGCGTGCGCATGCGTGCGATGACGTCACTTCCGAGCTCCGAGCTCCACGCACAGACTCCAAGAGCTCCGAGCTCCAAGAGCTCCGAGCTCCAAGAGTTCCAAGAGCTCCGAGCTCTCAACCCACACATTCGTACTTTCAAATGCAACCGAACATCAGAAAAACAGCCATGGCCCTCTATGAACGGTATAGCATGCTGCCGCTTGAAATGAAAGGCGACCCCACGCACAGGTCCATCATGAAGACCAAGCGTCACTTGAAAGAGGATATGGGTTTACCACCCACCGAGGCCCTGGAAAATGAGGTTTCAGGACATGCTGCCTCAACGGTATCGTGCACTGCCCGACGACGCTTAGGCCAAGAGCAACCCTGAAGATTGAACTTTCTCAAACGACAGCTTCTGATTTGACAAGGGCCTACGAGAATTGTAAATATACCCAACGCGACTCCCCCAGCGTGGGTATGATGTGCTGGTGGGGATAATAAAATGATCGACCTGTCATCCTTGTTGTTGTTATTGTTCTCTCATCTGTCTACATCATGGCGTCAAGGCGTTATGCTAGGGCGTTAAGGCGACAAGATAGAGCTTTAGGGCGCTAGAATAGGGCGTTAAGATGCTGAGACGGGCTCTGACGGGCGTTGACGGGCGTCACTGCATTTCGATGAATTAGTGACAATTCCATTGAATATCTAGAAAATCAGAGCTTCAGGGCTAATTTACCAGGACGTTGAAGCGTTAAGCTAGGCTTTGGCGGGCGTGTTACTGTCTATAAAAGCAAGCGTATCCTAAAGTCGTACACGACCGAAGATTGAACTTTCTCAAACGACGGCTTCTGATTGGACAAGAGCCTACGATAACTGTAAACATACCCTACGCGGCTCCTCCAGCGTGGGTATGATCTATAGGATGAGATATGACCATACCGCAAGAGAAGGGGAATCTCCCTAGTCCTAGCTGGAGTCGAACCCGTACACACGGTGTGGGTGCACCACCAGGCACGTGCGCGTGCGTGCGATGACGTCACTTCCGCCGATGAGTTAACTCCCGACGTTGTACATAAGTGAACGGACATGCATGCCGTGACGCCAGAGAATTCCCACAGAAAGGCGAGTACAACTGAAACTGGCTTCGACTGGTTTAGGTTTGAACCAGATTGAGCCGGTTGTGCTAAAAATAGATCGCCAGCTAGCGCACTATAAAAGCAAACGTTCTGACACTTTCAGCAAATATTCTTTCAACCACTTACGCCACGATGTTCACGTGTACTGCTTACTCCAAGTCCTTTACACGCTTGCACAAGTTACAATTACAACACATATAAGCGCTACTGCCCAGTACACCTGCGAGACCTGCGGGGATACATTTAATCGCCTGGATAGATTACACCGCTATGAACGGTGTCTCCATGAGACATCCAGGCATCAATGTGGGGATTGTGGACACCGCTTCAGATTACACAGTCAGTTGAGATCTCACCAAAGTGCAATCCATGGACATGCACGCTTGAGGGTTGAGAACCCCCTGGCGTTTGACCCCATCCACGAGTCAACTTTTTAAGGTCCTGTTTGCGAGTATACATGTTCGATCTGCAGGAAGTCATTTAATCGTAAGGATAATTTACGGCGACATCAACGGTCGGTCCATAAGGCACCCATGTGATGGAGGGGATAATAAAATGATTGACCTGTAATCCTTGTTGTTCTCTTATTGGACTAACCAATCAGAATAGTACTTATCACGGACTACACCCGTAGAGCTACGTATAGGCGCGCATGTGTGACATCTATAAAACACGTCCCACTGGACCACACACCCCCATTCCTACTGTTGCTGAGCCATCACGGAGACTCATCCCTATGCGAGTCGCATTTTACAGGATGCGACCGCGGTTATTTAACTCACGGGTTACCGAGCAGTGGTTCGGTCCATGTTTGGAGATGGCGACGACAACGAGGGGCGACGCCAGATCCTGGAAGAGTTCACAGAAGCGGTCCTCGACAGAGTCGACTCGATGGAGAGGTGTGCTATCACCCACCACTACTGGACTATGACAGCCGTCCTTGATGCCCGGGCTATGTGATGTCATCCGTGACGTTAGCTCCACGTCACTCCGCACCACCCTCGCTCCCCACCCTAACTTTTCAGAGGGAATAAGGGTTTTATATACTACTGAAGTGCAACTATATGACCCCTTTAAAAATAAAATTTGATTGGCTATTCATTTCCCGTTTGAAAGTCAGTTCATCTAACACTTTCCATATTTGGATATCACGCAGACATCAAAGAAAATCCTCGTTGTACGGCGTTGGCAGGCTCATATCTTCATTGTCTGTATGATATCACTTGCGTTTACGATTTGAACAATTTACTCCATTCATTAGGTCAAGGTAAATGACGTAACGTTAGTGTAGTATTTAACTTGAAATGTGAAGATGTAAAGTTCAACGCTGAACCCCAACTATTGAGAGCAGTCAGGAATACCTATTTTTGATATTATACATAATACATGTCTGTTCGCATGTGCGCTTAGCTAGAAACGCCCTCATGTCGCAAACAGATCTTTTCCACCTGCGCTTACCGCAATGTTCCGCTTTTATCGAATGGGATAAACTTTATTCTTATCCACCGGTGTGACATCCAGAACCATATGTGAAGCCCTACAAAAACTAATCCTCACAATCCATTTGGTTCGAGACTATTTTGTAGTATTGAACTCAAACAGTAAAGGCGGATTTCTCGGTTGGAGATTTGCACCGACAGAGAAGAAAGTGACATCGCACGCATGCGCACTTGCCTGCTAGTATCCTTCGGTGTTCCCTACACCCTACGGGCTAATATAGGATGCTGGGTGTACCACCAGGTGAGTGTGCATGAATGCGATACCATGACTTCCGGTCATGATGTAACTTCCAAAACATGACGTCACTTCCGTCTATAATCTCATAGCCGTACATATTCGCATAGTCCTTATTGAACGCAGCATTAAAGGGGTGGTGAAAAAACGATGCCTGCTTACTGACAAGAAGTCATATGATCCCACAGTGAAATATAATAACTGCATATTTCTAAAAACATGAGAACCAAAAGGGATCCCTGTGATGATTTGCATCCCAGCCATGGTTTTATTGTAGCTGTTCATGTGGACACATTGGATGACATGACCACACGGCCCTGAAACCGGCTCGAGGGGTATTAGAAAGAAATATTTCAGATCGATGATGTAATAGCCGTATCAAGTCATCTGTTGGAGATTGAAGGATTTTACAAGTAAATTTCATGTTATAAAGCTAAAACGTACCTCAGTTCAACACATATTGCATGCGGCGTTCATACTGAATTTCCAGATATGGTCGTGTAGTCTCCCGCATGCCCACGCCAACTTCCTTCTCCATTTGAGCTCAACGAAGCGTAAAGGTTTTACCCAGAGAGGAGGCCGGTGGGCATCGCTTGAAGTGAGGTATGGTTTAGTTCAATAACATAAAATATACTTGTTCTTCAAGTTATTTGCGTTGAAAAATTACCTCTGCCACAAGCAGGATGGTAGGCATCACGCGAAGTGAAAAGTGACTAAAGTGCGTATCAGAAACTGCAGGAAAAGAAATCAAAGATCTCCCCACAAAGGACCTAAGAGATCACCAGTCAATAGCATCATAAATTGGCATTATGAACAGGTACAATAAAAGCGTACCTGAGATACAACACATATCACGAATCGTTAGATTTTTGGTATGTGCTTTAGAATAGGTTAATCAGAACTACTATACTGTGAAGTCATGTGGCTCTGTCAGTATGTCGGCACATCTTCCCACTTCCCTTATATGCGTTGTAATTATGCACCAATGCCGTTTCCTGACTTTCAGCCAAAAGTGGCATACCTTCCCCGCCTTTTTTCCTAGAAAGAGAATGAGAGGAAAGAAGCACTCACCATTAAAAACAGGGAGACATCGGTCGTCTGACTTTTATCTTGCTGACCTAGAACCTGTGGATACTTGCTGTGCTCTTACTATGAGTCCGATGGAATAGAAGTCGTCACCTGCCAGCGTCATGTGCCGGAGGTAGAAAGAGGCAAAGGTCGTATTTGACCTCCAATAACACGCCTTCATCACATCAATCACCGATCTATTTGTCCACAGTGGCCATGCTGCTGCTAGTACTCGTGACCTGAGACGCTAACAAGAACGGTTTGCTTTTCCGTAGCCGAGTTGTACGCTAGTCTAATCGTATTTTTGAGCCAACTCGAAATTGTATTTTTGCTAATTTCTTGTTTGCTTTTGGGATCGAAAGGAATACATAGACGACTCCGGCCACCCCTCAGGTCTTTAGTACGACTCATGTAACACGCAAGTGCTCGAATCGGACACACAGCTCTCTAGATTTGTATCTAATACCGCTTATGCCGGTGCTAGGGGCCGTGTGGTCATATCATCCAAGTTGCCACATGAACAGGTACAAAAAAGCGTACCTGAGATACAACACATATCCCGAATCGTTAGATTCTTGATATGTACTTTAGAATATGTCGGCACATCTTCCCACTTCCCTTATATGTGTTGTATCATTACCATGTCAGGTTCCAGACCGGACGAAAGGAAATCAGATTAGGTTAGACTTGTCGTAGAAGCCTTGATCCTTCACCGCACACTCAGGAATTGTAGAGAATACTACGTAAGGTCCTGGAATGTCTGGGAATGTCTTTATATCGAGCGCATGGAGCTCTGGTGAATAAATTCGATTTAAAAAAAAAACAGAAGGCGGGTTGGCTTTGGACTTCTTAGATGGCGGACCGGAATCTGTACTTCCTGATCTCTGATCTCACTGAAGGCGATCGCTATGTCGATCATGCTGAATGCAATCCATTTCGATTCGTGCCTCTGTGACAGATGAAACAGACAGTAAAGACCACGCTGGTGAAGCTTCGAGCAGACGTCGCTTTACTACTTCGGGGGTATAGCTGTGCATGAGAGACACGAAGGCCCGACGCTTCAAATGGACGAGCATAACAGAGATATAGGCATCCCGTGCCAGTAAATATTTATTGGTCCCGGAAGCTCCTGTATTGTCAGATTGGTCGAGCCCATCAACCTATCCGTAACATTCTCTGGTAACCTTAAGGAACCAATCGAGATGGGACGAAATCGACACTCCTCGTCGGGCTGTCTCTTTATGTACCCTGGCTTGTCTATCAGACAATGAGAAGAGCGGACGGAATTTTGTGCGTGTCCTCAAAACATATCAACCAAAAATTCCCATTCACATCCACAGCCCGGAAGCTAAATGGTGAGTCGTGCACGCTATAGGCACGAGCCACCGGTTTCTTTACCGGAAGGATCCCAGGAGATCTTGTAGGTCGGAAAAGTTGCTTAGGAGCTAGCCTGTGTGCTCTTTCCTCCTGCGATGCGGGCTCAGCTAACAATCGTTTGAACATGTCATTTAACGAGTTAATAGCAGTCGAGGGTGGTAATGAACCTAGCTGCCTCGACACCGGAAGCGATCCAAACCCTCCGCATGTGGGATAGTTCTTGTGTATATATGAGGTTATAGATCATAAATGTCCAATATTAGACCGTAATAACGTTTGACCTTCCAAAACATGTATTGACAGGCTCATAATATTCAGATATCCCACTTCCCTTATATGTGTTGTAATTGACAGACTGTCAATTGCGCTGACGGAATGGAAGGTCTGCCATGTGGAAGCGGTACTGGATTAATGTTAGAACAGACCGAAGCCGATTTGACAGTACCTCTCTAATAATCTTCATCTCCTCTTTCTGGTGTTCCACCTGTGCTAGAATGCCAGCCAGTAGAGGATCAAATACATTAGAGCCAACCGGAAGCTGGGTCTGACTGGCGGGGGGTTGGAGGGGTCGTAGTCCTAATCAGGTCGAGCAACCAGCCAACATATTGGACTAGGAAATGGTACACGAAGTCTTAAACCGGAAGCCCAAGCAGGCGGAGCATCGCTCGATCTGATCCAATTGCAAAGATGTTCTTCTATCATGCGTTGCAGAGATAGGCTTCGACCTTGCCAAATATTAACCCGTATACGTACCTGCCTGTCGTTGTGAGAACGTTAACTTCTGGTGGCGTAGTAGGCTAGAAGTCTCGGGAGGGAATGGGCGAAAGAAGCCACCAGAGGAGCCACAGCATGTTGATCAGCCCAATTCTACTCGTTAAAAGGGACGTACCGGGCAGTTTCATTCCCGCAAACTCCGAACCAAATGAGTATGGTTCTGCTGTATAAGTGCTCACGGCTTGGCTCAAAAGAAACTTCCTGTCGAGAGACAGGAGGAATCTGACTCAACACGGTGCAGTCAGGATTCAGTTTGCGGTTTCCCTTCTTCGTAGGCGGGCGTCTTGAGTACAGAAACTTCTACCCCAAAAGTCGTAGTAGTACCACACTGTTCGTCTTCAAGCACATCTTCCACTTGTATCGGTTTCTTACTTGTATTTAACATATTTTTTTTAATCAAAGGCAAGGACGTTGGGCCGAGGGGCGGCGTTTGTTTATGTTTATAAGTATCAACAGTCAGAATAGACCCCAGCTGCCGCAGAGGCAGTCTTACTATTCTCCTCTTTCCCTATGGGTAAAGTTTCTCAAATTTGGCGATACATATCGCAAGCTGATAGCAAAATACGAACGTAGCGTGCAAGATCTATGGCGCTACGTTTCGTAACTTGTGTCTAATTCCGCTTAACCCGGGGCTAGGGGCCGTATGAATCCATGTACTTCAAGAACCTCACGGTACTCATATGAACAGTCACAATCAAAGCGTGACTGAGATACATCATTCTTTAGATGACGACTTTAGAACGAATATTATGGATTAAGAATACTGATCAGCGATACGGATTTGATATTTTTGGAACATCATGATGTCTTGCCGGCATCATTGAAAACTGTTGACCGCTTCTCTCTTGCAGGAAACAAGCGTATGTTTTTGTATACTATGATTGTCTTTCTGAATTTGGTGCTAATACTGTTATATGGAAAATGGAATAGGTCTTTGGCGGATATTCTCTAATGGACGACGGCTGGATTATGAATGACGGACTAGACGCTTGTAATTGAGCTACATAACCCTCAGGCCGATCCAAACCAGGAGGCAACAGGACATAAGCACCAATCCTGACCTGTGTACCACTGAAATCAATCTGATTAAAACTCAGACTTAATAAACCGCTCCTCTTTCGGACATGTCGCTGATTAAGATCTGGGACAGTTCCTATCTTAAATCTGTCGCGCATGTCAGACTGGCGACCAATCACAGTCCAGCCTCAACAGGCGAAGAGCCTGTATTGGCGCTTTCCATTTGGAGGCAAGGCCAGCATTGCTCCGGTATAGTAAATGGAAGTGCACAATCAAGCATTGCCAGCGGCCACGCCGACTACGCGAAATGGAAAGCGTCCTATACCGGTATTCAGTGGCGGCCAAGTTCACAAGGGCGAGATCTAAAATTATGGTGTGTTGGCGTGTCCGCATTAAAGCAGGAGCGACTGCAGATGCTCTCTTGCATGCTACGTAAAAGACACTGTATAGTCGTTCTTCTTACCGGCTACGGGAAATCTTTATGTTGCCGAGTGTACGGACGAGACGCAGAAAAATCCCCGCCTGAAGGCTGAAGCTGTAGGCGGCTGACGAAGACGTTCTTGCTGTCGACTCAGTCCATGAGCGATCACCGAAGATTATTATTTGCTCCCCGTTGCTCTCTTCAATGACAGACCAGGTGAAAAGGTCAAGGGATATTTCTTGCACTGCTGGATATATAGGTACGGTTATTTGTTTCATAAAATCAGTTCATAACTGCATCGCAACAAGAACGGAGATTAGGAGATTAGCCGTCACGCTATAATACGAGGCGTCTCATTGGGCGACTATTTGACCCGGAAACTATTTGATTCGGAGTTCATCTGACGGATTTGTTATAGGAACTGTCCCAGATCTTAATCAGCGACATGTCCGAAAGAGGAGCGGTTTATTAAGTCTGAGTTTTAATCAGATTGCACTGAAATAGGCTTGGAATAAATCATTGGGTCATTGGTTCCTCTCTTCACAAGCATTGTCCAATGTATGACGCCATTACGGCATGTCGGACATTTTCCATTGTGGATCGTACAAAGGTTGCGATAAACCACAGGAGAAGCAGACACATTTGAGGCCATGTACGTTGATTAATTGAAAGATTACTTCTCAAAGGACTTCTTGAATATAATCAGCCGTCGTAACGTAATCCAACACTTGGTGATTCGTCGAAATACTTCGATTTTCATGGAGCTAGATGTAAACACCAACTCCATCTTGCGAGAAGGAGGAGGAAGTTGGTGTGCGCATGCGAAATGCTACAGGGGAGATCTGTGGAGAATTCATTTTTCCTCACTGGGCATTCAGTGTGAACACCGATTGCAATAAGTTTTCAGCGCAAATAACATGGTGAACTATGTGACAGCCAGAGAGTAGAAAACGGCCCAAAACGAGGGAGTATTTATTGAATGCAAGTTCGTATTCAAAACAAAATACCGTGATGTCAGACGCTGACCAACCGCTTCATTGTCCACCATGTTTACAAGTCACAAAACTACAATCACAATGAGGGCAAGCCTCGGGGACGAAACGTCCACCAGGAGAATCTCTCCATATACAGGCAACAATGAGTCACACATAGTTGTCCTATCCACACTCATACTTTACTTACCCATGACAGTGCTGACCATATTCAGGCGTAACCAGCTGGATCTTAATACTCATCCATCCAACAATCACACGTAGTACGTCCTTACCCACACATACCTGCAGGGATCCTACATACACATAGCTTTAGAGACTTTACTCACGATAAAGCTGTACAAACCTTACTCACACACGTGTAACTCTACAGACATTACAGGTATATAGATGTTCAGAAACTACACACCGATAGCAATACATACTTTACTCATACAGCAGTAGGCCTGAACACATTCAGCATATTTAACTGTACAGATCCTACTAGTCATAGTTTCACAGATATCACTCTTCCATATCTGTAGGCTACATATTTTATTCACAATAATGTGACACACAACTGCAATACTTGACCCATGGCTAGTTGTTCGAACTTTACCCACTTATAGCTGTACAGACAGTACTTACACATAGCCGAAGGAACCTCAATCGCACATAGGGCCCTCCGTGGCCGAGTGGTCTAAGCTGCTTCGCTGGTTGCCGCTATCCTCACACCGCTGAACCGGCACGGGTTCGAGCCCAGCTGGTCCATGTGTGAAAGTTTGTCAGTTACTTGCCGACGGGCGGTCGTTCTCTCCGGGTACTTCGGCTTCCTCCACCAACCAAACTGACTGTCACAATATGAGTGAAACAACCTTGAGTGCGACATTAAGCCAAATCTCCCCCCCCCCCAATCGCACATAGTTGTACAAACATTATTCAAACATAGCTGAGATACTTTACAGTACCCATGCCTAGTTGTATGAACTCCACTTACTTATAGTTGTACAGACATTACTTACACATAGTTGTTGGACCATCAATCGCGCATAGCTGAAGAGACATTATTCAAACATAGCTGTAGATATTACGCACACATTACACAGATGGTACTCTCCCATAGCCGTATTGACCTGTTATATAGCGCATAATACAGTGTTACATCGCACCAATGTGGTTTACAGAGTGGCAATGAGGGTTCAATGCATTATACGGAACGTTAATGTAGTGTTACTACGCAAAAATCTAGTGTTACAGATCATCATTGTGGCGTTATAGAGCAGCATGGTAGCGCCTGTGTTGTGTTATAGAGCAGCAATGTCGCCTCAAAGAAATATCAATGTAGTTAATACAGAGCATGGATGTAGTGTATTGGGAGTGAGTTCAGCATACATTGGATGTTTGTGCATGTCTCAAGTGCCTATCCGAGCGACTCTGTGCTTTCTCTACTACTCATGGTTCACATGTACTCCAAAGGACCATATGCTTACCCCTATGAACTAGTTTGTAGGGGTAGATATATCTCAAGTGCACATCCGAGTATATCTGCAATTGTAAGTCTGAGGCTGTACAGTACAGCGAACCGATGATTGCTGAAGAGAACAACGTATGAGAGTTCTTGCGCGGTGAGGGTTTATAAAAGTGACAGTATATGTGAGTTTTCTTCATTCCCTGATACGCAGCTGAAATATTCTCTTGCCTGAAGCCATTTACTCGTCCGGAGGATTTACGACGGTACAATCCTCCATCCACAACGGAGCACGGTATCTTTGTAAAGCCTGCTCACGGTCATTTAATCGCCGAGATACGTTACGGCGCCACGAACGTTTCACTCCACGAGAGAGTGACGGAACAATGTACGATTGTGTTCAACTCTTCAAACGCTCAGTCAGTTAATAAAGCATCAACGTTTGATTCATGGACCGTCATCCCGCCACGTGAGTCAACTTCCAACTGAAGAGGAGCCCAGGGAGGTCAATCCCACTGGAGAGGACATCAGGGATTTTAATGCCACTGGTGATGCGACCATCGACAGCCCGTCTACACACACAATCGAGGAGTGCCTGAATGTCCAGTCGGACCCCGGTGATACGGTTTTGAGTCATGCCTGACGACATCAAGTGTCACGTGCATTTTCAGAAAGATCCCGACCAGTGCATGTTCCCAGCGATCTCTTGTCTGACACCCATCCAGTAAGTGACATGCATCTACCGATCCAGTGATATTCCATCGTCATCGCCAGCTACGAGAAATCTACAAAATCCGAATCGTCGACCTCGCCTGCCTACGCAGCTGCGTGAAAGTCATCTTCGACGACCAAGCCACGATATTCAGGTTAAATTTCGCTTTTGGGTACGTCTTGTGCCTTAAGATGACGGGTCAACTGCGCTGTTTCTATTTCGGTGCCAACAACCACCTGTACGACCAGTGTTTTGCTCCCATCAATCGTTATGAATTCACTGGAGAAGACTGGCTCAACTGGGCGCCTAGGATCTCTTGGAATGGGCCCATCAGCAACGCCCCAGCACTAAATGGACATTGGAGATGCTGATCAATGTAAAGTTTTTCGAGACCGAACATAATCGCCAATTGTGCCACCTGAACGTATTCACTCACGACATGCAGTGCCAGACAGCTAAGATTCATAGCTACTCTCTTCCTTCATAGCTATGTCGCACGCCTATTCCATTCACATTCCGGTGAAATTGAACATCCTGGTCGCGCACTTATTATATATCGTCGTGACAGAAATACGTAGCCTACACCGAAATTGATTTTTCGCGAAAAATACTCACCCTTGCATCAAGTAAAACCTGTTCTGCTGTCAAAATCGTCATAGACACATCCTGAACCAAAATAACTGACAAAATGCTAAATAATTGTAATAATCCTGTGATTTATATATGGCGCCACCTGGTGGCAAAATTAAACATTTTTTTCCGTGCAATAAGTTGAGAACCGCTCATTGGATTCTTCTCAAATTTGGCATGAATATACCATGACATAAGATGAGTTTGTATTTCACCTACTTGCGCCTACAGGTCGCGCCACCTGGTGTCAGAATCTAAATTTGGTTTCCGGACAATAACTTGAGGACCCTCCTCAGATTCTTCTCAAATTTGGTATGCAGATAGCATGCCATGAGATGTCCCTTGGGATTGTATTTCGCCGGCTTCTGTCTACAGGTGGCGCCACCTGGTGTTAAAATCTAAATTTGCTTTCCTGGCAATAAGTTGAGGACCCTATCTTCAGATTCTTCTAAAAGTTTGTATTCTGATACCATGCCATGAGATATCGCTTTGGATCGCGTTTCGCCCACTTATACGGGGTTATTATGAAAGCATGCTTGCAAACATATAAAGCAAAGAATCCCCACCACTCACATACCAGCTAATACCTCATGATTCAAACAGTAACTCTCTTTATGTATGGCAAGCACAGTTACATAGGAAGATGATTTGACCTTGGGGGGATGGGGGGGGGGGATGTCCCTAAATACCATCATATTAATTTATGCGCGTCGCGGTAGGAGGGTTCTGTGCACGACCTCTCAACCCCCCCCCCCCCCTTTCCGGAAAAACAGTCGAATTTTGGAGTTCCTTTGTCGTCATCTGGAGCTTTTCCAGGGGTTTCATTCGGATACTTATTGGCCCATTTTTATATTGATAGACTTGTCTTGAGAGACACATTTGATGAATAAACAGTATATATATTGTAGCTGGAGCTGAAATCGCGAAAAACTAATATTATTTCCATAATTTCCATGCTTCGCTTCATGGAAACGAAATAACAACAGCAATCAGCATTCAGTTAGCCATTCAGTCGATCTCAAAACTACGGAGCCGTAAAAGGGACATGGAATTTTTTTTTCAGCCCCTATTAAGTCGTTATAACGACTTATTAAGTCGTTATAACGACTTATTATGTCGTTATAACGACTTAATTGATCAATGAAATTGCAGCATTAAGTCGTTAGAACGACTTATTAAGTCGTTATAACGACTTAATTGACCAATGAAATTGCAGCATTAAGTCGTTAGAACGACTTATTAAGTCGTTATAACGACTTAATTGACCAATGAAATTGGAGCATTAGGTCGTTAGAACGACTGATTAAGTCGTTATAACGACTTAAATGACCAATGAAATTCCGTCTTACTTCTGCCGCTTTTACTGACAACTGCCCTCAAAACAGCGTTTAGATATGCAGTATGAAGTCTGATAATGCCATTGAAGTAATAAACTTTGGATAAATTGGAGAAATATGTAGGCTATAGAGGTGGGAAAAGTTGACGACGTCTGCCGACTAAAAGGCAACCATATGACTCTATGCCCAAACCTGCCAATTCACATGGCTTCTCTGTGTTGGTCCGATAATATCGCCAAAATTGTTTTGCTCGCCACCCTCCATGACAGATAATTAAGGAGCTTGTAGCGTTGGCTCGGGCCGTATGGCGGCCCACTTCAAAGAATTAAAAACGGGTCCGACATGCAGATAATTGTATAGGTAGCCGTAGTCCACTCCTAAAGAGCCAAGCGAAAAATTGTGAAATGCAGACGGATTTTACTACCACCTATTCAGGCACGGCGGAGCCGGGGGAGGGGCTAAACACTGGATTATAGTTTTGATGATTTTTCGCAGAGAATAACACATGTGATACAAGTGCCGTAATCCTACTGTCATAATGCACCACAACACAGCGTTTTGCATGCGTAAATTCGACACTTTCTGGGAGAGCCGTTCATAGACTGAACAAGACTGAACTGATGGAGTTACCAATGAAATTCCGTCTTACTTCTGCCGCTTTTACTGACAACTGCCCTCAAAACAGCGTTTAGATATGCAGTATGAAGTCTGATAATGCCATTGAAGTAATAAACTTTGGATAAATTGGAGAGATATGTAGGCTATAGAGGTGGGAAAAGTTGACGACGTCTGCCGACTAAAAGGCAACCATATGACTCTATGCCCAAACCTGCCAATTCACATGGCTTCTCTGTGTTGGTCCGATAATATCGCCAAAATTGTTTTGCTCGCCACCCTCCATGACAGATAATTAAGGAGCTTGTAGCGTTGGCTCGGGCCGTATGGCGGCCCACTTCAAAGAATTAAAAACGGGTACGACATGCAGATAATTGTATAGGTAGCCGTAGTCCACTCCTAAAGAGCCAAGCGAAAAATTGTGAAATGCAGACGGATTTTACTACCACCTATTCAGGCACGGCGGAGCCGGGGGAGGGGCTAAACACTGGATTATAGTTTTGATGATTTTTCGCAGAGAATAACACATGTGATACAAGTGCCGTAATCCTACTATCATAATGCACCACAACACAGCGTTTTGCATGCGTAAATTCGACACTTTCTGGGAGAGCCGTTCATAGACTGAACAAGACTGAACAAGACTGAACTGATGGAGTTTTACATCTAGTTATAAATCAAAGTACTTAAAGTACTGATGTCGGGTTTACTTGCATCAGAGGAGTTTATTAGTCCCATATTTGGGAAGAATGGTGGTGTTCGCTTGACATAGGGAATCGTCCTCAAGCTGTTCGGTTTGAAGGGCCAAACTTTCACTTTTATCAAAGGGATATGAAATGGACCATTTTGTACAGCCTTCATGCTGAATTATAAGACCCGAAATAATGAAGGACTGCAGATGCACGAACACGGATTTATGGCTCACTAAAGTTGGTAAGTTGGCTTATTTTCGTATTTTTAGGCACTTTTCGGTGCGGATTTTCTCTTGTTACAAAAATAGGACACCTTTAACCAAAACCAATTTTAGCTATTTTGACCAACAAATAAATCTAAATATGATTTTGGTTAAAGGTGTCATAATTTTGCAACGAGAATTTTGGAGAGAAAATGTCGACTGTAAATGCACCGAAAAGTGCAAAATACGGCAGGTTTGAACCACTGTAAGTCTGGTTGTGTTTGTCTGTAGGTCTTGATTATTCTTTATCTTTATCTATTCAAATGGTCAATTTGGTGCTTTTTAGACAAAAATTAGCCCCACCAGCTGTGTGTATCAAAAACGCATTGAGGACGATTCCTATCTAAAGTGAAGATCATCTTTGTGATCTTGCATTATATATGAATCATAACTTTTGTTGTAAGGTAGCTTACCAAAGATTGAAAAATGTTCAAAAATATTAAAATTCATATTCGTAATAATAATTCATAAAGTGCCATATAGTTATAGAACAACCTCAAGAATATGTGTGTAAAGTTTGTGTATCCTGTAATTTTTGTATGGCTCCGTAAAGGACCATCGCCGATATTGGACAGATCCACATTTGTTTGACACACCGTGTACGTTGCTGTCCTCTCACCGTGACGGGACAACCACAGTTATAATCATCCAGTCTCAGCCAATGTTCACTAAATTTGCATTTTCCCGGCATCGGCAAAATTAGCCCAAAGCTAAATTCCAAACCAACGAACAATGGCGACTGCAATTTGACCAGTTCAAATGGCGACTGTTCTGATACGTAAATTAGTACAGATGTCAAGAGCGTGAGCCAATCAGCTGTCGACATTATGACCTCGACCAATACACGTCACAGAATATGAATATTAATTCAGCGGGAAACAGTCACGAGTTTAGTTCAACCAATGGACTACACAAAATATGTAAATGAGCTGTCTGACCTCGTTCCAATCTGGCGAAGGGTCACCAGCAAACACGTTCACGGCTGTTTGGATTTTTATTCCGCAATAAATTTCGCTGAATTTCAGAGAATAACTCAGCTTTTTCCACTCATTTTCCCGGACTCTGTACATATATTTCCTCTGACTTTCCATGTCCTTTCAACGAAATTCCATTACTCTTAGCGCCTGGAATTGCATGGCTTGTGCGAGGCCTGTTGTGAATGCTGTAAGGGGCATCAAATGAGAACAGTCTCCGGGCAGGAGATCAAAACTACACATGTGCAGAAGAAAAAAGAAAAACTGAAAAGTGATACTAATGTAGGGTTTACCCTTGGTAAACCCGACAAAAATGGAGAGACCCATGCAATCAAAAACATGAGAGTGGGAACTGAGCTCCGGATCGAGCAACGGTTAAATGTTCATTCAAAACAAACAGAAAATATACCGTCAAAATGCACCAGAACAAAATAAATCGAACAGAATGTATGTAGATTAACTTTCACTTTTGTTTCGCATACGCATCGATATTGAAAAGTATCACACCTTATGCCCCCATTTGACATTCTGGTAAAACACATACAAATCAGGACTAACACTTCACACGTGGAGCGCTCGTAGCCATAATGTTTGCATATTCAACATCGAAATATAGTACGCTCACAAACCACATAAATAGATGTCTGTTTAATATATCAATAGATAGTCTGATTACATAATCCACATTCGTTTATTTTACATATAATTTTAAGATATTATTTCTACGCGAAATCCCAGGGTTCGCTGATCTCTCTCTCATTTTTTTACAGGTTTAATGGGGGGGGGACCCCCTGACCCCCACCCCCCCGTAGATCTGCCCTTGATAGTGCATATCTAAACGCTGGGGAGTTGTTTCACCGGGGAGTTGTCAGCTAACAAAATAAAAGCGGCAGAAGTAAGACGGAATTTCATTGGTGGATTAAGTCGTTATAACGATCTATTAAGTCGTTATAACGATCTATTAAGACGACTTAATGCTGCAATTTCATTGGTCAATTAAGTCGTTATAACGACTTAATAAGTCGTTCTAACGACTTAATGCTGCAATTTCATTGGTCAATTAAGTCGTTATAACGACATAATAAGTCGTTATAACGACTTAATAGGGGCTAAAAAAAAATTCATGTCCCTTTTACAGCTCCGTACAAAACCTAGCAGACACGGCGGAAGGAATTGGTGATTGGGGGGCCACTATCACAGCACAATAGGCGAGGGACCAGGAGCCACCTTGGCCCCGGAAGCTCCAGGGGTCTTACATGGCCGGAGATGCGTTCTGTCGTTTTTCGGAGCAATAAAACAAGAAAACTTCGCCAGTAGTATATAGACGGCAAAAGGCCGCCTACTGACCTTTGACCACAGAAATTTGCACATCACGTGACAGAGGTCAAAGGTCATTGAGTGCACTTGACCTGTATCCTTTCATCTTGTCTTTGACCTTGGATCATGTTTAGACATGTTAGGGTTTTTCCCATCACGTGCGGTATGACGTCACTTCCGGTCTGTGTGAATGGGGCGTGACCTGATAGGACATGTACTGACCTGTCTGTGGGGTTTTTCCCTACAACATTGTTCACTTTCGTGTGTTTCCGGTGAGGAGTGATGGGTATTTTCTTTTCGGTGAGAGGGCAACATGATAGGCCATGTACTGTCTGTGGGGTTTTTCCCGCCAGAATTTCGCTGTCGTCTGCTTGGGGTTGTCACGTGCCGAACACCTGGCTCCCCGAATTGCAACATTGTTGCACGTTCGATTGCCCTATATCCGGGTCCTATACCATTGATGGGATGCGTGTACTGTATTTGGGGAATCACGGGGAGATCACGTGATAGTTCAAGGTCATATTGAATGATAGGAATGCGTGTACTGACCTGTTCATCCGTGGTTTACATCCGGGGACTTATATCCGGGTCCTTTAGCTGTGTGTTCCGGGTACATCCGAGTTTACACGGGAACAGTCGGGTAGTTACGGAGGAAGACACGGAGGTGACCGAAGATGTCACGGAGGTGCCCGAAGAGACACGGAGGTTACCGAAGATGTTACGGAGGTCACCGAAGAGACACGGAGGTGGCCGAAGATGTCACGGAGTTTACCGAAGAGACACGGAGGTGCCCGAAGAGTGACGGAGGCACCCGAAAAGACACGGAGGTGACCGAAGAGACACGGAGTTTGCCGAAAAGACACGAATGTCACGGAAAAACGTATAAAAGAGGGAATTTTTTAGGGAATTGCTTCATTCATTGCCCTGCCGATCGGAGCTACCTGACCAGCCTACTCAAGACCTGCCTGAGGAGTGACCAGTCTACCTGAGGAGTGACTAGTCTACCAGTGGAGCCTGAAGACAGACCGATAGCATGAGACGTGGAGAAGATTTTCCAGAGGATCCAGGAGCGCCGCCAGCTGAAGTCTTACCCGAAGACGAGCGTGTGAGTGCGTTGTACCGCCGTCACTGGACCACGATACGCCGTTGTTTCCACCGTCACCGTCGTCTATTGGATTTGTATAATTTTCGGTTGGAGGACCTCACGCATCTTCCTACTTACGCCGAGAACATTTTTACAGATCAGGTGACAGCCTTCAAATTGAATGTCACATTTGGGTATATCTTACGGCACAAGGACGGACCAACTGGGGTATTTCTATCCCAGTAATAATTCCTATGTGTTTGACCAGCCGTTCACGATCAAGGATACTATTTCTTTGGAGCCACTCATCGACCAACTGACTACGTTGGATCCATTGGAATGGGCCCGGTTGCAACGTCCCAACACCAAATGGACTGTAGAAATGGTCACGAACGTCACATTTTTCGTCACGAAAATGAGAAATCACCCCATCGGCGCTCCTGTTATAATTCCGCCTTGGCTGCTGAATCGAAACGGACTGTATGCGTTGGCGAGAGGCTCAAACGGGCCCTACAAAGACCCGAAATGTCTGTTTCGGTGTTTGGCCGTTCATTTGGACCAGTGTAATCCTCGGAATTGTGAAAGAAATGCAACACTGTATTGGAAAGAGTATCTAGAGGCGCAAGATATTGACCCGCGGCAGTTCCGGGGAGTCCCATTCAAGTATTTGGATGTCGTGGAAACACTGTTCCACGTGAATATCTTTGTGTACCGTTTACTACCGAAGGAGGAGGAGGAGGATACATTTGTGGCTGAATTGGTTCATCGCTCAACAGAACGGTATGCCTCTACGATGAAAGTCAATGTCTTCGACAACGGAGGGTGAGTCATTTTTCGCTGATCCACGATATGAGCCTGTACGCGCAATCCTACAGTTGTTCTCAATGCCATCGGGTGTTTGACCGTTCGTACCACTTACATCAGCACGAGAAGATTTGTGACAACGCTGTGAAACGCAAATTTCCTGGTGGAGTGTACCATAACACGCTTACTATTTTCGAAGACCTGGCTGATGAGGGGATTGTCATACCACTAGAGGACCGTTATTTTCCCTACCGGCCGTGTTATGATTTCGAGACCATTTTGGAACCCATGGACATTTTCTCAGCCAAAACGCAGTGGACACAGCGCCATATTCCCCTGAGTGTCAGTATTTCCAGCAACGTACCCGGCTATGACGCTGCACCTGTCTGTTTCGTGTCCACTGGGGACTCCCATGAGTTGATTACTCGGATGATGGAGTATTTAGAGGCAGTGAGTGCGGCCAGTACAGAACTGTTGGTGTCCAAGTTCGAGGACGTGCTGGACCAACTCGACGATCGTATTCCTACACCGGGTGTGTCCTTCAGCGATGATGAAGAGTCGGAAACGGAGTCGGAGACGGAGTCGGAGTCGGAGTCGGCGATGCAGGACATTCAGCCGGAGGCTGTACCCTTACCCAAGCCGTATGCGGAGAAACTGAAGTTACGGTTCCTACAATACCTAGGCCAGTTACCTGTGCTCGGCTTCAATTCGGGGCGATACGACTTTCTCTACCCTTACTTGGCCCAGTCCGATACCATCAAGTCCGTCATCAAAAAGATCAACAACCACATGGCCCTCACCACCACATCACTCCATTTCCTGGATGTACGCAACTACTTAGCTCCAAATTACAGCTACGATCAGTGGGTAAAGGCCTATGACTGTGTACAAACCAAAGGGAGGTTCCCTTACATCTATATGTCAACGCTCGACCGCTTGGAGGAAACACAGTTACCACCCCGGGACGCTTTCTTCGACGATCTAAAGCAAGTGGAATGTCCGGAAGACACGTACCGGGAACTACAGCAAGTATGGAACGACCAACATGTGCAGACCTTGCGTGATTTCCTGGTGTATTATAACAACTTAGATGTGGTTCCATTCCTCGAAGCGGCCGAGAAAATGGCCCAACTCTTTCGGGATCAAATGCGCGTGGACATATTCAAAGAGTGCTTGAGTTTACCGGGTCTCGCGCTTCGTCATCTTTTTCAAGATTGCTCCACGTACTTTTCACTCATACAACAAAAAGACGCAGATATGTATGATTGTTTAAAGCAGAATATCGTCGGAGGACCCAGCCTTATTTTCCACCGTTATCACGAGAAGGACGTCACCACCCTTCCAGGTGGGAAACCCTGTGCCAGAATCATCGGATTTGACGCCAATGCCCTGTATCTGTGGTCTCTCGCCCAACCTATGCCCAGTGGGCATTATACACGCTGGTTGGCGGAAGGCCAGCATTTCCGACCTGAACGTACACCGTACAAGCATCTGGCTGACCAGTGATTGGACTGGGAAGCCGATCGACGGGGAATTTCTATACGACACCAAACCAACGCCACAGAGAAGCGGATAGGAGATCGTCGACTCCCCGTCGATGGGTTTGCTATACTCCACAATAAACCCACCGTATTCGAATTTTACGGGTGTTACTGGCACGGCCACCAACGCCATTCCAGCGCTGGCCGCTTCAACGAACGACGTGGAAAAGCGGCGGAAGAACTACGGGCAGAAGTGGTGGAGAACGGGGATTACGTGAAAGAGATGGGGTACCAGCTTATCGAAATGTGGGAGTGTGAATTTCACACCATGTGCCAGGCCCTCCCATACCTACGTCGCTACGGGTTTGTAGAATGCGATCTGCATGTTCCAGACAACCTCAAGCCACTATTCGCCCAGTGCCCTCCCATCTTTAAAAACACGCTGGTGAGTCGGGATGACATTGGAGACACCATGCTGAGCAACACGAATGCCTGCCTCATCCTCGTCGGATGCTGATCGGAAGCATGTGGGGAGAAAAAATCTTGCTGGGTACCCCTCTGCTACAGTGGTACATGAGCCACGGCCTCGAAGTGACGCGAGTGTACCAAGTCCTTCAGTACGTACCGAACGACTGTTTTGCGGGGCATGCCGACATCGTCACATCTGCCCGTCGTCAAGGCGATAAAGATCTTAGTCAGGCCATTATCGGCGAATCTTGGAAACTCACGGGCAATGGTTACTATGGAAAAACGGCCACCAACCAAGACAAGCATGTCAACGTGAATATCTGCACCACCCAACAAGCACGCAAAAAGATCAACTCGCCTCTGTTTCGATCCGTGGACGTCATCGATGATGATACGTATGAAGTCAGTTCAGCCAAGAAGACCATTCGTTACAACCTGCCGCTCCAAATTGGATGTATGGTATACCAGATGGCCAAGCTGAGGATGCTGCAATTTTTATACGATTTCATGGCGGTATATTTCAACCCATCAGACTGGCAACTCATGGAGATGGACACGGACTCTGCCTACATGGCCGTCTCTAATGCGGATTGGGAGTCACTCGTCAAACCTGAATTACGTGCGCAGTATGAGGCGGAACGGGACCAGTGGCTACCTCGACGCGAGCATTACCAGTACGACAAGCGGACGCCGGGTCTCTTCAAGTTAGAGTGGAGTGGATATGCCATGATCGCCCTGTCGTCCAAGACGTACTATTGTTACGGCGGTGATGGAAACAACAAGTTTAGTTGTAAAGGCGTCAACCGACGTGACCCTGCCATCGACAAAGCCCTCTACCTGGGCGTGCTGCAAAGCCAGGCCAGTGCGAGTGGCACTAACAGAGGATTCCGGGTCGTCGACCACCAGATGCGAACCTACATCCAGAAACGAGATGCCTTCACATTTTTCTATCCGAAACGGAAAATCCTTCCCGATGGAGTCAGTACCACCTACCTGGACTTGTGAAACTTTTTTGATAGTATGAGTTAAACTAGTACTGTAAAAACATACACCTGTAACAGTCGGGATGGCCGAGTGATCTAAGGCGCCGGTTAACAGTGCTGGTCTGCGCAATGCAGGTCGTAGGTTCGAATCCTATTCCTGACAGTTTTTACAACTGTATTGTTCACATTCTTTGTACATATTTTAACCCTTCTTGTTTGCCTGAAACTAATTGTAACTCTACTGTTCACATTCTTTGTACATATTTTAACCCTTCTTGTTCACCTGAATATAAAAAAAGTCAAAACGTCACTTGTGATTTCATGAATTTTTTATTGAACATCAATGAACGTCAGAACAATAAGAACGCATTTAAGACAACCAGAGAAATGGGGCATGCACATTAAAACGAGAGGCAGCCCAGTCGTACACTAAGACATCACGGTCTTCGGCTTGAAAATAATCATCAAACATATGTACAATGGTTTGCATAGAATGTCCTCTACTCCGGTGAGTGAGATAAACACACACAGTACTGTCCGCATACACTACTCAATGGTCCTTGTAATCTTTTAGTATTCCAACGCCACACTGTAGTAGATTCGTCCATGAACTGGGTCAAATCGGGATGCACGGGTGCAAGTCCGTAGGAATCAAAGTATTCTCCTTGACCCCGGGCGTTCACGTATACAGCCACCCAATGTTCACCCGGTCGAGTACCAGGGTCAGTATTCAGAATGTAGGCGCAGGGGTGGATGGGGTGGGAAAGACATTGCGTGGAAACACACCTCGAAAGGATACTCGGGGATCCCGCTGGAGTATGGTCATGAGCTGCTCTGTATCCATGACTCTAGCCGGCGTAGTCACATAGGACGTTTCTTTGCTGATCCACGGTGATGACGTTATCAAATTCGGCGTAGCAAATCACGTTAATGGTATGGGGTAGAGCTACCGAGAAAGGCAGTTCCAACCGTAAGTTTCCTTTCTTGAGCAAGGCCAGTTGATGATCGTGTTCCAAGGTAGGGGTGAGGTCGAAGGCGAACAAAGTGTACCCACGGGCAAAGTCTCGTCGAGTGATGGTATTTCCTTCGTCCTGATTGTTTTGTCCTGTGGCTGTAAACAGGTTCAGGTAGCTCCGCACATAGTGATGGTTACCAAAATCCGGTTGTAACGGCCGGGCTGGGATTTGATGACCGGCCACGTGCAGTGCCACAAAGTTGATGTTGAAATGTTGAAAGTGGAATGGATTCTCTGTCCACTGGCCATTGAAACTGGTATTGGTGACACACGCCAGCGTAAGACGTTTAGGCAGATCCCCTAGAAATAAATTTCCACGATTGGCCATCATCGTACCTGCTGGCACAGAGAACACCTTGGTCTGTACGCGTCGGACGGGGTACAGGGCTGGTTTTTTCGATAAGGCTGGTTTCGATGTGACTCACCAACACCCCCTGTTGCAAATCCACCGTACGGACAAACAGGGCTGCATCTTCTATGATGATCTTGTAATGGGCGGGATCTCCACCGGCCATCAAAGCGAAAGTGGGTGGGGAACGGATCAACTTGATCTTGATGGATACGCCGTTCATCATGTAGCGGTCTTGCAGGAACAGATCGGCGTGCAGTCGTCCCATCATATCCACGGACCGGCTACCGGCTGTAAACTGTCTGCGATGGCCGAACCCGGTATTGACAATGGTGGTCGCATCCATTGCTCCGGGTGTATCTCTGTAGTACAGTGGGGCTGACAAGTGTGTTTTTTGGCCTCTTCTCCATACGACAACAGCGTCTCGATGTAGGCTCGGTACGGGTACGTATTGGTGGACGTACTGATGAGTTTATCGTTCAGACTGATATCCACCTGTTGGAACAGCGAGTTCAGCCAGAGATTCACCGGAGCTACCACCGCTTCGGCCGCGATGTCCGTCCCGTCTCCGTTCACCACTTTGGCTTTCACGTAAAAGTAGGTGTGGGCTAAATCCAGGTAGGCCGTATCTTTGTTTTCAATGGTAAATTCCAGCGGTCCCGTGCCCGCCAGGCTAGCCAGGGGCCGATGTTCTACCCAACGACCTTCGGCGACACTGGTCTGTGTGGAGGGAATAGTCCGCAAATCCAATTCACTGTTGGTAGACGGACACGACTCGGAGTGAATGAATGCCATTATGCGAAGATGTCTCTCCTCTTCTTCTTCTTCTGGGGTGTGCGTCGTCGGTGTGTTGGCTGTCGAATGACTCTCTCCTGTGATGGGGGTTGTCTTTTAAGGGCTTTGGCCACCAAGACGCTGCCTGCTTCTTGGGCCCGTCGTTTCAAGGCTTGTCGGGGTGCCGTCCCACTCAAGACATCACCGGCCACTTGCAGTCCACTGCGTACCGCTTGTTTGCCCACCGCTTTTACGCCACGTGTCACCAGAGGTAAGAACGTTTTCACGATGCTTCCCAGTATGTTTCCCAGCCCGTGACCTCATTGCATGCATGCACCGCTAAAGACCGGACCTCCACCTCCCGTTTGTTTCTTGTAATAGTCGGCATAGCTGGCCGTATGGCACTGGTAAGACACGTACATTATACGAAGTGGGGAGAACGTGCTTGTCGGAAATGAAGTGTCAGCACCACTTTCCCTCGTTCGAATGCCACCGGGTGTCCCGTGTCATCTCTTATATCCACCGTGATCGTGTTGATATCGGTGTGTCGTACGGGTAGGTAGAGTATGTGGTTGAAACTCTGGGTGACTTGATCTCCATACTTCTTTTTAATGGGCACCACCCGTAACAGAGGTGTGTTGACATCTCCCACAACGTGGTTGTCGACCACGTCCGAGTAGACGTAGAGTCCGTACATACCCACTTTCATTACAAGCGTCTAGTCCGTCATTCATAATCCAGCCGTCGTCCATTAGAGAATATCCGCGCAATGTCGCCTTCGTCGGTGGCTGGGCCCGGGTAGACGGAATAAGGGAGACCTAACATTTGCTGTAGGGTGGGACTGAGTTGGACACTCACGTTTGGACTGAGAAGAATACAGGCCTTGTCGTTGTGTGTGTTGTAATCGAACTCCACATGATTCTTGAAGGGATAGGATTTCATGGGTCTTGAATTTCTCGTCACCACCCGTAGAGACTTATAAAGCATCAGTGCTTTCAAGCCCTCCATGAACTCTTTGGGGGTATCGTATTGACCTTCGGGTAGGGTCAGCCGGGTGTCTTTGCCTTCGTAGGTCACCTCGTACCACACGTCCTTGTCTCGCACGTTGCACCACGAGTTAGTGTATTGCATATCCACGAGTCCGCATTCCCATCGTCCAGGTAAATGCAACGGTTGCGGTAACTGGGTCACGTACTTGGCCAAGGTGTTGTCAGGAAACACATCGAGCGAACTGTTACTGGGCAACGTGAGGTAAAACATGCCGACTGAGCTTTTCTGCTTCTGCTCCCGGCTTTAATAGGGTCCCCTAGTAGAGAAACTAGCAGGATTAGTAGGGGTCCCAGGTCTTGGGGGTGCCCTGCCGTCGTGATCGGCGCGGTGGTGTGGCCGGCATAGAGGTCGCATAGGGGTGAAAAGAACGTCCCCGCCGTGAGGGTGTTTTGGGAGGAGTCTGCGGTTGCCATTCCCAGGTATGGGGAAGTCGAGAGGGTGCTTGCATCCAGTTCCAGCGTTCACGATTTCCTACCAATTCTCGAGGGACGTGTCGTACGCTCTAGCTCTAGCAAAGGCTTCCCAACCCGGTGGATTAGAGTGTTTGCGAGAACGTAGCGTATCGTTGATCAGATCGGTGATATGAGACCCCGGCACCGCTTGGTTTCGAATAAGCAGCTGCCCCTGGTCGGTCCAACCCATATCAGGATTCTGTTTCACCCGGTCCAACA
The DNA here is from genome assembly GCA_036873755.1 of Hanleya hanleyi. NCBI lineage: Eukaryota > Metazoa > Mollusca > Polyplacophora > Lepidopleurida > Hanleyidae > Hanleya > Hanleya hanleyi. The sequence goes on from JAVTVY010011894.1 coordinate 111,748, forward strand.
ATAAACGAGCCTTGGTCTTGAATGCCTTAGGGACACTGGCCAACACTTCCTCTTCGAGCTGAGGCAGAGGATGAGGTTGTTGGTGTTGGTGTGGGTGGTGTGGGTAGTGTGGGTAGTGTGGGTGTTGAACCACCCCTATATTGATCCATAAACGTCTTGTACCGGTTCAGCGTCTGATGGTAGAGTTGAATTTTCTCGTGATCGGGCAGTCGGCGTTGAAGTATACTATTCATCTCTTCATCGAGGGACTGCAGTTGTTGTACCGTGGCAGGAACAGGGTTGGGTGATTGCAAACTTTGTAACAGTCGAGGTTCGACCAGCATCATTTTTTTCGTATGGATCCTACTAACGGTCCCAGTACGGAGGCTGCTAATGGCGCAAGGAGTGCCCCGAGAAATCCACCTTGCTGTAACACCTGTTTCTTTTTCTTTAAACTTCCCGTCTTCTTCACCAGCGTTCGGAGACCCGTCTTGTGCCGTTGCAATTTCCCTTTCTGCAGAGGACTGAGAGGAATATTCCCTTTTAACACATTATGAGCGACTTCACACAAGCACCGTACCAATCCCGCGTCCGCCCCGCGCACCAGGGCCCGGGCCACCTCCGGTGGCGCGCTACGTAACATGCGGAGCGCCGGCGCGTGCTTCCGTATCCGCGCAGACATGATGAGAAAGTGACTGGCTTGAAGTCCGCTCTTGTTCTTTTATTTGGGTGTGTACACCGTCTGGAACTCTCCGGGATAAATGTGGGTCCGCAATCGAAGTGCCGAAGGTGTCCCTTGTTTCAAGTCGATGAGCAGGTAGCCGTGGGCCTCCTGGGTGGCATCTTCAAAGGCTTCTCGAACAAAGGCCGTGTTTTTTGGGTACATCTGTTTCGCCAGGTGCATAATTTGTGACGCGTCTCTGGGGTTTTTGAACAACATCACATACTGGGCATTCAAACTGATGTGTCCTGTGCTCTTCGTTCTTACTGAAGAGATTTTGAACGATGTAGATGATACTCAGCCGACGATGATGACTTCCTTTGGTAAAAAGCCGGGTGACTCGACTACCCGTTTCGGTCATCAGATCATCCACGACCACCAACGTGTCTTCTGGGGTATCCTCTGGGGGTAATCCTTCCACCAAGGTAAGTCCAGGCCTCCGTGCCAGTTCCTCGTACGCAGGCTGCCAAGCTCCATAACACCAAAGGATGCGGGCCACGGGAGGAGAAATGAGGGCTGGCTCCTCGATGAGATGTTGAACGAAGTGTGTTTTTCCCGACCCGGTCGGTCCAGCGATGAGACACGTGAAAGGATGCTGCCACCGTGGATCCATCTAGTTATTTGGTGTTTTGGGCTAAGCGTTCCGAGGCCCACCACCGTTGTTGCGGATCCCACCGTGGATCGTAGTCTAGAGGATACCGTTGCCGTGGTAATCGTGGTACAAGACCTACTACAGGATAGATCTCCCTGCTGAATGGAGTGGTCCTCGTGAGCCTGTTCGGGCCTAGAGTAGTGGTTGCGATGATCGGGGGGACTCTGCTGAAGATTGAGGGTTGAGGGTGTCGAATGATCTCCCTGCTACCCAGAGCACCCCTCGTGATGGATGTACTCTTCGTGGTTGCGATGATCTCCCTGCTGAAGATTGAGGGTTCTGTCGATTGATCTCCCTGCTACTCGGAGCACCCCTTGCTCTCGTGATGTTTGGTGCTTCGAAGATGATGGTGTTGTTGTGAGCGTATTGAGGTTGAGGATAGGTACGTAGGCAGGCTATCAGGTACGTCAAGTCGTAGGAGACACCTCCAAACAACACACCTAGAAGTGTTAGTATACACACGACAGTACCGACTTGTCCTTTTCGAGTACGCAGCAGTAAAGGGAGTTGTGCACTACCCATGGTACAACCCTAGACTGAAGGCTGTAGGAGATCTGAGGTAGAATTTATATCCGTTTCATGTCACGGGCAGAGACCCAGGAATTAAACGAACTGGGCCAACCTTGCCATTTGACGAAATGATAGGGGATGCCCCGTCGACGTTCCGTTTTCAAAATCTCCTCCACCGTGTAGTAGTCTTTCTGTGTTTTTACGACCGGTTGTAATTCTGTCTCATAAAACGTGCCTTGCAGTGTTTCTCCTTGTAGATCTTCCAGTTGATAGACGTGTGGGTTTCGGGGACTATGGCGAGCGATGACAAAATGCTCATCACTCCAGTTGGGTAAGTAACTTTTCTCAAATTGTCCTTTGACTTTACTGATCCGTACCACATCTCCGCGTTTGTAACGGGGTGAAGACCCTTCTTCAGGCGGTGAGTAGAGCGTACGGCGCACTTGATGTTCGTTGCGTTCCGTCACATCGATGGGTGCCCGTTGGATACTGCGATGATAGGCTCGATTGTACCCGCGAACCAGTTGAAGTAGCACATCGATGTACCGTCGGGTGTTTTTGGCTGTAAAATACTTGTACATCCGACCTTTCAAGGTCCGATTGAACCGTTCTACCACAGAGGCTTTGGTTTCGTTGTACGTATGGAAGAAAAACACCTTGTGTTTCTTGAGAAAGGCTTGAAAGTGTCGATTGAGAAATTCTGTGCCTTCATCTGTTTGCAAATAGAGCGGTTTGCGACCTGTCTTGAAAATCTGCCGGAACGCCTGTACAAGATTCTCCCCTGTTTTGGTCCGGATGGGTACCACCCAGGCGACCTTGGATAAAATATCGATACAGATCAACATGTACCGATGTCCATCATTGTGGGTAGCAAATCGACTCATATCGACCAAATCTTCCTGCCATTGTGCGTCTTTGCCTCCTACGATGATTCGGTTACGGCGAAAATGCCGTCGGGCTGCTCGATGTAAGCTATAAGTGTCTTGGGTTTTTAACCATTCGCGAACTTCAGCTCGACTGATGCCATTCGCAGCTCGAGCGAGTGCTCCCACAGCGCTATAAGCGGCTGGACTGTCTGGACTGTAATATAATTCCGTTAACACCTTATCCACATGTGTTGTACCCTTATTCTTTCGGGTGTTCCTACGGGTCTTCCCACGGGTGTCCCTACGGGTTGGCTTCATGATGCGACTGACGCTCTAGACTGTGTGGCTCCTATAGATATAGTACCTCATCGACAATGGGGACTACTTGTTCCAAAGCCGTCCATAGATCGGGTTCCAGGGTAAAACCACCGTCGTTCAGACAGAGGAGTCGAGCGAAAAAGGGACCGCAGAAAATGTAGACGTCGTCACACAGGTGAATGCTATCACCGTCCAGGTCACCCAACAACACCCGTTTCAAGGTAGTCCAAGCAAACAAGACTTGTTTGAAATCATGTCTTTCATGTCTGAATGTTCAATATTTAGCCAACAAGACTTGTTTGAACTCTTCCGTGTCTTTTTGCCACGCGTGCACGAATAGGAAGCCCGCAATCTGCTCACGGGGAATTCTTGGTGGACAGGCCGCTTCCAATGCCTCGGCGATTTCCGTCTCTTTGATGCCTCAGTCATCAGCGCGTCTGACGGTGCCGCCAATATCGGGCGGTGCGGGCCATCCAGACACGTATGCATGTCTAACGATCCGACACAGCCTGCACATTGTTGGATACGCTCACCTTCAATGCGCGGTTTAAAATGATTCAGGAAGATTTCAATGTACTTTTTGTAGATATACTCAGACAGCTGGTCATGCAGAGCTCCAGAAATTTCGGGTGCGAGGTGCTAAAGCTTCCGCCATGCAGGTATTTGAAGGGTGACTCCCTCGGGTAAAGGAATACGCGTAGCATCTTTCTTCAACTTCCATTTACGAATATGTACCAGCAGCATGTTGTTGAACATAGAACAGGTGAGGAAGACATCGTCTCCACAACAAAATTTATGTTCGATGTGGTTCTCAATGACCGCCTCGACGACTTGACTTTGTGAGATCTCTGTACTCTTTCCCATTGCTCAAACGTTAAGGCAATATGCTTAGGTGGTTTATCGTCCCAACCTGGTGCATTAAAGTGCACTTGCTCCTCTTTCACGGTTACAGTTAAATAGGGCGTGAGCTCCCAACTGGTGATCTGGGCCGCCTGGTAGGCCTGCTGGATGATGTCATTCATCTGCTCCACAGACATAGGGAGTAGCATCTCTTCCTCCGCTTGCTGAGGCTCTTGCTGAGGCGTTATTACAGGTGTTAGTTGGGGACGTTTGGCTGATGGGTAGGACTCTTCCGGGTCTTCCTGGGCACGTTTGCTACCTGTACTGTCTTCGGGGATGTCTATGTCTAAGGTATGTTCCTCGGGTTGAAGTAGAGAGGCTATTCCCGCGTTCCCCGTCTCTCTCAGCGCCTGCAAGAAGGCCTGAAATGCTAAAGGACCTCGGCGTGGTAGAGTGTCCATGAGGGCTCTGTTTCGTGCCGTATTGGTATTCTGTGCCATGATATCTTCTTCCATGTATGTAGTGATTACGTTTCTCACCAGAAGCAGATCACATAGTTCGGCCACATTCATCATCTCACTAATGATCTGGACACGGTGCTGCATCAGCTTAGCTCGGTCAGAGGAGTCCATGGCTGTTCAGGCAGGTCTTGAATAGGCTGGCCAGGCAGGCTGGTCAGGTAGCTCCGATCGGCAGGGCAATGAATGAAGCAATTCCCTAAAAATTTCCTCTTTTATACGTTTTTCCGTGACATTCGTGTCTTTTCGGCAAACTCCGTGTCTCTTCGGTCACATCCGTGTCTTTTCGGGTGCCTCCGTGACTCTTCGGGCACCTCCGTGTCTCTTCGGTAAACTCCGTGACATCTTCGGCCACCTCCGGGTCTCTTTTGTGACCTCCGTAACATCTTCGGTAACCTCCGTGGCTCTTCGGGCACCTCCGTGACATCTTCGGTCACCTCTGTGTCTTCCTCCGTAACTACCCGACTGTTCCCGTGTAAACTCGGATGTACCCGGAACACACAGCTAAAGGACCCGGATATAAGTCCCCGGATGTAAACCTACAGATGAACAGGTCAGTACACGCATTCCTATCATTCAATATGACCTTGAACTATCACCTGATCTCCCCGTGATTCCCCAAATACAAATTGACATCTTCGGCCACCTCCGGGTCTCTTCGGTGACCTCCGTAACATCTTCGGTAACCTCCGTGTCTCTTCGGGCACCTCCGTGACATCTTCGGCCACCTCCGTGTCTTCCTCCGTAACTACCCGACTGTTCCCGTGTATACTCGGATGTACCCGGAACACACAGCTAAAGGACCCGGATATAAGTCCCCGGATGTAAACCACAGATGAACAGGTCAGTACACGCATTCCTATAACTCAATATGCCCTTGAACTATCACGTGATCTCCCCGTGATTCCCCAAATACAGTACATGCATCCCATCAATGGCATAGGACCCGGATATAGGGCAATCGAACGTGCAACAATGTTGCAATTCGGGGAGCCAGGTGTTCTGCACGTGACAACCCGAAGCAGACGACAGCGAAATTCTGGCGGGGAAAAACCCCACAGACAGTACATGGCCTATCATGTTCCCCTCTCACCGGAAAGAAAATACCCATCACACCTCACCGGAAACACACGAAAGTGAACGATATTGTAGGGGAAAACCCCACAGACAGGTCAGTACATGTCCTATCAGGTCACGCCCCATTCACACAGACCGGAAGTGACGTCATACCGCACGTGATGGGAAAAACCCTAACATGTCTAAACATGATCCAAGGTCAAAGACAAGATGAAAGGATACAGGTCAAGTGCACTCAATGACCTTTGACCTCTGTCACGTGATATGCAAATTTCTGAGGTCAAAGGTCAATACGCGGGCTTTTGCCGTCTATATACTACTTTCGCCTGTGTAAACATGTTTTGTTGTTTCTCACAACATTTTTTTTTTAATATTCGGCGTCTAGCAAATGATGATGTTCGGAAGTATAAATAATTTAAATATTAAATATATCTAATTTCAGTCGAAATACAAGCGTCTAGTCTGTCATTCAAAATACAGTCATCGTCCATCAAAGAATTTCCGCGTCCATAATCCGAAGACCTAATTCATATAACAGCATTAGCACCATATTCAAGAAGGGAAAAATCGCAGCATACATAAAAATGCAAGAGAGAAGCGATGTTTTAAATGATGTCGGCATCGGCAAGACATCGTGATATTTCAAAAGTCTCAAATCCGTATCGCTGATCATATTCTTAATCCATATGATTTTCGTTGTAGAGTCGTTATCTGGAGTTTGATAGTAGTATATAAAGCGTAAATTTCCGCATATTTCCGCCAGGGGGCGCCACCAGTCGATTACGTGATCAACAGGTCAAGATCACGTGACCGAGAAGTCAAGGTCACTACTGACCGGAAGTGACATTTGGGGCATGTATTCTTCCGCGGTGATGCGGTCCGGCGGTGATGCAGTCACTTCCGCGAGACACTTCAAATACGCGGGTTTTCTTGCGAATCATCTTGAATCTTCTGGAATTATCCAGTCATCTCCGGCAATCTCCGGTCCTCTCCGGGAGAATATATAGCCTTTACCCGCAACCTGTAACCATCTCGGTCATCTATATGCGGTGTAAGACTGACCCTGGGATCGTATGTATCCATGTTCAGTCTACTTTCGGCAACTGCCAGAGGGAATTTCCATAAATCAATATCACGTGACTTCGTCAGCCAATCAGCTAAAGTCTACCGACGTAACTCCAACGTAACTCGCCATTTTCGAGTCATGTGATGAACGACTTGTTCAAAATTTCAGATCCACCACACCTCTTGGATGATACGAAAGTTATACATACCTATATATTTTGTAAGCCCAGGCAATATCTGTTTCAGAAGTGGTATGAAAACCTGTAATTTATCAGATTTCTCGAGTCTGTTCTCCGCCGGACGAAGGCCGAACAGAATCCGGTAAAGTACCGGATATCGCTCCGCAATAATGGAGACACGATTCGCAAGCCATCTTATGGATGGCGAAGTGTACGCAAATGCCTTTACCCGCCCTTCCAAAGCATCCATGGAATGCACAGGGTCCCCGACAATATTGCCGTCTATTTGCCCATTATAAATAGCAAGTGGGGAACCCTCAGTTTCTCCATACAGATTTCCCCAAAATCGTATTGGCACGAAAAAAATACATGAATCCATGGGAGGTAAGACTTATAGTAATAAACATAATCTATAGGTGTTGTACGATGTTGTTTGACGACTCTATGCTGCCCCCTGGAGGCAAGGGAGACAACTCTGACTAGGCGAACCCTCTGTGGGGCAAATTCCGGGTGATCTCAATGATTCGCATATTCGCATCTATACAGGGAATGCCTGTATGGGGTATAGGGGTGATCATTTTTTTCTTGTGAATTTTACTATGGGTTGCGGGATCTTGTTTTCTTCGTCTCGAGCTGTAGAACATGATGGGAGGGGTCTAGAAGCTGAGGGGTGAAATTTTTTGAAAAGTTCAGGTAGGCCTAGATAGGCCCATATTGGGTCAGTGGACAATGTTGAACCTAATGGGAAACCGACACATGCTCATTGCGGTATGGGTTGTGGGATCTTGTTTTTCACGTCCCGTCACGTAAAACACGATGGGCGGGTCTTGAAGCTAAGCGGTGAAATTTTTTTAAAAAGTCACTGTGTGCATGCTAGGTGGGTAAATAGCGCTGGGTGGGCGTTTTGGGGGAGAGAGGGGTCCCTAGTGGTCCGATGGGGTCGAGTGTGGTATCATTGTAAAGCATACGTGAGGGGGCATCCGACTGACGTCATTCTGAGCATGAGCAGTAGAAAAGGAGTATGGAAATGGACGTTTTGAGGCCTAGAGGGGCCCCTGGTGGTCCAATTGTGCCGAGGGATGTGTCAATGCGTAGCATACGTGAGGAAGCATCCGACGGGATTGGCGTGACGTGGAACTGACGTCATCCTGCGCATGCGCAGTAGACAAAGTGTATGGAAATAGACGTTTTGGAGCCGAGGTGGGCCCCATTGGTCCGATTGGGCCGTGGGTGGTGTCACTATGTAGTATACGTGAGAGAGCATCCGCCGGCATGGCTGTGACGTGGAACTCGCGTCATTCTGCGCATGCGCAGTCGATAAAGGGTATGGAAATAGACGTTTTGGGGTCTAGGTGAGCCCCTAATGGTTCGATTGGGTCGAGTGGGGTGTCAATGTGAAGCACTCGTGTGGGAGCATTCGACTGGATGGATGTGACGTGGAACTTACGCCATTCTGCGCATGCGCCGTAGACAAAGTGTATGGAAATAGACGTTTTGGGGCCGAGCGGGGACCCTAGTGGTTCGATTGGGTCGAGTGAGGTATCAATGTGAAGCACTCCTGAGGGAGCATCCGACGGGATGGGTGTGACGTGGAACTGACGTCATTCTGCGCATGCCCAGTAGACAAAGTGTATGGAAATAGACGTTTTGGGGCCGAGAGGGCCCCCGAGTGGTCCGACTGGGTCGAGTGAGGTATCAATGTGTAGCATACGTGAGGGAGCATCCGGCGGGATGGGTGAGATGTGGAACTGAGGTCATTCTGCGCATGCGCAGTAGACAAAGGGTATGGAAATAGACATTTTGGGACCGAGGTGGGCCCCTAATGGTCCGATTGGGTCGAGTGAGGTATCAGTGTAAAGCGCTCCTCCAGGGCGATCAAGTCATGGGTGGGTGCATGTAAAAATTAAGATTTGTCTCGAAAATATAAAAAGCGGAACACGGACTTTACACCTAAACCATGGAGAATCATGGATATTTTGGGGCCAAAATAGTCCAAATGAACTCCCAGAGTGAGTGAGTGAGTGAGTGAGGCGTGCCCAACGCCCGTCTTAACGCATGGACGCACTACCGATGGTGAGTGAGTGAGTGAGTGAGTGAGTGAGTGAGTGAGCGAGAGTGAGTGAGTGAGTGTTCATATAAGGTCGTTTGAACACCATTAGTCTCAGCCTGTATCCACCCTCTGACAGTCCGTCAACACCCGGTGGTGGTGGTGGTGGTAGCTTCCGTGGGGCGGAGCTCTTGGATCGGAGCTCTTGGAGCTCAGAGCTCGGAAGTGACGTCATCGCACGCATGCGCACGCACCTGTGGTGCACCCGCACCCTGGTGTACCCTATGTCCTATGGGCTATAGGATACAGGGTGCACCACAGGTGCGTGCGCATGCGTGCGATGACGTCACTTCTGATCTCTGAGATCCAAGAGCTCCACCACCACCACCGGGCGTTGACGGGCTGTCAGATGGTGGATACAGACCGAGGCTAATGGTGTTCAAATGACCTTATATGACCACTCACTCACTCATTCACCATCGTTAGTGCGTCCATACGTTAAGACGGGCGTTGGGCACTCCTCACCACTCACTCACTCACACACTCACTCACTCTGGGAGTTCATTTGGACCATTTTGACCCCAAAATATCCATGATTATCCATGGTTTAGGTGTAAAGTCCGTGTTCCGCTTTTCAAATTTTCGCGACAAATCCTAATTTACATCCATCCACCGATGACTTGATCGCCCTAGAAGAGCGCTTCACACTGATACCTCACTCGACCCAGTGGGATCATTAGGGGCCCACCTCGGTCCCAAAACGTTTATTTCCATATTCTTTGTCTACTGCGCATGCGCAGAATGACGTCAATTTCACGTCTCACCCATCCCGTCGGATGCTCCCTCGCGTATGCTACACATTGATACCTCACTCGACCCAATCGGACAACTAGGGGCCCCTCTCGGCCCCAAAACATCTATTTCCATACACTTTGCCTACTGCGCGTGCGCAGAATGACGTTAGTTTCAGGTCACACCCATCCAGTCAGATGCTCCCTCACGAGTGCTTCACATTGATACCTCACTCGACCCAATCGAACCACTAGGGGCCCCTCTCGGCCCCAAAACGTCTATTTCCATAGACTTTGTCTACTGCGCATGCGCAGAATGACGTCAGTTCCACGTCACACCCATCCAGTCGGATGCTCCCTCAAGAGTGCTTCACATTGATACCTCACTCAACCCAATCGAACCACTAGGGGCTCACCTAGACCTCAAAAAGTCTATTTCCATACCCTTTATCTACTGCGCATGCGCAGAATGACGTCAGTTCCACGTCACAGTCATGCCGTCGGATGCTCCCTTATGTGTGCTACACATTCACACCTCCCACGTCCCAATCGGACCACTAGGGGCCCACTTCGGCCCCAAAATGTCTATTTCCATACACTTTGTCTACTGAGCATGCACAGAATTACGTCAGTTCCACGTCACACCCATCCCGTCGGATGCTCCTTCGCGTAGGCTTTACAATGTTACCTCGCTCGACCCCATCTGACCACTAGGAACCCCTCTCGCCCCCAAAACGTCCTCTCAGCGCTATTTACCGACTACGCATGTGCACAGTGACTTTTTCAAAGAATTTCACCGCTTAGCTTCAAGACCCCGCCCATCATGTTCTACGTGGTGAGACGTGAAAAACAATATCCTACAACCCATACCTCAATGAGCATGTGTCAGTTTCCCATTAGGTTCAACATTGTCCACTGAGCCAGTATGGGCCTATCTAGGCCTATCTGAACTGTTCAAAAAATTTCACCGCTTAGCTTCTAGACCCCTCCCATCGTGTTCTACAGCTCGAGACGAAGAAAAGAAGATCCCACAATCCATAGTAAAATCCACAAGAAAAAAATGATCACCCCTACCCCATACAGGCATTCCCCGTGTAGATGCAAATGTGCGAATCAGGGGAGATCACCCGGAATTTGCCCACAGAGGGTTCGCCCAGTCAGAGTTGTCTTCCTTGCCTCTAGAGGGCAGCACGATCGATGTCGTGATGTCAAAAGGGAATCCGCACAGCAAGCGCCACCATTTTGTATGTTTATTTTTTGCGGTGGCATAATGGACAATAAACGCTCGACCCTGGGGTCGCACTGATCATAGAGTGACGGTTGAAGTCGTCATAATAACATCGTACAACACCTACAGATTATGTTCATTACTATAAGTCTTACTTCCTATAGATTCATGTATTTTTTTCGTGCCAATACGATTTTGGGGAAACCTGTATGGAGAAACTGAGGGTTCCCCACTTCCTTTTTATTATGGGCAAATAGATGGCAATATTGTCGGGGATCCTGTACATTCCATGGATGCTTTGGTAGGGCGGGTAAAGGCTATATATTCTCCCGAAGAGGGCCGGAGATTGCCGGAGATGACCGGATATTTCCGGAGATGACCGAAGATTCCCGGGGATCGCCGGCCATTCCCGAAGATTCAGGATGATTCTCAAGAAAACCCGCGTATTTGAAGTCTCGGGACTACTTTCTCTTCGCGGATGTGACCGCATCACCGCCGGACCGCATCACCGCGGAAGAATACATGCCCCCAAATGTCACTTCCGGTCACGTGACGGAACTATAGTGACATTGACCTCTCGACCACGTGATCTTGACCTCTTGATCACGTGATCGTCACGTGAGCTCTGCATGCTCCGCGACTGGTGGCGACCCCCTGGCGGAAATATGCGGGAATTTACGCTTATACTACTACTTTTGATGTATCTCAGTCCCGCTTAGTTTGTGATTGTTCATATGAACACCATTAGCATCTCAAAATACATGGGTTCACACGGCCCCTAGGCGGATACTTTATCACAAATTAATACAAAGTGACAATACCAGAGTTCTTATATACTACCATAAATAATGTAGAGTGAGCCGAACGTGTACATATAAATAGATACACTAGGATCAAGGATAAAGGAAGGTTTCGCAAGGATCAGTTTTGGTTCTTGTGATTGTTTTTTTTTTTTTTTTTTTTTTTTAGAAATATGCAGTCAGGACAATTTGCCTTTGGGGTCATTTGACATCTTGTCAGAATTTTTTTTCCACCACCCATGTTATATTGAGTTTAATTGTTTAGTTTGTTATTTTCATCCTTCTGTGTGGACGCTGATTAAAAGTATATGTACTTTATCACTCTGAGTGCTGTAAATTCGTGGAGAATCACACAGAATAAATGTCCCTGACTTAAAAACAAAAGATCAAATGGGCAGCGGTGATCAGAGTAAAACAAGGGAGACTACCAGTGGTTTAGAGGAGTAAGCGAAAACTGATGACGTTTTTCACATGTTGCACAACCACGGGGTGATCAGCAGCAACACAAAACGTGTTTAAAAGCAAGAAACGACTTTATTTCGCAACCACAGCACCTGTATTTGAGAGAAGACAGGAAGTATGGCTGTTCGTAACCAATTCGAAGGAAATAATGAGATCGGGGTGTTTTCAAAGCTGACAAATGCCTATTGCCTCGTGGCAATCGGGGGCTCCGAAAACTTCTACAGGTGCGTTTTACAACAACAACATGGTATGACAACAACAACAAAAATGAAACAATAATTACTCTCTCACAATTCGAGGAAAAAGGTTTTTCGGCAATATATGGGAGCCAGTTTTTCTTAGTCTGAGTAGTAAAATTCTAATGAAAATATTAATTTCCCTGATCTAAGTCGAATCGAGCAATTAACCCTTCTTTTTGACCCTCCTTGAATCTACTGTCTGTTTCACGTTACGAGGGCACGAGACTCTCGGCAATGTACCGGAGCCAGTTCTTCTCAGAGCATTGAAATTCAGTATCACCGTATCTATATGTAATTTGTGCATTTTATTCTGAAATTTCAAGAAAATCTATTCAGAATCAAAGAAAATCTTCACTAGCTCGCAAGTTATTTTCAAAGCACAATGACGTTTAGCTAAGATTCATAGCGTCTCCCTTCCCTCAACACCTCATAGACAAATACATTTCCCTGTTGGTAACTCGAACATCTCCATCGTGCACTTATTATTACCTTTGCGCCCTATTGGACATTCATTAACTTGAGAAAATGACCCGCGATGAATAAAATACCATAATCGATGTTGTGATCATCATCCCCTGTATACACTGGGTCTATTATGATGGAAATGCCCATCTTCTTGACCCTCGATTTCAGGTGATTTTGAGGCTCCATAGGGAGAATTTTAACTTCTGTAATTAATATATGAACGGCGAAGGGCCATTTAGGCTGCCATTTCGATATTTTTATTCATCGCAGCCCAGTTAATGAAGGTCCAATAGGACGCAAAGGTAATAATAAGTGCACGATGGAGATGTTCGAGTTACCAACAGAGAAATGTATTTGTCATCGGCATAGCGTTGAGGGAAGGGAGACGCTATGAATCTTAGCTAAATGACATTGGGCTTGCAATGTTATAACATTGTGACTGGGAGCTATGAAATAACATGCAAGGTATTGGAGATTTTCTTTGATTCTGAATAGATTTTCTTGAAATTTCAGAATAAAAATGCACAAATTACATATAGATACTGTGAAGAATTCCAATGCTCTGAGAAGAACTGACTCCGGTACATTGCTGAAAATCATGTGCCCTCGTAATGTGAAACATTAATTACCGGTAGCCCCTTTAATCGCTAAACATGTTAGCTTGTTTTGTGTCGGGAGGAACGTGAACTTCGAACTGGATAGGGTGGACCACTTTCTTCATAATGAAGTCATTATTCCTACGAAGTAGGCTACAGATCGCAAATTGTCCGGTAATGAGTGAGTCAGTCAGTCCATCCGAATCCTTTCGTCGGCAAAATAAGGAGAACCGTTGACATTATAACCTTGATTTTTGGCATGAACGAGCATTAGGGCATTGTTACCAGCTAGTTCTGATCTGAAATAATTCTGATTAAAATTAGATTTATAATTAACATTTCAGTATATTGTTATAGATCATACGGAGAAAAGTCCGATCATTTAAGCGAGGGAAACATGACACCATGGAATTTGGGAACAGCCCTGGCATGCCTGGTGCTCTCTCGCTGTTGGATTCAACCGCAAGATCTGAGGACAGCGACCTCAATACAGCTGAGCGAACTATTTATAGACGGAGGCTGGTGAAACCCAGTATTAATGTGTTTAACTCCGAGTCTATTCAACTGCTTGATGTACCAGGGCCGGATCACTAAATGACCAGAACATTCACCAATATACTTTCATTTTTTGTGGCACGAACACATCGATGTAAATATATAAATACCCAGAATATAATCTTGCTCAATCTCACAAAAGGCATGTTATAAAGAGAACCTATGGCTGTTATGGAAGGTTGTACATGTACCAGATTATGATGAAACGTACCGTAGGGGAGGGTCACATCATATCTCAATGAAAATGCGATCGAGTCCTAATGCCTACTCTACTTCGTAGGTCCTGTGACGTTAGTCACACTGCTCATGTGTATCTAATGTTACTGCTATAAATGTCTTACACCACTATATATAAGCTACTATTAGTATTACTGTAGTGTACTGAATTTATCTGGAGGCCTTGTAGCCCATATTTATGTTTATTGTTTCTTGTCTGTTAGTTTTATGCACTGTCCCAACTGGGATGTTTGGTATAATAAATTGATTCTGATTCTGATAATGCAGTCCTGAGTCAAACAGAAGGGATGCAGACAATTTTCGCACTTGAAAGTTTAAATGCGCTTGAAAAGCTCCCTTGACTTGGGTTTTTGTTTTCATTTAAGATCACTTGAACCTGAAATCAAACTTGAGTTTAAGTGTGGTCGGACCTCCATTGTAAACTGCACATGAAATAAAAATGTACTTGAAATGACCAATATGACGAGAGATGGTGTCGAAAAATATTTTCAAAAAATAATTTTTTTCATGTGCGTTATAATGCACGTATGGACATTGGTCTTTTTCTCATAGATCCAAAAATGGCATAGACATAGTTATTTGACGCCTAAATTCTACCGTTCGGCTCCTGCGAATTAAGTATTTTGAGCATACATTTGATTCTGCTGGGGTACTATTTATTACCAAATCACACAAAAGAGTTCCAAAAATGTCACCTCAAACATCACTTGACCAAGTGCGGCCAAAAACGTTTGATGAAACTCAACTTCAGAATTTTTTGAAGTGCACTTGGTCAAGTGCGAAAATCACTTGAAAAATTTCAGTTAATTCAGGTTTCAAGAAACTGGCCCCAGTAGCCCTTATGGACACAAGCCCAATTGGTTTGTTTCAAAAGTGGACAGGAGCCCACAACTATATATTTTGATTGAGAATATCCAACAAATAGATGAAAAGGAAAATTTTAACAAATGAATAAATTTCATGAAAAAATTAAGAAATTGTTTTTTTCCATAGGTAGGTGGGTGGAGAGTCTATTGATGTTGCCACTTATGGACTTCACTCACCATGTCTAACAATGAGGGATTCACTAAGGGATTATAACTCTGGGATTAGCAAGTGCTACTTAGCTGATGACCCTGGTTACTATAGCAGGATCACTTTGAGCAAGGGGTGGCATTTGAACAGGTTCTGAAATGTTTAATGAATTTTAATTAATTTTTTATCTTTTAATATGTCATTGATAACAAAATAAAACAAATGATTTTTTATTATTTTTTTTAAGTAAACTATGAAAATAGACTGTTCAACATGTCCAGAGTTTGCGAAATATGAGAATATTAAATGGAAAAAAAAATCTATAATGTTTTCCTGAAAGTTATTCATTTGTCAAAATTTTCCTTTACATACGATATATTTGTTGCATATTCCCCAATTAAAATATATAGTTGTTGGCTTGTGTCCACTTTTGAAATAAGCCCTATGGGCTTGTGTCCATAAGGACTTCTGCTGTCCTGTTGGGCTCCTGTCCTTGAGGGCTCCTGTCCTGGACCCAAACAAAATCCCCCAACCTCTGGCAAGGGTGGGGCTTTAGTGGGGAATTACCTGGGGATTCACAAGTTCATGCCCAAGGGAATGGGGCTTTCACACATTTTGAGTCCTGTTTATCTTGGAATTCATTTAATATTTCTTTGTCTATAGGGATGGGATACATGTATAATAATTGTATTTGGTTGAGGTTTTGGTGGGATTCACTTCAATATTTTGCCCCAGTCCCCACTAAACCCCAAGGTTTCGCTCGACTCCTGTAAAACACATGAGTGGGAAAATGTCCCAATTTGAGAAAAAAAAGAAAAAAGTTTGCATGCCCACTCGCCATGATAGTTCAAAAGACTGTATACATCACTTAATTTCCAACTTTGACAGGTCTGATAACACGAGAGTGCAGCCTGTCAATCTGGAGGTATTTTTCCAGCAGCATTTCTCATAAATGTTAACAATGGAAAAGCATTGACCTTCGATCTTATTTGGGTATATTACGTGCTCACACAACTCATCACATAGTACAGGGAACTCCCAGTGGACAAAGGAATCCAGTAGCCTATTTTTTTTCTTCAATGTTCTATCAAGTGACTTTGCCTTGGAGCACTAAACTTGCATAAGGCATGGATGTGATCATAGAGCAAAAGTCTTTATCACAAAGTGAGATTGACCTATGTATGGGGCCACTGGGTCAAAGTTGTTCGTTTCATCACCAGTTTACTTTCAGCTAAAATAACTCAAGAATGATAAATCTTACGCTTACTGCACTTACATTGGTCTTGGGCTTCAGCTCAAATTTGCATCAATTGTAGTATTGTCATCATGTGCCTATGTACAATATGTCCATCTCTGTTTTGTTGTTACCACCATGTCTCAAGAATACAGCAGTGCCCAACTGAAATCACATATGTATGTGGACACAGACTGATCTATATTCTATGGGTCCCTAGATTAAGCTGTCATTTTGTCACCAATTGCTCGCTGCTATCAAACATTTCTGACATCACCCAGAGCCAGGCTGGGGGATTCTCAGTGCTTTGCATGATTCATGTTCATAACTTTATGTTTTTTGCTCAGTTTTGGACAGGGACTAAATTATGCTTTTCTTGTTTTACAGTGTATTTGAAGGAGAGTTATCAGAGACGATTCCAGTAGTACATGCCTCACTGGCAGGATGTAGAATCATTGGCAGAATGTGTGTTGGTGAGGATAAAGCTTAAATATATTCATAAAATTCCAGCATCTTAGGTACCACCAGACCTGAAGATAATGACATTGGATGTGCAATACAGTTAGTTCCTGGATTTAAATAAATGTAAAATACTGAGAGTGCAAGCATGAAACACGACGACAGAGTGAAAATCTTACCGGTTGGCTGTGTCACCTTGGTCAATCTAAATACACAATTTGGAGAAAGCTACAGAAAAAGAAATGTTATATATACAAATATTGATCTAGCCTAGTGATTCATTTTTACCCCTCGGCCAACTTTGGCCTAGGGGTATTGTCGTCATCATGTACGGCTGTCCGTCCGTCCGTTACCGCGATATCTACAGAACCGTTTCATGCCTGGCAACCAAACTTGTTACATCTATTTATCTTCACGTAAATCAGAAGCCTATCGAAAATGAGTCATCTGGGACAATATTTTGCAGAGTTATGCCCCTTTTTACAAATAAAAATCCATTTATGATTTGTTATTGTGATAATTTCAGAACCGTTCCATATACAACATCCTAACGTGATACAGTTGTTTCTCTTGACCTGAACTAGATGCCTATCGAAAATGAGTCGTGTCAGAAAGTATTTTGCAGAGTTATGCCCCTTGTCTAATAAAATCCACTAATTCCTATGTTAAGTTTGCATATAATTTCTATATCATGTTTGTATACTATCACATTTATTTATTGATTGGATGACTGATTTATTGATTTATTCTCTTACACAATGCGAAGAATGCCAGCAAATCTGTTTTGAAAATGACACTAGATGCCTATCGAAAATGAGTTGTGTCAGAAAGTATTTTGCAGAGTTATGCCCCTTGTCTAATAAAATCCACTAATTCCTATGTTAAGTTTGCATATAATTTCTATATCATGTTTGTATACTATCACATTTATTTATTGATTGGATGACTGATTTATTGATTTATTCTCTTACACAATGCGAAGAATGCTTGCAAATCTGTTTTGAAAATGACATACATGTGCCATTTAGTATACATGTACTGTATTTATCTAGCCATGTGTACTAGTGTTTACCAAGATATGACAAACGTATATCTATAGTGTATGTATTTATTCCAGAAACAAATTAATTTAAGGGGAGGAAAACTTTTTATTTTTTTCAAAGAAAGTACACTTACAATACCAGGGGTAAATATTTCTTCCCACAAGCCAATCAATTGGTAGAGACACCCTTACATTATAATAGCTGGGGTTCAGAGCCGAGGGGTTTCGATAGCGCAGTTTCATGTAAACTATCAGTTAACAGTGAATTCTGAACAATTTTTCAATTTCTCAGTAATATTTGTTTTCTGGTACATAAAGGTAAAATTGTTTAAAATTGATTAGGCCAGATTATTTTGGTTTGGAAATAGAACTTATCAATTTTCACCCCTAATTTGCCCGAAGGGTATTGTCGTCTGTCCGTCTGTCTGTGGACACGATATCTCAAGAATGATTATAGTCAGGTATTGAAAATTCATACCACGTATGCATCTGGTGAAGGGTCAGAAGCCTATTAAAAATGACTGACCTTGACCTATTTTATCAAGGTCAAATTCTAGTATTTGCTATATTTTTTGAAGGATTAAAGCTAGGGTCTCCAAATTTATGTAATATATGCAACTGGTGATTGACTGAAAGCCTATCCCAGTTGACTGACCTTGACCTATTTTTTAAAGGTCATACTGTTATGATATAACATGAAGAAATAAAGGTAGGCTTTCCAAATTAATACTATGTATACATCTGGAGAAGGACCAGAGGTGTACCGTCGCTGAAGATGACTGACCTTGACCTATTTTATCAAGGTCAAATTATAGTTTTTGCTTTTTGTATATCTATATGTCTAATTCATATTACTAATTCATATTACTTATGCAACTACTGGTGATTGACCAGAAGCCTATCCCAGTTGACTGACCTTGGCCTATTTTGTCAAGGTCATATACTGTTTATTATGATATAACATGAAGAATGTAGCTAGGCTTTTCAAATTAATACTATGTGTACATCTGATGATGCTCTAGAGGTGTGCTGAAGATGACTGACCTTGACCAATTTTACCCTTGACCTATTTTATCCAGGTCGGATTCTATTTAGTACAATATTCCATGAAAGATTATATCTACATTGTCCAAATTTATACCACTTATGGCTGGACCTGAAGTCTATTGAAGAATATCACTGACCGTGACCTATTTTTAAAAGGTCAAATTCTATATCTTAACCCTTTCGCCGATTATTTCCCCTGACAAAAGTGACCTGCTGATGATCAATTCCCTGAGAACTGTTAAAATTTGTATATGTTGTCTTTGGAATGTTAGAAAACGTGTTTGCGTCCGAGATTTGTAGAAAAACATAGGGACCCCGTCTCCACAATGAACACTCCGGTGTTATTTGCTCCAGTTTTATAGCAAAATAAATAAAATAGCATACAAAATTAGGTTTTACTTCAAGAGAATGCACTTTCCCCGGCTTTCTCGACTTGAAAACGTCAAAATTCAACGGAGAAATCGTCTTTTTTCGATCGCATTTGACAGTGTTTATCTCGAGTTGTACTCGGCCATTTGCAATGTTTGACCTCTCATTGGAAAGCGTGGGCTTTCCCCTTTCTGTACATGACATGACTGGGACGGATGGCAAAAATAAAACGGAGGATACGATTGGATTGAAAATGATGTAATTCCATTTTTCCAGCCACTGTCTACGCGCCTCTTATCTGTTGGCGGATGGAGGTCACGTGGGCGAAATTACGCATACCGATTGGCTCGTCGTCCGAAGGCGGCAACCATCTTGGGCGAAATAGAAAGTTGGTTGTCAAACTTTGTGGATCAAGACTCGTAAAAATATGGAAATAAACTTTGCCGGTTGTCGTTGGCAGTTTTAATCGTCTGGGGAATATTCACCACGCATTACCAGTCGTGTAACATCAAAAATACAGGAGTTAGGATGAGGTTTTCGATGATTTTTTTCATTTCTGCGGCTTGCTGCCGAGAGGCCCGTCCCACGGTATGCGGAAAAAACCGCATTTTTCGCTTCGATTTTTTTCGTTCAACATCTAATTTTGCTTTATTTCTTTTGCGGAACAACAAACAATTTCGAGAATCAAATTGATCAAGGTTTTGACTCTCCAGAAGTATACAGTCATGACAGTGTTTGATAGGTTTCCATTAAAACGAATGCAAAAAAATAAAAGTGCTGTACCCATCGTGATGGCCAACAGGTTCAGGCCTCGAAAATTGGTTCATTGACGTAACCGAAAAATCGGTTACGGTAAATTTGGCTTGCATAACCTATTGTTCGGTTACGATGTTAATTTTTACGTAACCAATTGGTTTCGCAAAACGGTTACGTAATTACCCATTACAACAGTGTACCGTCAACGAGTGAAAAAAAAGACTGTCCACAGCACGTGGGCAGCGACTGAACAGACAAATGAGTTAACATACGGGAATGGGATTGCACACGTAAATCGCTTCCACCATTCATGGTTGGCTATTGTGATTCTGGCTGTATAATTCATTCGCCATTTCCTTGTGATTCCATTGAAATCCTGATTGAAAAGATAAGTTGAACACGCCGCCTGCAAATTTAGAGATGGCGGAAGTGACAACGAGTGTTAACCGCAAGCTCCGCGCTCCGAGATAATTCCTCCACGAGGAGCTCCGCATGCCACCTCTGCTGCTAGCTCTGTGAAGAGCGCCTCACGGAGCAACAACCTTGGAGCGAGGAGGCTTGCGGGTAACCCTTCCAACTCGTACAAGTTTGATAAAGCTGTTTCCTGGCCGCTATTGGTTTATCACATAATAGTATGCTGGCCCTGAACCCAGGATAGACAAAACAGTCTGTGCAAGCTGACAGACAGACACCTGCCACGTGGTTGTCTACAAATTCAATACAGACAGGGCCGAGTTTGCGACTTAGTTTCGCTTTTAAAACATGCTGAAAGACACACGTCATGTGGTTAAAGTTTGCACAATAGACAGACAGAGAAGAGGTTGGGACTTTTGGTACCAGAACATATGTCCAAGAAGCGCATTCACGTAACCGATTTTTCGTTCTGGCCATTTCTGATTTGCGTAACCGACACGCGAACGATCGTTTCGTTCGCGCCAAATTTCGAGGCCTGAGGTTTAAAGCTAACCCGGTCTACCGGGGATGGTCGTACGGGTGGCACTCTCGTTATCCCCGTACACCGGGTTTAATCGGTGAAAGGGTTAAGTCTAAGATCTCCAAATTCATGTTCCCTGTGCAATTAAGTTGGAATTGACCTGAAAATTGTTGAAGATTACGGACCTTGATATATATTTCCAAGACAAAGTTGCTTGATTTGATTATGAGCTATATAGAAGAGTATATTTAGAGCTAAGAATTCGGTCATGCTCTACCAGAACATCAGTGAACATTTTTTCCCATCAATTAAGGCCTTGGCAAAAGCTGAACTACAGTCAACCCTACTAGATCACATTTTTGGTAATCTAGTTCTAAAAAAATACACTGATAATATTATACAATGCATGATTGCTGGGTGTAGACAATAAGTGATATCTGAGGGGTATTGAAGCCCAATGGGATATTTTTTAAATTTATTTTTCATTTCTGACTTTTAGAAAAGCCCTTTTTCATATACTGTTGCCATACAGTCTATTTGGGGACTGGCTGCATGCCAGTTTGTCACCTGCACTTTAGTACCATGACCCAGGCACCCTGAACGACCTGGGGTGCATTCCATTTTGTAATTTTTGTTAGTGGTCAGACGGTCTATTTGCCCAACGATCCACAGTTTTAGCTGCATCTTAAAGTGATATAAAAGGTGATTAATGGAAAGCACCATATTACCATAATAAATGTGGAGTGATCAACCCTGCTTATGACAATGATGCAGTCGAACCATGAAACCGCTCTTTAACACAGTGAGTATTTTGTAAACTATGAATCACACCTACAAGTTGAGAAGGTTGGGCGTGAATGACCCCGTCACATCACCAAAATGTATGTTAATTTCATATGTTGGACAGCACAGAACTGGGCTCTAATAACAGGTTAGAGAGAAGCACCTCTCTAAATTGGAGGTAAAAAAGGTCTCTCTTTTTTTTATGTAATCTATGGTAATAGATTTACATTATAGGGGCATGAATTAAGTTTAAAGATATCCTTCCGCCATCCGACCAATGTACACATCCTAAAGAAGGAGCTCTTGAGATCATCCTTGATATTGTCTGTATTTTATGTTTATCGTGATATTGTTTTCTTTCTTGAGTCTATTACTTTAACAATAGATATGTTACAATACTCTTTTGTATCTGAAAGTGTTATCTTACAGCGTTTTGCTTGTCCCAGTGTCTCAGTTCGTGAGTAAATAGGCAGGAGGTTGTCGGGGTTGTCCTCGAGTGATTTGACTTGATCACTGCTGCGAACCTATTCTTCTTCTAGGAGACGTCTTAGTTCGATAGAGGCGCTATAATACATTCTTTTAATCACTCTCTTGTTCGTAACGTTTCCGTAAAATATAAATTTTTTTCCCCGACTACTGCTAAGATTTGGCTTCTATTTTAATGAAACTTTACATGTCCTATTTACAAGGCGGAATTTTTATTTTTGACATATTTATGACGTTTTGAACTTTATAGGACTTTGCCATTTTCAGGATCACACAATTTTGTCCGGACTACTACTCCTAAGATTTTGCTTCTATTTTAATGAAACTTTACATATGTGTTATCTATGGTTTGAAGTTGTGCATGTCCTATTTACAAGGCGAAATTATAATTTTTGACATATTTATGACGTTTTGCCATTTTCAGGATCTATTCCCATGTAGAGACAAGTTTCTAGTGTTATCAACTACTCCTACTATTTTTATCAGAAGGTTCTGAAACTTTGTAGACATGTTTGAAGATTTGCATCTCCTATTTGAGACATGAAATATTAATTTTTGTCAAAATTACCCAGACTTGTACTTTGTCGATTTTCTGCATATATTCCAATATATAGAGCATGTTCTTGTGTAATTAACTAGTCACACAGTTATTACTGGATGTTTCTGAAACTTTGTACACATGTTTAATATGGTTTGAAGATGTGCATCTCTTATTTATGACCTGAAATATTTGGTCAAAATTACCAGGCCTTCTTTATCCAGACTTGGACTTCGTCGATTTTCTGCATATATTCCAATGTATATAGAGCATGTTCTTGTGTAATTAACTAGTCACTCAGTTATTACATGTACTGGATGTTTCTGAAACTTTATACACATGTTTAATATGGTTTGAAGATGTGCATCTCTTTATTTATGACCTGAAATATTTGGTCAAAATTACCAAATTTCTTCAAATATTCATGTAATGAGTGCACTGATAACCTGATCAGCAAGCAGTATTTTCAATTATAATATTCCATTATACCCTCTCCAGTAATAACTCAGTTATTACTGGATGTTTCTGAAACTTTGTACACATGTTTAATATGGTTTGAAGATGTGCATCTCTTATTTATGACCTGAAATATTTGGTCAAAATTACCAAATTTCTTCAAATATTCATGTAATGAGTGCACTGATAACCTGATCAGCAAGCAGTATTTTACATTATCATATTTCATCATTATACCCTCTCTCCCCCCCAGTAGATACAATTTTGTCCGGACTAATACTTCTAAAATTTTGCTTCTATTTCAATACATTTACCGTGCGATTCACACATTTGTTACAGAGTTATGACCCTTCCTATCCTTGGGTTTTATTGTCCTCCGCCACGAAGTGGTGGGAGGACTTGGAAATGCTAGCCGTCCGTCCTTCCGTCCGTCCGTCCGTCCGTCCGTCCCACATCTTGTGAACGCGATATCTTGAGAACAATTCGACCAATCGACTTCAAACTTGAGAAGGTGCTTCACATCAGTTAGACGGCCATTGGTATTGATTTTCACCGAGGTACGTAATCCAAGATGGCCGCCATCGACCATATTGGATTCTGTCCGTCCCACATCTTGTGAACGCGATATCTCAAGAACAATTTGACCGATTGACTTCAAACTTGAGAAGGTGCTTCACATCAGTTAGACGGCCATTAGTATTGATTTTCACTGAAGTACGTAATCCAAGATGGCCGCCATCGACCATATTGGATTCTGTTCGTCCCACATCTTGTGAACGCGATATCTCAAGAACATTTTCCACCAATCAACTTCAAGCTTGGGAATGTTCTTCACATCAGTCAGACGGCCATTGGTATTGATTTTCACTGAGGTACGTAATCCAAGATGGCTGCCATTGACCATATTGGATTCCATCCGTCCCAGATCTTGTGAACATGATATCTCGAGAACAATTCAACTAATCGACTTCAAACTTGGGAAGGTTCTTCACATCAGTTAGACGGCCATTGGTATTTATTTTCACTGAGGTACGTAATCCAAGATGGCTGCCAGTGACCATATTGGATTCTGTCCATCCCACATCTTGTGAACGCGATATCTCGACAACAGTTTGACCAATCCACTTCAAACTTGAGAATGTGCTTCGCATCAGTTAAACGGCCATTGGTTTTGATTTTCACTGAGATACGTAATCCAAGATGTCTGCCATGGACCATATTGGATTCACTCCGTTCCACATCTTGTTAACACGATATCTCAAAAACAAATCAACCAATCGACTTCAAACTAGGGAAGGTTTTTCTCATCAGTTAGACGGCCATTGGTATTGGTTTTCACTGAGGTACATAATCCAAGATGGCTGCCATTGACCATATTGGATTCTGTCCATCCCACATCTTGTGAACGCGATATCTCGAGAACAGTTCGACCAATCGACTTCAAACTTGAGAATGTGCTTCACATCAATTAGACGGCCATTGGTATTGATTTTCACTGAGGTACAAATCCAAGATGGCTGCCATTGACGATATTGGATTCCATCCGTCTCGGATCTTGTGAACGTGATATCTCGACAACAATTTGACCAATCAACTTCAAACTCGAGACGGTGCTTCACATCAGTTAGACAGCGATTGGTATTGATTTTCATTGAGGTAGTATGTAATCCAAGATGGCTGCCATTGACCATCTTGGATTTCACTCACCCATATTGTACCCATCTGTGTTGTGAACGCGATATCTTGATCTATTCCACTCATCGATTTATAAACCTCACCATCCACAAATCCAATACAACTACAGACTTACATTCCAGTGTTACATTACCCAATACTGCCTCCCAAACCTCCTCAAATTGTCTCAACAATTCCAGATAAACGTCTCTTTCCACATACACATATCCACTTTCCAAGTTATATTTAAGGAGATATTGGAAGCGTATATGCTGTATGCTCTCAAACAGGCTACTTGGCGGAGGACCTGCTAGCTACTCAGCTTGTTTATACTGTATTGAAATATTACTCGGAACGGGACACTTGTGTCTTGCAGGGCGGGGGGTATCTTAGTTATCCCTTAGGATAACAGTTACATCTAGTTATATTTATACTTGCCTTGCCACCAACTCCTCAAACGAGCCGTCTGCAGACTTCCCTCGAATTTCAAGGTAATTTTTGAGTGCCAGCGGCGACCAGAAAGTAAATGTCATCCAGGTTATGACCATGTTCGGGGTCCTCGAGAAGTTTGCGTTTAACTTTGCCTTTTCCTTCACTTGAGCCATTATATGCACCTTTCGGCATGTTTGATTAGTCTGGGCCACGTGCTTTCTCGCCAGTGTTTGCGTTCCACTGACCCAGAGCCGCGCTCTGGATATGACCCAGTTTATCTAATATGGCGAGACTGTGGAGTCGTGTATTTATGCCTATTAGCCTGGGCCACATGCTTTCTCGCCAGTGTTTGCGTTCCACTGACCCAGAGCCGCGCTCTGGATATGACCCAGTTTATCTAATATGGTGAGACTGTGGAGTCGTGTATTTATGCCTATTAGCCTGGGCCACGTGCTTTCTCGCCAGTGTTTGCGTTCCACTGACCCAGAGCCGCGCTCTGGATATGACCCAGTTTATCTAATATGGCGAGACTGTGGAGTCGTGTATTTATGCTGCTATTAGCCTGGGCCACATGCTTTCTCGCCAGTGTTTGCGTTCCACTGACCCAGAGCCGCGCTCTGGATATGACAGTTTATCTAATATGGTGAGACTGTGGAGTCGTGTATTTATGCCTATTAGCCTGGGCCACATGCTTTCTCGCCAGTGTTTGCGTTCCACTGACCCAGAGCCGCGCTTTGGATATGACCCAGTTTATCTAATATGGCGAGACTGTGGAGTCGTGTATTTATGCCTATTAGCCTGGGCCACGTGCTTTCTCACCAGTGTTTGCGTTCCACTGACCCAGAGCCGCGCTTTGGATATGACCCAGTTTATCTAATATGGCGAGACTGTGGAGTCGTGTATTTATGCCTATTAGCCTGGGCCACGTGCTTTCTCACCAGTGTTTGCGTTCCACTGACCCAGAGCCGCGCTTTGGATATGACCCAGTTTATCTAATATGGCGAGACTGTGGAGTCGTGTATTTATGCCTATTAGCCTGGGCCACATGCTTTCTCGCCAGTGTTTGCGTTCCACTGACCCAGAGCCGCGCTCTGGATATGACCCAGTTTATCTAATATGGCGAGACTGTGGAGTCGTGTATTTATGCCTATTAGCCTGGGCCACGTGCTTTCTCGCCAGTGTTTGCGTTCCACTGACCCAGAGCCGCGCTCTGGATATGACCCAGTTTATCTAATATGGCGAGACTGTGGAGTCGTGTATTTATGCCTATTAGCCTGGGCCACGTGCTTTCTCGCCAGTGTTTGCGTTCCACTGACCCAGAGCCGCGCTCTGGATATGACCCAGTTTATCTAATATGGCGAGACTGTGGAGTCGTGTATTTATGCCTATTAGCCTGGGCCACATGCTTTCTCGCCAGTGTTTGCGTTCCACTGACCCAGAGCCGCGCTCTGGATATGACCCAGTTTATCTAATATGGTGAGACTGTGGAGTCGTGTATTTATGCCTATTAGCCTGGGCCACGTGCTTTCTCGCCAGTGTTTGCGTTCCACTGACCCAGAGCCGCGCTCTGGATATGACCCAGTTTATCTAATATGGTGAGACTGTGGAGTCGTGTATTTATGCCTATTAGCCTGGGCCACATGCTTTCTCGCCAGTGTTTGCGTTCCACTGACCCAGAGCCGCGCTTTGGATATGACCCAGTTTATCTAATATGGCGAGACTGTGGAGTCGTGTATTTATGCCTATTAGCCTGGGCCACGTGCTTTCTCACCAGTGTTTGCGTTCCACTGACCCAGAGCCGCGCTTTGGATATGACCCAGTTTATCTAATATGGCGAGACTGTGGAGTCGTGTATTTATGCCTATTAGCCTGGGCCACGTGCTTTCTCACCAGTGTTTGCGTTCCACTGACCCAGAGCCGCGCTTTGGATATGACCCAGTTTATCTAATATGGCGAGACTGTGGAGTCGTGTATTTATGTGCTCTACAGCCTGGGCCGCGTGCTTTCTCGCCAGTGTTTGCGTTCCACTGACCCAGAGCCGCGCTCTGGATATGACCCAGTTTATCTAATATGGTGAGACTGTGGAGTCGTGTATTTATGCCTATTAGCCTGGGCCACGTGCTTTCTCGCCAGTGTTTGCGTTCCACTGACCCAGAGCCGCGCTCTGGATATGACCCAGTTTATCTAATATGGTGAGACTGTGGAGTCGTGTATTTATGCCTATTAGCCTGGGCCACATGCTTTCTCGCCAGTGTTTGCGTTCCACTGACCCAGAGCCGCGCTTTGGATATGACCCAGTTTATCTAATATGGCGAGACTGTGGAGTCGTGTATTTATGCCTATTAGCCTGGGCCACGTGCTTTCTCACCAGTGTTTGCGTTCCACTGACCCAGAGCCGCGCTTTGGATATGACCCAGTTTATCTAATATGGCGAGACTGTGGAGTCGTGTATTTATGCCTATTAGCCTGGGCCACGTGCTTTCTCACCAGTGTTTGCGTTCCACTGACCCAGAGCCGCGCTTTGGATATGACCCAGTTTATCTAATATGGCGAGACTGTGGAGTCGTGTATTTATGCCTATTAGCCTGGGCCACATGCTTTCTCGCCAGTGTTTGCGTTCCACTGACCCAGAGCCGCGCTCTGGATATGACCCAGTTTATCTAATATGGCGAGACTGTGGAGTCGTGTATTTATGCCTATTAGCCTGGGCCACGCGCTTTCTCACCAGTGTTTGCGTTCCACTGACCCAGAGCCGCGCTCTGGATATGACCCAGTTTATCTAATATGGCGAGACTGTGGAGTCGTGTATTTATGCCTATTAGCCTGGGCCACGCGCTTTCTCGCCAGTGTTTACGTTCCACTGACCCAGAGCCTCGCTCTGGATACGACCCAGTTTACCTAATATGGCGAGACTGTGGAGTCGTGTATTAAATTTCATTAGCCTTAAAACTTATGGCTGTTATGTCTGTATATTGGACCCCTGCTGACATAACAGGGGTAGTTTAGAAATTAGCTATGCCATACGAAAAATTTCAGTTCGGCAAAAATGCCTTTTGTCACAAAATCTTCACTGACCATCCTTCATTGATACACAGCTCCACGATCCCGTGACTGAGTGACATACTTTCGAGTGGAATGTAAACAAAGCCCCATGACGCACTCACTGGCTCAGGTTGAAGAACCAAGGACTAACATGCTGCTGTTCTAACCCATGGGAAAAGATTGAAAATCTTGATATAAGTAAATTCTAATGGGGCCCCCCGAGACTAAATACATCTGTTCTTCACGCTATTGTCGTGCAATATAGGCCTAAACGCAGCTGCAAAAGCAAGAGCTGAGGTGGCCGAGTGGTTTACAGGGCTCTCAAGGAGCAAAATGAAGGCGAGTGATTCGTCACTCGCCTGAATTTAAGCTCAGGCGAGTGAGGCGAGTGCTTTTATCGCTCGCCTGAGAAATTCCTGAGGCGAGTGAAATGCTGAAATTACTTCTACAAGTACATTACAGAATATGTGGGTCACATATGCGCGGTTCAGAACGGTGTTGTAGTCTTCTTAATTCGGAACACTGATGTAAGTTCCTCTCCCCATTTTAGGTACGTCGATAGTTCTATCGGCTTTCCTTTCGGATTCGACATCGTGCAATTTTCCGATAACAGCTTGCTAACAGTGACAAAATTGTCACGAACGAAAACGCACGCGTGCTTGGCACCGGAATTGCGTGAGAGCAATGAAAAGCATGGACTTGATCGTGGGACGAAAGTCAAGTCCGCGTAACAGCGAGAGTAAATCAATATCGGAAACTAAAGTTTAAAACGGAGTGATGTAATGTTAAACAAAATCGGAAACTGTTTAAAACGGCGTGATGCCATGGTGGTTTGAGCCGTGGTGTTTGACGGATTTTATATTTGTGGAAATCATAACCCACGGCTCAAAACGTGTCTGTATGGAAATACAAGGGAGGCAACCAGTCTACCCGTAACGGATCTGTAATTTCGTTCCGATACAGGGTTTTACTTTTTGCACAAACACATGAAGCGGAAATGGCGGGAAGCCTTCCGAAATTGCTGAACAACAAGATCTTTACGAAACCAAGAATTTTACGACAGCTGAAGATGTCATTAAATTTTATTCTGACCTATGAAACGTGTCAATGATGAACAACAAGATATTTTGGAAGCCAAGAACTTGACAGCAACAGCTGAAGATGTCATTAAATTTTATTCTGACCGACGAAAACAGGCGAGTGGTGAACCACTCGCCATTTTCTGATTTCAGGCGAGCAGGAGGCGCGCGCGAGTGATCGCTCGCCTCTCCTTGAGAGCCCTGGTTTAGGGCGCTCGCATTTACTGCTGGCTATTTGGTGCCAAATTCTGAGAGCACAGGTTCGAACCCCCACCGGGGCGACCCATCCAGGCTCCAGCACTAGTTTCTGTGCTTCACCAAGAAAGTCTCATCCTAAAAATAATTGATTAATAATCAAATCTACTTACAAACAATGTTTTATTAAAATGATAAGGTGACCCAGTCATAGATTACATGCCAAAGCCTATAGGCTCTAGTTGTCCAATAAATTCAAGTGTATATCGAATGAAGAGACAACTGCCATAGGCGTTCGTGGACATAGGACCATCCGCATCGGATGGCATTGAAAAAAAACAACAAATTGTCTATCTAATTTGCATAAGAATAGACATGTTTCATCCTCTATTAACAATTAGACTATGCACACTTTCATTGGGAAATCAGTGTTACGACACGTAACAATATATAAGGTAAGTCACCTGACCTGAACATTTTGGAGCATTATGATGAATAAATCAAAGTTATGAAGCAAAAACAACCTTTTTTACCTCCATTGTTAGAGAGGTAGTTCTCTCTAACCTGAATAAGTAAGCATAGGAAATGAGTCCCTCTCAAGAAATCCTGGTGACACCCATGAGGCCCTGTATGATGCATCTATTAATAAGTGAGTAATATCACAATAACAATGTCCTTATAAATGTGAGTGGTCACGAATATAATACAAGTATACAATTGTCTCTGCAGGAAATAAGTATGGCCTGTTGGTACCGAGTGCTACAACAGATCAGGAGTTACAGCACATTCGCAATGCATTACCAGACTCTGTGAAAATACAGAGAGTGGAGGAGAGACTGTCAGCATTAGGCAATGTTGTGGCCTGTAACGATTATGTGGCTCTTGTTCATCCAGACCTGGATAAGGTGATTATCTTAACGGGAAAACAAGGACAAGCCAACTTGAAACCCAGCAGAATGCAGTATATTTTAGTCAAATAACTACAGTTTAGCCTCACTATAAGGTGCCTCAATATAGCGCTGATTCTGATATAAGGTGGGTGCTAAGGCGTCCCCCAAATTAGAGAATACCTGTTATTTCAACCCTTTATCAGGCTGAAAATCTATAAGGGGATCAAATTTGATCCCCCAACAACAGCATTATGTTGAGGTTGCACTGTACATGTTGTCATTGGAGATTTTATTTTCTATGGATGGAATTTTGCGAGGCTGAAGAGCTGTGGGCTGCGGTAACATTCCATGTAATTCAGCTGTATGGCAGGATTTGGCCTGTTTTGAGTTTTGTTATGCAGTACAAGAGTATGGAAGATTGCTCTCTAAACAGAGCCAGAAAAAGTTTGATGTAGAAGTTTGCAATGGTCGAATAATTTTACAACGAAAGACCGAGTAAGCGGCTGTTTCGGGCAGTTTGGTCATAGCAGGGGGCCAAAAAGGGAGCCTACCACCTTCTAATGACATCCCTGGAAGTAAACTTACAATTACTGCTGCTTCAGTGCCACAAGAAAATTTACTACAGTACATGTATCTGAACAATATAACAAAATGAGAATTACAATTGAGAAATTTAAAGAAGGGAAAAGTACAGTATCATAACAGTATCATATTGTTGAACTTATACACTTCTCCCTCATTATAACATGGTTCATTATAAAGCAGGTTTCAGTATAGCACAGTCAGCGTTGTGTTCCTCAATAGATATGTGCAATATGAATGCTGCTACAATGAAAGCTCTTTAGTGTGACTCATCTACATGTATGTAGTATGGTCAATATTTTATCTTCCAACTTCAGCATTATAATGAATTCTTTGTATTTCCATTTTGTTTTCTTTTCTTTTAAGGAAACAGAAGAAATCATTCAGGATGTTTTAAAAGTAGAAGTTTTCCGTCAGACCATTGCTGATAACGTATTAGTGGGTACTTACTGTGCCATCAGTAATCAAGGAGCTCTAGTAAGTATTGTAAACACGCAAGTACTTATGAAGAAATTTGCCAGTTTTGGATCTGAGATATACATGAACTGGTACATATAGTTGTTGACAGATGGAAGGCTTTTCAATATCTACCACATGCTCAAATCCTATAGGTTCATTCACCGAAAATGTCACTCCACAAATATGTTTGAGGACATCCATATAAAGTTCATGTCCTGCGACTTCCAGTAATTGACCATCAAATTGAAGCTGCAAAGCAGTGAAAATCACCTCGAGAGCTTTACGAATGGAGGAGAGCTCTGCCACTTAGCAGTCCTTGACTGACTTACAGAAGTTATTAAATAAAAACATAGACAATTTATCAACTACATTTAGCAATGTCTCTGAGAAGTTGTGGTGCCCATTGGCCACAAAATAATTGTAGAAGGAAATGCCGCAAAACGACCAGAGTGCAGATGGCATGATCTTCTAATGCAAACATGGCAAGATTCCCAAGGTGACTGTAAATGCTATGTCAGCATTCCTTCAGCAGAGTACCAAATAACTTTTGAAGATTATATCATGTCACCCTTACATTATCATGTACATATAAATTGAGGGGAAAATTCTGGGATGTAAGGATATAAGCTGATACATAATACATGCAAATTTTATGAATGTACCAAATGCATTTGAAGGCATAAATGTTTATTAAAGATTTAATAAGCCTCAAATCTGGGCTGAAGTCGATGTCTCTCAAACTCACAGAAAATGACATATGTTACAACAGGTACAAAATGAAACACATTTGACCACAGAAAACTAAACTTGTTTCTACCATTCATGAGAAAAGAGACAGAATTGTTCTTTAAAAATAAACGGCATTGTTCTTTAAAAATAAACGGCATGCCATGCCATTTATTTTTTCATGGCCATGTCAACAAGCATATACACACGTATGTGGTGCATTCTACCAACGTATCCTATGCGACATTACCGAACCTTCGGCACAAGCCATGATGGTATCCCATGGTTGCAGCTGTTCAGCATTCAGACTCGTGGGCGTCGCTACGTCACTCATACATCATTTTCCTCTCCGCATACAGCACACACTTCATGGCGAGAACAGAAATCCCATCGAATCAGGCCGATTTTCAAATTTCTCTGACAAGATATTCTTGCATTCATTAATTGTACATGGCGATCCCACTATAATACATATGGTGATTTAGTAATCTTCCCTGCTGAAAAACGCACAGGAGAGAGCTTACAAAATCTATCGATTTTGAGGCTGATTACATCTTTAAACGTAGTAAGGTCATTATACTCTCTGACTTCAATACTGGTCAAATATCATTATTTTTTTAACGATGAGGTTTTTTATATGATCAAGTGTAGATGTTATTATCTTATAACTTCTGAAAGCCAGTCCCCTGGCTGCCTAGCAGTTACAAGCGTATGAGAGGTCAGTCCAGCATGGTCAAATTTCTTGCGCTGTAAAACTTCCCTTCACATACTTTATTGCTATCGTGTTCTTACGCGATTGCCCTATTGTAATATATTACCACAGAACTAAAATAGTCCCTGTACTTCCCCAATGCCCATGCGCGAGTATCCAGATCCCACGTAACCGACCACGTCACTTCCTTCTTCCCATTACAACTTGTAGTGGAGAGTCGATGTTCTTTGTGTCTCTGAAAAAAAGTTACTTCTACCATTGGATTACCACGGAATTCCTGCGTGTTTACCTTGGATATTTACCTGAGAGTTTACCTTGGATATTTACCTCGGATATTACGTGGGATTTACTGTGATTCTGAGAGAGATTACTGGCCTGGTCTTCATCTCGTATCGGGGAGTATTCTGAGAGAATCTAATAAAACCAAGATGGCTTCTGTCTTCTGCGTAGTTTGTGCTAAGTCAAAGCCTACAACGGATCCCCACTCTGCCTGTCCGCCGTGCCGGGGGGTTTGGTGTGGCCAGTATGCCAAATGTTCAGAGTGTGAAACCTGGTCCGACAACGTATTTCAAGAATATCTTGTTGGGTCGTATGCTGGAGAAATTTTACCGCCGCCTGGCTTTACCGGGACCGAGAACTTGCTTGTTTCTCCGCCTCAGTCTACAGTGAATGAGTCGGAGAGACAGGGCGGTTGATATGTCCGTTCTGAATTCGAATTCTATTCGTAAATTCTCCGATTGTTGTTTACGTGTCTCCGCCTCTCGCTAATTCTGTAATTGTTACGGCCGAGTTGGGGGACAAGATGGCGGTCGTCTTGTCGAAAAATCAGACGACCTTCACCTTGATGGCCACCTTGGTCCCTACAACTGTCACGGCAAATCCGATATCGGGCCTTCCTTACAGATTGGTAAGTTCGGAGTTTGTTTTTTTTGTTTTTTTTTGATAATACATCTGTCAATGATTCATGATTTTTACACGATTTCACAACTAATCAGCGCAATTCGTTACCATCTAACAGGTATACGACTGCTGCACCTATAAATACACGACACTCGTCGTTTGTTATTAATCCAGTTTCTGATTACGCAGGCAATCGCCGTTCTTTATTGAACGTGCCGAACTTATCGAGAGCGTCTGTACATCTGATAAAGTCAGCGCCTCCCGTTCTGCTATATCTGAAATGGATTATCGTAGGCCCGTCTCTCGGTCTACGTCTATCCCGGCCTCTGTGGATAGTTACATGCAATCATTAACGTCATACCTTCCAATATCTACATATTTTGCGGTATTGTCGTTATGTAATGGTACTTAAGCTTCTGTGCTGGCGCAAGCTACCTTTACTATTGCACCTACACGTAATAACACCACTCGGTCGTTATTACTCCAGGTTCCGGTTTTCAGCCCTCACAATTCAGAAAGGTCACCTCGGCAATAATAAATATTCCATGTTAAATATTGCGGAGTTGAACTGATTGTGCCACGGCATTTACCTCGGCAATTGCTAGATTGTTGAGGTGAATTGTGGGGGCTGGGGTTTACAGAAATTCGCCGTTCTTTATTGAATGTGCCGAACTTATCGGGGGCTCCGCTACGTATAACATCGTCAGCGCCCCCTCATTCTGCTAAACCGGTACTGGAACAACGTAGGCCCGTCTTTCGGTCTGCGTTTATTCCGATTTCATCGGATAGTTACATGCAACCATTAACGTTGTACCTCCCAGTATCTACATACCTTCCGGTATCATCGTTATATCACGGGCCTTCCACTTTTGTTTCTGTGCAAGCTTCGTCTACGGTTGCAGTTACTTCCACTTATGTACCTCGTCATGTGACTTCTCATGTTATGTCCCACTCAACGGGTGTTTCTTACGTTCTCATCGGTCCGTGAGGTATTCTACGTCGTACCACGCACCGATTCTGAGACGTGAAGTTAAGGTTACATGCCCGCAGCTGCGGCCCAGCTATCTGCGGCGCATGTTTCAACATACGTGTCATCAGCTTCCGATTTTACTGACATTATACGATGTATCACCGAGCTATTTATTCTACGATAAAGAATAAATGCCTACTCTATCGGGCTGTTTATTCTACGATAAGAATATCTTGCCTACTCAGCTTTGTATCCTCCCGTACCTGTCCGTTACGGAAGAAAGGGAGGGCGGGCGCTACAGGGCTCATCGTATGCTATTGTCTCGGTTGCTTCTCCACGTCCGGCAACGTTGAATGTTATCAGTCAGTCCGGTCTGACATCACATTCCACTACTTCCGGTTATGCAGATCTTCTCTTCCATTTCGGTCCTGTTATGCATAGGGTATCGTATTTATCCTATCCTTTTCAGGCACTGAATATCGTGCATCTCCGGCCTAAATACCCAGTTAGGCCGGCAAACTCTCAACAGTTTCTGTCTCCGGTGAGGAAGTACAGATTATGTCACCATGTTGCTGATCCATATTAACAACTTTTTGATGACGATTACGCAGCTATTGAGAGTAACTCGTCTTCAATTTGTGTTCGTCGGTTATAGCCCCTGGGGCACTTGTTATTTCCGTTCGTTCACTCTTTAACTTACTATCGTAAGTTGTGAAGACATCTGATCATCGTATACGTTTTACGTATTGGTTTCGACCGTGCAAACGCTTACGTTGGTCACTACGGAACTGTTTTATGCATTAGGATATTTCACTCCATTAATTGCTTCAACGGTTTCCGCTTTGACGAATTTCCGCCTCTGTGTCTCGTCTGTTTGGTTTTTTATACGTTTCGTATAAAAACTTTATAACGGTACTTCGGTATTCTATAATTTATTATTACTGTTCGGAGACCACTGGTGGTTTATTCGTATATCTAGCTGTCTGAAGTTCTGCCTATCTTACATAGAGCATTCCTTCTTGTCTACAACTTTTATCAACTTGTAAGTTGGTACCTTGTTGTATTATTTTGCAGCTAGACACTATGACTTCTATTTCGGTTTTCACTCTGGAATATAACTCATTTTGTAGTGTCACAGCCTCATCCGGGTCGTCCGGTCAGTTTTACATTTATCTTTGGGTTTTAACGAGGGTCGCGCATGCGCATTCCTTTACCGTCCAAGCCGGTTCCTCGTTGGCCCATATGATTTATGTAGGCTGTGATGATTGGGTGTTGCTGTTACGTCATGAACGGAGCATCTTCTCCGGATATGATTTGTTTGTCAGAATTTGGATCGATTTCGTTTGATCCAAACGTTTTGGGTTTGTTTCGTTCAACTATTTGTACGTCTCATCTTTACCCCAAAAATTCTGACAATGCTCGCCGAGTTGGTCATCTTAATGAAACGAGGAGAGATTTTCTACAGTTTCTTCCCTCGGGGATTTTGGTTGATCCTCTTCGTATTCCACTTCGACTGTGCCTTTACCTTTTAGGAAGACCTGTTTCGACTCGCCTTCTTGCGTACACAGATCGTCATGGGTTTGTGATTACTCCGGTCAGTAACATCAGAACATGTTATCTGATTCTACTTAACACGGATTGGCTTCTTTCGAACCCTTTCATGTTTAAATCGCATTCCCTTATCTTCTTTACTTCTGGTAGAGAATGTGGAATTGATGACAGACTTCTGGGCGACGGTGACGTAGTCTAACACCGCGGCTTGGGGACACCATCTTCGATGTTACGTAACCAGAAGAAACTACGTTCTAGCTATTCTTCTTGAGGTTACTTCCCTATCGCTGCTATACGCTACTCCTGGCTTCCTCATTTCCGTTCTTCCTATACGAGGAGGGCTAATTCGGATTTGACTGACCTGGTCGGTTCCGTCTATTTATGTGAGTATCCAGAGTGGTGTATGAGGCTGCGTCGCTTCGTCATCGTTTCCTTCAGTTTGCTGTGGAGTAGTTCAGCAACATGTACGGGTTTGTATGCTGAAGGATACTCCTTTGGTTTCCATGACCTTTGTCACATACCGTGCTACCCCGGACTTTTTCAGTTTCTGTATTACCTGCAGTGTAAGCACAGAATCTATTTTCCTCTTCTAATTGGATGACAATATGGAAGAGCCTTCATTCCGGCGGTAGTGTTGCTGTTCTTTTCTTCCGACACTGAGGTATCATTGCGGTGGCGTTGTAGTGTTCATCCCAGTACGCACCTAAATCGTTTTTGGAGGTCAAATCTCACCGGTACTGCACTACTTTAATCGGAGAACATTTTGACCGGTGTTTCTTCCTCCGTCTCAGCCAATCTTGTAAGACTGCGTCGAGGAGGGCTGGAGAACATATTTGATTCGAGAATTGACAGTCGTCTCGTTACAGCGGAAGTCAACAAATTCTCAATAACCAACGCTTGTGTTGTGTCAGACATTATCATAGCTTTTGCCCTTCATAAACAAGCACGGGGAACAGTGATTTGTTTCCCCTGTGGCTCCTGCTTTTAGGGATCGTCGCTACGAGTTTGTCACGTTTCCGGTATGTCGGACTCTCTATCGGGTTCTTACGACTGGGTGACAGTTATACTCGTAGACCGCCAGGTCGAATGCTTCATTTATGAGAAATTTCAGCAACTTTTTCATTCCGATTCATATTTCTCATACTACGATCCCAGCAGTCATGGCAGCGTCTTGCGTACGTTTATGGCGTAACCTTGCTGAAGGACACATTCCTCGGCCGCTGCTACTCTGACGACAACTATTTCGGCGACCGGCTTCCGGTCAGTGGCATCAGTACATGTTATCTGACCCAGTTCCGGTTTCCCCCATCAGCCAGCTTTCTTCTTCAGAGCATCTTCATGTAATACGTCTTCCAGAACAAGAAGCCCTTCCATCTCAGGTGTTTTCATCGAGGACACCATATTAGTAGCTCCTCTCTTCACCTTACATCCGATTTAAACGTATCGGTTAGGAACGGAGGTCTTGTTCAGTGAGCGACGTATGTGTAATGATGTGCGATCTCTCGGGTTGTTCAGGTGTCATCCCATCGTTCCACGTAAATTTTTCTTCCACTCTCTGGAGAATGATGGATGCATGGAGTCGTTTGTTCACCCCGTCGCTTTCCGATGGGTACTGATATTCACTCCAGACGTTGCAGTTCCGGAGCTGGTTTGGGCGCTGTATCGTTTTCAGGAGTGTCTTTCAGTCTACATGTATGACTTCTAATAATAACCTACTGTGATCATAGATGACAATGTTTTTATATTCCTGCAGTCTGGTAGCTTGTTACCGCGGGAGTTCGGCAGATACTTCATGTGAGAAACTATTGTCTAAGTCTTGGTGCAGCTGATGGGCTCTAAAACTCAGTCATATTTTCCCCCCAGACTTCGCTAGTTTATGCATTGTCGTGTGATACATGGAGTATGAACCGGATTTCGTCATCCCGGCATATCTACGGGTCCTACACTTACAGGATTTGTCATTAGTATCAGTCTCCTTGTGACTTATTTTCCGGAGTCCGTCAACCGACTCTGTTCTACAGTTTATAAATTGATATGATGGCAGAGTTATGGGCCCTGATAAGAGCTCTCGCGTACAGACACGTGTTTTGTTCTGTCCCGGCGTCTATGTTTCGGTCCCTCTTCTAAAGCAGGAAATATTAAATATGTTCTTCCTAGCTTTCCAAAACTTCTCGTTTGGCGTACACGGACGTACCTGCGGAGGCAATTTCACTCTCGTTGGTATTGCTTCATCAGATCAGGGCTGTACTGACATCCTGTTTCCTTTGGACTGTTTTTTCCGTGGACGACGTTTAAGGACCGTAATCTGGAGGTTTGCGATACGTTTGTCTGTCACCACCTATGGGATTGGATGCTGTTAAGACGGGATTGCTACACCCTGGGACCGCTGTGGTGCCCAGGCTGTTGATCACCCGTCGATATCTATCAGGCATGGGAATTTTCTTCTATAAGGCTGATTGCAGACTTTCATCAAAATTTTGAAATTTCAGACTTTTTTGAAGTAGATTTTATACTTTTTCTGTGATTACAATTCCCATGCCTGCTCTATGCACTAGACCTTCTAGTGATTATACCATTTTTACCCCTCGGCCAAAATTTGGCCGAAGGGTATTGTCGTCGTCATGTACGTCTGTCCGTCTGTCCGTCTGGCCGTCTGTCCGTCTGTCCGTCCGTCCGTCTGTCCGTCACACCTTTCTCGTTACCAAGATATCTTCAGAACGACTTACCCTAGGCACACCAAACTTGCAGTGCACATCCGTATGCTTATGACCCAGAACCCTATTGAATCTGGACCTGATTGGTTAGAAACTTTGGCGGCCATCTTTAATTTATGCGAAACCATCACAGGTTTCTTGTTACCAAGATATCTTTAGAATGACTTACCCTAGGCACCCCAAACTTGCACTGCACATCCATATGCTCATGACCCAGAACCCTATTGAATCTGGACCTGATTGGTTGGAAACTTTGGCGGCCATATTTAATTTATGCGAAATCATTAATCCTGTGTATCTTAGGTACCATTTCTCTGTTCAGTGTGAAACTTGGTATAGATCATCGATGCATCAAGAAACTTCAAAGGAATGACCAAACCAGTTTCCCTGATTCGGTGAAAAACCTTGGCGGCCATCTTTAATTTATGCAAAATCTTCAATGATATATATCTCTGATACCATTCAAGTGTTCTATACGAAACTTGGTATACAGCATCGATGTATCAAGAGATCTGCAATG
The DNA here is from genome assembly GCA_036873755.1 of Hanleya hanleyi. Lineage (NCBI taxonomy): Eukaryota > Metazoa > Mollusca > Polyplacophora > Lepidopleurida > Hanleyidae > Hanleya > Hanleya hanleyi. The sequence continues at coordinate 151,457 of JAVTVY010011894.1, forward strand.
TACAGCCACATCAGTTCCTCTGAGTGGCGGGAAGGATGGGCGGCCATCTTTAATTTATGCAAAATCATTAATGATCTCTATCTCTGATACTGTCCGAGTGCTCGATGTAAAATTTGGTACATATCATCGAAGCATCAATAGACTTACGATAAATGACAGTTCTGGCGTTTCTGATTGGGCGGAACCTTGGCGGCCATCTTTAATTGATGCAAAATCTTCAATGATATATATCTTTGATACCATTTCAGTGTTCTATATGAAACTTGGTATCCAGCATCGATGTATCAAGAGACTTCCAATGAATAACCACATCGGTTCCTCTTGAGTGGCGGGAAGGATGGGCGGCCATCTTTAATTTATGCGAAATCATTAATGATCTATATCTCTGATACGGTTCAAGTGCTCAATGTAAAATTTGGTATACATCATCGATGTATCAATAGACAGTTCTGGTTTTTTTGCTTGGGCGGAAACCTTGGTGACCATCCATCTTTAATTTATGCAAAATCTTTAATGATGTTTATCTTTGATACCATTTCAGTGTTCTATATGAAACTTGGTATACAGAATCTATGTATCAAGAGACTTGCAATGAATAACCACATCAGTTTCTCTGAGTGGTGGGAAGGATGGGCGGCCATCTTTAATTTATGCGAAATCATTAGGGATCTCTATCTCAGATAATTTTCAAATGTTCGATGTAAAATTTGGTATACATCGTCGATGCATCAACAGACTTATGTAATGAATACCGGTTTCTCTGATTGGACGGAAACGTTTGAGGCCATTTCTAATGGCAAAATTTTTCATAATCTGTATATTTGTTACTTGACTGCTTGGTGTTCCTGAAGTCTTGTTTTAAATTGAATACATTATGAATGGCTGGCGCCCAGAGCCGAGGGGTTTTCAGATGCGCAGCTTCGTATTGTAATCTGGTAAGTAATCTTGCTCTCCCCAATTTTTCAAAAAGAAGGGGGGGGGGGGGCGGGAATTTTGGGTCTAGTGTATGTCAGCTTTATTCACTGGGCCTGTGGTTATTATAGGCCGGGTGATTATATCAAGGGCCATATCGTCTTTATTATACCTTTATGACCTTTGATTACATCGCTGACTCCTGTACTTCCCTTCGCCTATGCTCGGGGTCCTTTTGTTTTCGACCACTCATTCCCTCCGTCCTGCTATGGTATTCTAGCAATAAAGTATGTGAAGGTAAGTTTTACAGCGCAAGAAATATGAAAAATTTGAAAATCAATTTTCCTATTTCTAAGCTTAAACTTACCTTCACATACTGTGATGGCCCTCCCAGCCTCCCCGCTGATGGGTTATTCACTCTGCGTTGAATAGGGAAGAAGGAAGTGACGTGGTCGGTCACGTGGGATCTGGGTACTCGCGCATGGGCATTGGGGCAGTACAGGGCCTATTTTAGTTCTGTGGTAATATATTACAATAGGGCAATCGCGTAAGAACACGATAGCAATAAAGTATGTGAAGGTAAGTTTAAGCTTAGAAATAGGAAAATTGATTTTCAAATTTTTCATTTTGTAGATATTATTTTAAAATATTGATTGAAATTATTTAGTTGAATTGCTTCATATTGATTCAAGTATTTCTTATGACACAATGCTATTCTATGGATAACAACTTCTTTATTGCGGTGGAGCTGACGTTTCGTTTGAGATACTTCCAACTTTTTCAAAGCTAATGCATTTCATAGTTTCGAAAAAGTTGAAGTATCTCCAATGAAATGTCAGCTCCACAGCAACAAAGAAGTTGTTATCCATAGAATAGCATTGTGTTATGTACGCCAACTTCTAAATGCCTATCAAAGAAATTATTTCCTATAAACCTAATATGGTAGAGTTATTCAGTTCCCTATCAAAATGCCATTATCGCCTCCAATTTTTGGGAACAAATTTCAATCGGTGGTTTTAATAAAATTGATCACCCTAAAATTATGAAAATAATGAAGAAATAAATGGATTATGTGCATGATTTTCAACCATTTTGTCAACTATCTGTCATAATAAATTTGATCACCCCTGATTTTATGGTGAGAAGACATGTGATTGAATTATTTGGAGGTACTATTTATTTGTTCTCTGTAGGTTCATCCAAAAACCAAAATAGAAGATCAGGATGAATTGTCCTCATTATTACAAGTCCCTCTGGTGGTAAGTTCATGAGACCATACTCTCAGTACAGACAGTTTGTTGTTGTCTTTCTTGCCTCACCTGTCGTTCAATTGTGTATATTCTGTTTATTCTAGGATTTAACATGTCTGCTTCACAAATGCATCTAGATGTAAACTGGCACAGGTTTTTAAACACCGATCACTGGCCTATTCATCAGTCAATCATTGAATCATTCATGTCCGGTTTATCTCTCTTGACAGTATTCTATCTGCAGTTGAAATGTCTTTATGAGCAGATACACTAGATGGAGACCATGTGTCGCATACTTGAGATCAAGGTCAATTGTCGCTGTGACCCAAAAATAGGGAAATCAATGAAAATTACATTTTTGTGTGTCATTATCAGGGGGAGATGATGTGTCACATACCAAAGTTGAGGTCATGGTATAGGTCATACGACTCTTGTTCAAAATTGTTGGTAGAATTTTGTTGAAACACAACAGACTGTCCTACCAGAATGTTGCATTGTGTATAAGTAGATTAATTCTTCTTTAGTACTTTTCACATCAAGAACTATAGTTGATTACGATTTCTTGCAGGCTGGCTCAGTGAACAGGGGTAGTGATGTGATTGGTGCAGGCATGGTAGTCAATGATTGGATAGCGTTTTGTGGTCTAGATACGACCAGTACTGAAGTCTCTGTCGTAGAAAGTGTGTTTAAACTGGGCGATGCTCAACCCTCAGCAGTCTCACAAAATTTACGAGAAAGTTTAATTGACAGGTAAGCTGTTTAAGTCTGATATAGGTGGACATTTGTCAACAACTTTAAAACAGGGATCTCTTTCATGAATTTCACTGTGATTCTGATCCCACTGCAAGTTATTCCCACCGTAGAGTCCCACTGGGAGTTATTCCCTCCATAGAGTCCCACTGGGAGTTATTCCCTCCATAGAGTCCCACAGTGAGTTATTCACGTCATGGATTCCCAACATGAGTCCCACTGGGAGTTATTCCCTCCATAGAGTCCCACAGTGAGTTATTCACGTCATGGATTCCCAACATGAGTTCCACTGAGAGTTATTCCCACCAGGGGCCCGACTGTGAAGTTATTCCCACCATAGAGTCTTACTGTGAGTTATTAAAGTTCCCCGGTCATCATAGTTTCCCGGTCATTCATCGTAGTTTCCTGGTGAACCATCATAATTCCCAGGTGAACCATCATAGTTCCCTGGTGATGCGTCATAGCTTCTCGGTGACCCATCATGGTTTCCTGACGACCCATCATAATTCGTGATGATCCATCATAGTTCCCCGGGGAACCATCATACTTCAATGGTGATCCATCATAGTTCCCTGGTGATCCATCATACTTCACTGATGTCCATCATAGTTCCTTGATGATCCATCATACTTCTCTGATGAACCATCTTACTTTCCCTGGTGAATCATCATAGTTTCCTGGTGATCCATCATAGATCCCCGGCTATCCATTATAGATCAAAGGTGATCCATCATAGTTCCCTGGTGAACCATCATAGTTTCCTGGTGATCCATCATATACCCCTGGTGAACCATCTTGCTTTCCCTGGTGACCATCATAGTTTCAGGGTGAACCAGTATATTTCCCTGTGTGAACCATCCTAGTTCCTTGGTGAACCATAGTTCCCTGGTGATCCGTCATGGTTTCCCAGTGATCCGTCATGGTTTCCCAGTGATCCATCATGGTTACCCAGCTATCCATCATAGTTCCCTCGTGATCCATCATAGTTCCCTGATGACCCATCATATTTCTCTGGTGATTTATCATACTTCCCTGGTGAACCATCATAGTTCCCTGTTGATGTGTCATAGCTTCTCGGTGTACCATCATAGTTCCCCGGTGACCCATCATAATTCGAGATGATCCATCATAGTTCCCTGGCTATCCATCATAGTTCCCTGGTGATCCATCATACTTCACGGGTGATCCATCATAGTTTCCTGATGATCCATCATATTTCTCTGGTGAACCATCTTACTTTCCCTGGTGAATCATCATAGTTCCCTGGCGATCCATCATAGTTCCCTGGTGACCCATCATAGTTCCATGGTTAACCATCATAGTTCCACGATGATCCATCATAGTTCCCTGGTGATCCATCATAGTTCCCTGTTGAACCATCTTGCTTTCCCAGGTGAACCATCACAGTTCCGTGACGAACCATCATACTTCACTGGTGATCCATCATAATTCCCTGGTGATCCATCATAGTTCCCCGGTGATCCGTCATAGCTTCCCGGTGAACCATCATAGATTCATGGTGATCCATCATAGTTCCCTGGTGAACCGTCATACTTCACTGGTGATCCATCATAGTTCCCTGGTGATCCATCATAGTTCTCTGGTGATCCATCATACTTCACTGGTGATCCATCATAGTTTCCTGATGAACCATCTTACTTTCCCTGATGAATCATCATAGTTTCCTGCTGATCCATCATACTTCCCTGGTGACCCATCATTATTCCCTGTTGAACCATCATAGTTCCACGGTCAACCATAATAGTTTCCCGGTTAACTGTCATTGTTCTCCGATGATCCATCATAGTTCCCCATCATAGTTCGCTGGTGATCCATCATAGTTCTCTTGGGATCCATCATAGTTCTCTGGTGAACCATCTTACTTTCCCTGGTGAACCATCATAGTTCCCTGGCGATCCATCATAGTTCTATGGTGATCCATCATAGTTCCCTGGTGACCCATCATTATTCCCCTTTGAACCATCGTAGTTCCATGGTTAACCATCATAGTTCCACGATGATCCATCATAGTTCCCTGGCTATCCATCATAGTTCCCTGGGGATCCATCGTACTTCCCTGTTGAACCATCACAGTTCCGTGATGAACCATCATACTTCACTGGTGATCCATCATAATTCCCTGGTGATCCATCATAGTTCCCCGGTGATCCATCATAGTTCCCCGGTGAACCATCATAGATTCATGGTGATCCATCATAGTTCCCTGGTGAACCGTCATACTTCACTGGTGATCCATCATAGTTCCCTGGTGATCCATCATAGTTCTCTGGTGATCCATCATGCTTCACTGGTGATCCAACATAGTTTCCTGATGATCCATCATACTTCTCTGGTGAACCATCTTACTTTCCCTGATGAATCATCATAGTTCCTGGTGAACCATCATAGATCCATGATGATCCATCATAGTTCCCTGGTGAACCATCATAGATTCCTGGTGATCCATCATGGTTTCCTGGTGATCCATCATATTCCCCTGGTGAACCATCTTGCTTTCCCTGGTGACCATCATAGTTCCAGGGTGAACCGTTATATTTCCCTGTGTGAACCATCCTAGTTCCTCGGTGAACCGTAGTTCCCTGGTGATCCGTCATGGTTCCCCAGTGATCCATCATAGTTCCCCGGTGATCCATCATAGTTACCCAGCTATCCATCAGAGTTCCCTCGTGATCCATCATAGTTCCCTGATGAACCATCATATTTCCCTGGTGATTTATCATAATTCCATGATGAACCACCACAGTCCCTTGATGAACCATCATACTTCACTGGTGAACCATCACAGTTCCATGGTGAATCATCATATTTCCCTGGGGAACCATCATAGTTCACTGGTGAGCCATCATAGTTCCCTGGTGATCCATCATATTTCCATGGACGCAACGTTAAACCTTAATTCCCTCTCTCTCTCATAGTTCCATGGTGATCCATCATAGTTGCCTGGTGAACCATCATACTTTCCCTGGTGAACCATCATAGTTCCATGATGAACTATCATAGTTCCCTAATGATCTATCATAGTTCCCTGGTGAACCATCAGAGTTCCCTGGTGAACCATCATTGTTCCATGAAGAACTATCATATTTCCGTGGTGAACCATCATAGTTCCCTGGCAAACCATCATAGTTCCATGATGAACTATCATATTTCCATGATGAACCATCATAGTTCCCTAGTGAATCATCATAGTTCCCTGGTGATCTATCATAGTTCCCTGGTGAACCATTATAGTTTCTGGTGATCCACCATAGTTCTTCGGTGAACCGTCATAGTTCACTGGTGAACGTCATAGTTCTCCGGTGATCTTTTATAGCTCCCCGGTGTTCCGCCATCGTTCCCCGGTGAACAATCGTAGTTCAACTGTCATAGTTCCTCGGTGATCCGTCATAGTTCCCCGGTGAACCATCATAGTTCGCTGGTGATCCATTGTATTTTTCCGGTGAACCATCATAGTTCCTTGGCGATTCTCTCGGGGCTTATTCCTCTGGATTACCATTTTACTGAACAGTTCTACTGTCAGAATTATGATGCTCTGAATAGCTATAAAATACCAATCATCCACTTACTGTTTCTCTCTTTTACAGTATGACGTAATCATGTACAGCTGGGATGATAGGAGGTTGAGGAAGTGAAACTGGGTACAACACATGTGATCTATTACACCAGGTTAATCTGCACCTTCAGTGCAGGGATTAGTTGATTAACTGGAAAGGATATCATAATGGATATATTTCTCTTTTATCACATTCACCATGTTTTTATGACCAGGATAAAGAATGCTGGAAAGTATTCAATATTTTATGGCCATGTTTCATGGACCATAATAGTGCTATCGAATTCCACAGTGGACATAGTTGCCGTATCAATCTCATCATATCACCCTGTTGATTACAGCAGCTGGATTGGGTGCTTTGTTCACCAGTTGGATTATGGTCCTGCTAATCCCTTACATGTGAACGGTTTCCAAGCTTGTGACCCTGTTTCTAAATGCTGTGCTGACCTCCAGATGTTTTCGTGATCTGAACTTTAGTAAATCCACATGTACACCTTAAGTGTGTCTCCTTCTGTCATCATCAAATATCACAATGGATTGTATACCATATCTGTGAAATGAGATTTATTCATTTTGAAAATCCATTGTATTCAGAGGTTTTCTTCATTGAGTTTACACTCTGATATTCGTGTACTTGTAGGTTCAATTTGCATGTACTTGTAAGTGCTAATGAAGGATAAGTATTTGCATACATCCTTACTGTAAATTGTATGTAAAGAGCTGACAATCCTATGTTATTATTCCCCATCAGACCCCAGTCAGAGGAGATAGAATCACGGTTTGTGTGCACGTTAACATGATAACTTAAAAAACCATTGATTCAATTCATTCCAAATTTTAACTAAAGATATAATTGGGAAATAGCTTCAGTCTATTGATTTTGAGGTCACTAGGTCAAAGATCAGGGTCACTTGGGTTAGAAAATCTGCAAAAAAGTAAAAAACCTCGCGTTTCAGTTTATGAGGCAAATAAGAAGGTTGAAAGGTCAAATTCACGCTTGCCAGAGAACCTGTAAAAAATGGAAGTCCAGAATCAGTTAAAAACTTGATGCCTACCATGCATATGAGGCAGAGAACAACCCTAGTTATGTTGAGGTCAAAGTTCAAAATAAGCTAGGCCAGAAAAATGGGAAACTGTGAACTCCAGTGCAGAGATGTGGATTATGATAAAATTCCAAGAATCAAACTCATTTGAAGTAATTGATTATTACCTCTCATTCAGATTGGGCCAGAGTGTCATCGGCGTCATCTGCCTGCCTGTCCATAGTCGGTGTGGACATGATATATCTTAAAAGACTTTCACCAGGCCATCCAAATTCACACAACAGTGCATTTAGTGTCACAAGCCTATGGAAATTGACCGATCCTGACCTAATTTAAAAGGTCAACCCAATGATTATAGATAAGGTATCCAAATTCATATTGCACATGTAATTGATGATGAATTGAAGCCAACCCGAGTTAACTGACCTTGACTGATTTTTACAAGGTCATTCACTGTTTATGATGATATATCTTGAAGAATTATAGCCTCGCTTTCCAAATTAATTCTATGTATGCATCTGGCAATGGTCCTGAAATAAGTTGAAGATGGGGAATTCCATTTACTTATTTCCACCTTTATCGATGTTAAATTAGTTAGTATCTACTTGTTTTGTCTCATCTGACTGGGGAAATTTGGCAGGGGATATGTGAGCTCGCGGCTCATGTTTTCAACATGCCTGCGAAATGAATTGCAGGAATCCAACAGATTCAATCAAATTTAAATAGACGGTTATTATTCCCGACATTGATTTCGGGAGGGTGGAATGGTCCCATACCCCTGAGTCACGTAATGAATTGTGTTTTCATTCATCTGTATGACACGTGAACACTCGTTCAGAAATCTAACATCGATTGTGTAACACTAAACCAATTAAATTGTCATTGTCAACATGTCCTGCAAGGCGTGAAGGCCTATATGTATCCCGATACACCAAATTAAAGCTTGCTCTTCGGACTGTGCCAGCTTAGCTCAGGGACCTCGCACTGGCAATTAAGTTGATGTCATGTTACACGAGGGAGGTGACAGGCTAATTGAATTGTATAACGATTCTCACCTGTCATTTAATTGCCATGGATGTTGGGGGCCTGCATTGCATCAAGGGATAGAAGTGGTATTTTATTGTCATGGATGTAGGGGGCCTACGTCATCAGGTTTCAGAACCATTGTGGGAATTTGTCTTGTTTTCTCGTAACATCGAGTAGTCCTCTGTGGCCAGCTATTGTTTGCTTTATTATTCTAATTAAGTCTTATGAAGTATTGCAACATGATTAATGATCTTTATTGGGTTGTGGTATAAAAATGTTGAGGGATCCTTTTGATAGGTTTCTTTGATCCGACACAATTGGTTGGCAAATAAATTATTCTTGTAACAGCCGCATAAAACTACCATTGACAAGTGCAGTAGATCCTCTTGCCATTACACAGAGAACTGGACATAGGTCAACTGCTTGCCTACCAGTCTTGTCTTAGTCCCGTCAGAGAATCCCTGGATAAAAACAGAAACAAGAAATCTTTCTATAAAGTAGTCCGACCATAGTTTCACTTTGTTACTTCTGATCCACTGGTCACACATTAGCCATGATTTGACCTTGCACTGATCACAAGGTGTAGATTGTCAGCTAAATATCAGTCAGTATTTGAGCTTGCACTGATCACCAGGTGTCATAGTGTGTCCGACAGGTATCAGTCTGGGCAGTTCCTGTCACATCTCCCTCTATGATTATATATAGGCACCTGTTTGAAATCTCTCATAAATATTTCCATCCAGAAGTTGCCGAAAGTTTCATTATTGTATCAGCATATCGACCATTTCAAATAGGATAATTACACGCCTAAGTTCCCTGCTGGTGAAAACTCTGTCCAGAATGGTATGGCACCATAACGGTGACTACATCTTCACCATAGCGGTCCCAGAGTGGACACACAACCATTGACGGTCCAATCTGGTACCACTATGATACCATTACGGTGAAGTCATAGTAACTGTGATGGTACCATACCGCTCCGTTTTCACCTGCGAGGAAACTTAAATGTGTATATCAAGCATATGTACCTCATTTAATGCCAGTTTTGGCATGTATAAGCATTGGAACAGTTGTGATGAGAACTACCCAAGCATCTGTATATTTCTTTCACATGGTTACTAGACTGTGAAATAGCTATTGCAGGATATTTTCATTAATAGAAGATTTCTACTCGAGACTTGAATTCTAATAATATATACACTAATGTTATCGTAAATAATATCCTGCTGATCCGTGCAGTGCTTTTTCCTTATCTGCCAATAAGTTTATTACAGGATTTAATTTTCACGTGTAACCATGGACTAGTTTGCGTAAAAAAAATACACATCCATGTTTAATGAATGAATCATGTGAAATTGTAATTTTGAAATGCCCATCAGGTCTACTTATATACTCTATAACTACATAAATTTTCACGAACTTTGCCTGCCTTTTTGTACACCTGTCAAATCCAGATTTTCAGTCTCACCCGACCATGTTGTTGTTGCTATTTTCGTCGATAGTGAATGTCCGTTAAACCATTCTAGCAAACAAAAAATCTTTTAACTTGAGTTTGAGTTTGAGAATGCCCCAAAAATATTAATTATGTGATTAAAATTTGAGTTATGTACCTCCGGGGGGTTTAATAAGTTTGAAATAACCAGTTCCGGAGTGGTCGGCATCACTAATTTGCAGCACAGTGTGATCTCCCTGCAGAGTAGTGTTTCCCAAAATAGGCTCGGGTTGTATGCAGCTTTGCTGTTAAGTAGGTCAGGGAATGCTGATTCCCGGCAGCTCTGTTTGCAGTCGGAGTAGCTGAGGGCATGTAGTTCACGTCCTGTGTCGTGAATGTAATGGAAAGCAGTACATTACCTCGTGTTCATTGGCGCCAGCTTTCAAAGCGAAGTTTGTTTGATTCACTGTTGACAATGTCGGACGTATTCATAGTTTAGATTCGACTATGCCAAATTGTTGACATGATGACTGACCTCAAGGACTTTGAAACTGAAGTCAAAAACAAAATTAAATTTTCGTGGCTGGAAGAAAAATATAGCAGTAGCGACCATAAAATAGGCCTGGCATGTGAAACGATCAACTGAAATAGGTGACCACTGGAAAGAGTGACTTGAAAATCATGATTCTAAAAGTGCAAAAAATCTCAAAACTCGTAAATCTAATGAGACTTAACAGTTGAGTGCACAGAGCCAAATTCATTTGCTTCCAGTAGTCGGGCATCTACATCACTGGCATGCGTGCTTTGATGGAGCATTTTCTGTTCAGTATTTGAATTATGTACTGGAAATATTTGGTTACAAGGAAAAAATCAATATAAATAGTGCCTTGAATTTAGATGACCATATGCAGTTTTATTTCCCAGAAATCGCTGAGATGACTTCTCCAGCCATCTGCGACCCGAGAGCTTCCAGGGGCCTAGGCAGCTTAAACCCCAGCCTAAAGTGCTAGGATAGTATTTTTTCAGATTTTTTTACCAAGATCCACTTCAACCTCTGTGTATCATTTGTGCGATATCTCTAGTTCCATTTCATGAATTGGTACTAAACGTAGGGTCAAAGAGGAATACAATTCTTAGTAGATCTAATCTTTGACAAAAAATCAGTAAATCATTACCCCTCAGCCCGATTGAGCTCGGGGGTATTGTTGTCACCCTGTCCGTCATCTTTTCCCCCGGACTCCATATCTGGAGCACTACTGAAGGCAGGCCGATGAAACGTCTGTCCAGTATAGAATGTAATTTGTAGATGTGCCTTTTGTATGTTTCATTGGTCAGGTCTGTCAGTCTGTTCGTCCACTTTTCTGGCCATCTGTATCCTGGTTGAATTCCAACATTCTCTATTATGGGCCTTCTTGTGGTAAGATTCTAAAATCTGGTATGGTGGTCAAATCATTTACTTAATAATTTCCCTGTACTCAGAAATGTTTTCTTACCATTCTACTTCCAAAATATGCATGGAATTTGGCAAGCATTTTCCCTGCTCTACACAATTCCACAGATTACATGCACCAAAACTTTTCTGCAGAATAGTGGACAAGGGGAGATAACCACAGAGAATTGAGCTGGAAAATGTTGTGCAAGTTGAAATCTACAGTTTAAATCTCCACAATACATGTACACTGAATAAACTAAGTTTACTTGCTGTATCTTCTGAATAAATGTACAAAAACAACTACAATGTATTAGGTGTGCATGAAATGAATCTATCAAACTTGATCTAAAATTCGTTTTCAGGCAATAACTTGAGAACTGCTCATCGGATTCTTCTCAAATTTGCATATACACCATGCTAGGATATGTCACCTGGGATTGTATTTAGACTACTTTCGCCAACAGGTGGCCCCACTTGGTGGTAAAATCCTACATGCATTTCCAGGAAATAACTTGAGAACCTCTGATCGGATTCTTTTCCAATTTGGTATGTATATAGCCTGCTTGTACCTAGAGGTGGCGCCACCTGGTGACAAAATTTGTTTCTGGGCAATAACTTGAACCACTCACCTTCTCAAATCTGGTATAGGGATTGCATTTCGCCCACTTTCGCCAACAGGTGGTGCCATCTGGTGGCAAAATCCGAAATTAATTTCCAGGCGATATGAGAACTATAACACTATCTTAGAATAGCACAAATTCTAGTGCTGAAAAGTTGGTAGAGTCCCGTGCAGGGTCCGAACCAGAGTCCGGCACCCAATCGCCAGCACTGTATGTCGGCGATCTAAACCACTCGGCCAACGGGCCTCCCACAAAATAGGAGGTAGCTAGCAGACCGGTAGTCTTGAAAGCGAACATACAGTACCCCTCTGATGATCATAATGACACCGGTCCCACAGCTGAATAGATATATTTTTGGACAGACAAACCATACAAACTACCCAGACAGTGCTGTATCCTAATGGCAGTGGGGGACTTGCGAAATACAAACTACCCAATAAGATTCTGTCATTGCCACTTCCTGTTTGTTGATTTTGACCCACTTAACCAATCAACCGCCAGAATTAGCACTTCTGATTATCTTCTGGTACTAATGTACAAGCATCTCATTGTTGTCTACCAAAATCACTCATCAATATCAAAATTCATGTCCCCATTTGGGATTATATTCCATCAAAACCGGTGAATTGTGGGCATATTCTGCTTGGTGTGCTGGACAAGATCATAAACAGAATGATAAAACAGAAGTACACAATGTACATGTATGCTTAATTATTCATTTTATTCCGAAAAATATACGTAGAAAAGTATGAAATTCATATACGTATATGTACACGTATAAATAGTATTGTACCAGCTACATTAAATACAGGCCTAATCTGTACAAACCTACATGTAGGTCTTCTGCCTAGTTCTCCATCTAGGTACGATCTACTACTAAGAAATTTCTATGAAAATTGATTTCAAAGCTGTTTAACTTTGTTGTGTGCATTCTTACTTTCTTCTTTTCAACTACCATAATATGTATTACGTATTAATGTATAACAAAGGCTGGCACAAAGTGTAAGTTTAACCGTCAAGATGTTTTGTAGATCGTGGATATCTGCTTCTTCATCTGCGAAAACTCGTGACAAATTAAATTTAGTGAGGTGCCACTCTTTATTTATTCATTATACCACACAGACTAATAAGGCTTCCCCCAATTTCTATGTATATTATTGTTTTAGACTCGTCTGTGAGATCTTCATTAATACTACAAATTCTTGAGCTACAGAGCTTTTCCACGTATATGCAGTTTAATGCATGAGCATTCAACTCTCTAGCCTGGGCCTTTATCAAGAGAATATAAAATAATATACAAATGTTGACTATATTGATAACGAAGTCCAACAGAATTTGTTCTAGTCCCTATGATTGCATGTTTCTTTTCAATGTATTAACATAACTTGAGGGAACTCAAGACAATGCATTCATGAAGTCACGACGAGAAAGTAGATGCAACACTGAACAGATATGTCGTTCACAGGGACTTGGATGGATGATAAAGTGCATAACTCTGGGGGAAAAATTCTAATGGGTGAGTGAATGACTTAAGTTTTTTATGTCCCTTTCACAAATATTCCAGTTATAGTGTGAAGAATCAACAAGGCACCACCCAGCCAAGTTTTGTTCCTGTTGCTTCAAAGAATCAAATCTTTGAAGCAACACGAGACCACACACCCACCATCCAGCCTATAAAACACAGAGGATAGAACACAAGACACAGACAGGATGCTTACATTTTACATTGGTGCAATTACAGTACAAAATGCATTGAAGCTGTGTCCACCAGGCACCCTCCAAATTCTATTGGACTCCTGTTCAATATTATCAACTTCAAATTATTTTATGTTCACTCAATAGAGGCCCGTCAAGAAGTTGAAAAGCTGTGCATTAAATTTCATTTATGTGGAGAAGTAGTATATTTTTTGACGGAAATTGTAGGATAGTTACCGTCCTCACAAGGAAACAGACATCACAATAAGGGGAGGTAATTCAGATGTTATCACAATGAAGGGGGATAATTCACATGCAGTGAAGACCAGGCAGGAATATTTGACCAATTCAGAGCACTCACCACTCCCAACTACTTTATTGGTATGTTGTGCTGGAAATTCAACAGTTTTCTTACGCAAATCTACTTGATCACAGTGTTACCTACTTTTCTCAATGCCTCATTTTGTCACTATTACATAATTTCAGAGGAACTCTCTTATTAAGCTTTCAACTGAAGAGATGAAGCAATATCCACATAAAGAGATCACACGTTGCACATTTTCATTCAGAGAAAAGAACTTCTGGTTCTACAGATGTATCAGGGACCGATTTCATGAAAGCTAACTTGACTTGAAACCTCAGGCAATATTTGCACCTCACTGTCCATGCACTTAAAAGAAATTATCTAGAGTTCCATTTCAAGGAACGATTTTTGTTTTGGGCTGTACAGTACTTCACCAATTGATGTTTGAAGGGGCCGTTATGTGGTTTTGTGTGGTCAATAGATCAGTAGATTTGGCCAGGGAAGCAGAACATCAGGCCTGGTACACACGAGCCAGTTTACCTTGACAAGTGAGACCAAATTTATGGAAGCCATTAGCTTGCTTACAAGCTTGTATTACAGACAATGACTGTACCAGAGCAGGATATAGTGAAAGGCCGTAACAGTCTTTCACAAATTTGGACCGACTTGTCATGAAAAACTGGCTTGTGTGTACCAGGCCTTATCTTATGACGTCCCAACATGCTATAATTTGTCATTGGATCAAATTTATTCCCCTGACTTTTCAGACACCAGATGGCATGAATAATAACACAGGAAGGAAGCAATCAGAGATTGCTCAATTGTATGCCCCCCCTTCCACTTTAATCCGACACTGCCCCGCCATTGTTCTGTTCTATATTGGTTGGTGGAGGCCTAATTTGGATAATAATAAAAATTCTGTTTCAGTCACTTTTTTGCATGTCTCACATAATACATATTCCAAATATCAAGCAACAAGTGATAATACGATGCTTCGATGCAAGATGGTCGCCAGGGCTTTCGCCAAATCCGAAAATGTGACCTGGTTATGAGACCTACATTCCTTGGGAGTATATTGTGGTGAAATTATGAAGCGATCAGTGAATTTGTACCCAATTCACTGTTTTTGGGGCAATTTCATACTTCAGGACCTATGTTGTCTGCTTTGGAATGTAGAATAACATATAATATAGCCATTTTCCTGGTTCAAATCAGTTATGGACTGAGATCCAGCTTGGACAAATAAATATATCCCATTCACTTAGGTTTAAACAAAGGGCCATAACTCTTGAAATATAACCGAAAACAGAGAAACTTCACGCTACACACCTATGGGTCACTGACCACATATCATGCGTATTTCATACTTGTTCATACAATATTAACCGAGATCCAGCCCTACAAATCCCAATTCACAAAGATTTGAAGAAAAAGGGCCATAACTCTTGAAAATATAGGCGAAATGTGGAGAAACTTCACGCTGCACAACTACAGGGCACTGATCACATATCCTGCAAATTTCATAATTGTTCATACAATATTCACCGAGATCCAGCCCGGACAAGTTCCAATTCACAAAGATTTGAAGAAAAAAGGGCCATAACTTTTGAAAATATATGCGAAACGCGGAGAAACTTCACGCTGCACAACTACAGGGCACTGATCACATATCCTGCAAATTTCATAATTGTTCATACAATATTCACTGAGATCCAGCCCGGACAAGTTCCAATTCACAAAGATTTGAAGAAAAAAGGGCCATAACTCTTGAAAATATATGCGAAACGCGGAGAAACTTCACACTGCACAACTACAGGGCACTGACCACACATCCTGCAAATTTCATAATTGTCCATACAATATTAACCGAGATCCAGCCCGGACAAGTCCCAATTCACGGAGAATTCAGGAACAAAGGGCCATAACTCTTGAAAATATAAGCGAAACGTGGAGAAACTTTACGCTGCACAACTGTGGGTCATTGACCATATCATGCAAATTTCATACTTGTCCATACAATATTAACCAAGATCCAGCCCGGACAAGTCCCATTCACAGAGATTTCAGAAAAAGGGCCATAACTCTTGAAAATTATACCGGAACTCGGAAAAACTCCACGCTGCACAACTACGAGCCACTGGCCACATTCCATGCAAGTTTCGATCCTGTCCATCAAATATTAACCGAGATATTGCCCGGACAAGAAATTCGGACGGACAGACGGACGGACAAAGCGATCGCTATATGCCCCCCTCTAGTTAGAGGGGGGGCATAATCAAACAGTAACAATGTAACCGGTTAGATGACGTCACCAATTGCAGTGCACCAAGGCAAAATCAGGTGGAGTGATGGGCTGCTTATTTACTAATCATTTTAACTAACTTACAATCAACCACTGCAGCAAATATTTTGTGTTTATGAAAAGTTCATTATTTCAAAACTATTAACTCCTATTAAATATTGAAATTCTTTGCATTTTATCTTCAATTGTAAATATGAATTATAATTCATACTTTTTGTTTTTAGTTCTGCTATGGCTAATTATGTGAATCGTTACCAGATTCATCTTCTCTTGACTCAGTCATGGGAGCTACATTATTTTGAGCTGCGGAGTTTGGTTTCTAGGGCCTTGCGTTTGATATCACCTCCCTCCATACTGGTTATTTCAAATATGTTTATATCTCAAATACAGTTTTCAAGAAACATCTGACCTGTCACTACAACTGATCTGACAAGTGCGATTTCAGTTCCAATTAAACTTTCATAAAAAGCAAAAACTTGAGCAAAGTAGGTTTTCAAGAGCACTTGAAGTGCAAAAATTGTCTTAAGTGAGGTTCATAAAGTCTTCTCCAGTCCTGGTATCTGGGCAATATACGTCATGCAGTATATTTTGACCAAAGCACCTTGTTTGATGATATCGAGTTCTCACACTTCATGTAACAACACATGAAGGATGATCAATATCATCAAAATCTGAGGTCTGATGGACCATACATTGTTCATCCAATCTAAGCATAGATACTACACTGAAATACTACACCAACATACCCTGATTAATACCACAGATGTGAGCACTTAAGGCTCATGGTTTCCTTTGCTTGTCTCTTGGTTATGGACACATAATGTGTTGTTGAAGAAAAGCTTGTCCACTTAAAACTGGCACTTGTATGCACAAAGTGGCTAGCACTGGTAATATAGGTCAAATTAATGAATCTCTACATATAGTGTTGTTAATTCTCTGAGTACACATGCCCCTTATCATAATATGGTACTGATTACATGGGTTCAGTACAGCACTGTTTCTAGTACATCCCCTATCTGTTCATGTTGTCTGCTCTTATATGGGCATACACTAACAGTTGTCATTTGTCTACAGCAAAATGCACAGTTCATTCACCTATTTCGTCGTTATAATTTCATGGAATGTTTACAGCTATTATGTTTGGTCACAACAGTCCAGACTGCAGATCACTGAATGCTTGAGTAAGCTTCCTGAATTTCTCCTCCATTCCTCTTTTATTGGCCTCATTCTCTTCCAACAACAGTCTCATTTCATCCTCCACACTCAACACCTGCCCACATAGAAATAAACGTAAAATATATATTGTTGTTACATGGAGAAAACATGTATGGTATGGTAAATCAACTAATAATTAATCACAGCAAGGGGCTTATACTTACCCACCTTAAACTATTAATCACAGCAAGGGGGGGGGGGCATTTACCCACCTTAAACTATTAATCACAGCAAGGGGCTTATACTTACCCACCTTAAACTATTAATCACAGCAAGGGGCTTATATCGCACCTAAACTACACTCACAGTGGGGTGGCTTTCATACTTAACACCGAACTGATGTTAATTGCCAGGTGAAGGGCTTATACTTCATTCCAATCTTTAAAAACTATTAATCACAGCAAGGCTTATACTTACCACTGAAACTATAATCACATAGCTTATACTTACCCACCTTAAACTATTAATCACAGCAAGGGGCTTATACTTACCCACCTTAAACTATTAATCACAGCAAGGGGCTTATACTTACCCACCTTAAACTATTAATCACAGCAAGGGGCTTATACTTACCCACCTTAAACTATTAATCACAGCAAGGGGCACTTACCCACCTTAAACTATTAATCACAGCAAGGGGCACTTACCCACCTTAAACTATTAATCACAGCAAGGGGCACTTACCCACCTTAAACTATTAATCACAGCAAGGGGCTTATACTTACCCACCTTAAACTCAGGGGGTGATCACATTTATTAGAACAGCAAGTTGACGGAATGGTCCAAAAATCATGCAGAAATCCATTATCTCTTCATTATTTTAATGATTTTATACAATAAAGGTGACTGAAATATTACAGTAGTAAACATACATGTAATTATATTATCTCCTTTCAGTGGAGGAGGAACACATGGAGTGATAAGTTCACTAAGTTATGATCATCACTAATCAGATGTTGATTCCATAGGGAACAAGAACTAACATCTTTTGTTTGTGATGTGCACCCCCCCCCCCCACTCCCCTTGTGTACAATCAGTTAAGCAATGTGTATCATGGAGTCATGTGTCAGCATATGTGAACCATATGACAAAATTTAGATAAATAGTAATGTTGTTTTCATCAAACATTGCAATGCCCAAAATATGAAAAGTTAAAATTATAAAATGTGACGGCCTGAAAATCTATTAGGAGATATACCGGAGAATATGTAGAAAATCTGATGACAAAGATTGTGCTTTTAGCCTGGTTTACAACATACGAGTGCTATGAAGATGTACAGCATGGATCTGTAGTTTGACAGCCCAGATTAATTTTTGTCAGTAAAATATAGTAAAGATAATCTTCATACATTATCTATATAGAGGGTTTCCACTACTTACTCTGTAATTAGCCTTGTCAATTTCCAGCTGTTTTTCATGCTCTAAATGAGCCATATCCTCCTGATGTTTCTGCTCTTTGGCATCTAACTGTTGACGAAAAGCATCATCTGCACTGCGAAATTTCTCCAATGCCAAACTGCAAGAAATATTTTTTAAAATACAACACAAATTGTATCTTCCTATTGAAAGTTACATTCACGAAGGCTGATATATAGCACAAAGATGTTTTTTTAAATAGGAGATGGATAGCACTCATTCTAATGCCAGTATACACACACATAATTATCATTTAAAACATTTCATTTCACCTCACTGCAGGTACAAAATTATCTCCCACTTCCTTGTGATATCTAATTACGTCCCCTTATTGTGATGTCTGATCAGCTTTATGGGGGGGATTTGGCTTAAAGTCACACTCAAGTTTGTTTAACTCATACGGTGACAAGTCAGCTGGTTTGTGGAGGAAGCAGGAGTACCTGGAGAGAACCACGGCAAGTAACTGACAAACTTTCACACATGGACCATCTGGGCTCGAACCCATGCCGGTTCAGCGGTGTGAGGCTAGCGGTCACCAGCAAAGCGCCTTAGACCACTCGGCCACCGAGGGCCTCCATGAAGGATGTATGTGTACAAGGCTGGTGGTAAGACAGTAATTTCACTGCAATACTAGTACATGTTTCAAGGCTGGGCACTGACACTTGTTCTATCATGACATACAGTTGACAATTATACAAATTAAGATATTCACCAATGTCCATGAGATTCCTAACTTGAGAAAAGAATTAAGTCCAGTTTCCTTTCTGAACAAGAGCCGCCTTGGTCCCAATTGGTAGCTAGCAATCCAGAGAAAGGTCTAAGATTTTGTGTTTATGAGAATGTAACATTCATGACATCTTATATTGAATGATAAACTAAAAGGGGCTTAACTCTTGGTAACTGAGACTAGCTTTGTCAGCCTTCTATCTCTCCTCAGTCAGTCTCTTACCTAGCGGCATTGTCAGCTTTATCTCTCTCAGCCAGTCTTTTATCTAGCGGCCTTGTCCGGCCTTATCAGCTTTATCTCTCTACTCGGTCAGTGTCTTACCTAGCCGCCTTGACAGCCTTATATCTCTCCTCAGTCAGTCTCTCACCTAGCCGCCTTATCTATCTCCTCAGTCAGTCTCTTACCTAGCCGCCTTGACAGCCTTATCTCTCTCCTCAGTCAGTCTCTTACCTAGCGGCCTTGTCAGCCTTATCTCTACTCAGTCAGTCTCTTACCTAGCGGCCTTGTCAGCCTTATCTCTCTCCCCAGTCAGTCTCTTACCTAGCTGCCTTGACCGCCTTATCTCTCTACTCAGTCAGTCTCTCACCTAGCCGCCTTGACAGCCTTATCTCTCTCCTCAGTCAGTCTCTTACCTAGCGGCCTTGTCAGCCTTATCTCTACTCAATCAGTCTCCTACCTAGCCACCTTGACAGCCTTATCTCTCTCCCCAGTCAGTCTCTCACCTAGCAGCCTTGACAGCCTTATCTCTCTCCTCAGTCAGTCTCTTACCTAGCCGCCTTGACAGCCTTATCTCTCTCCTCAGTCAGTCTCTCACCTAGCCACCTTGACAGCTTTATCTCTCTACTCGGTCAGTCTCTTACCTAGCGGCCTTGACAGCCTTATCTCTCTCCCCAGTCAGTCTCTCACCTAGCCAACTTGACAGCCTTATCTCTCTCCTCAGTCAGTCTCTTACCTAGCCGCCTTGACAGCCTTATCTCTCTCCTCAGTCAGTCTCTCACCTAGCCAACTTGACAGCTTTATCTCTCTCCTCAGTCAGTCTCTTAACTAGCCACCTTGACAGCCTTATCTCTCTACTCAGTCAGTCTCTCACCTAGCAGCCTTGACCGCCTTGTCTCTCATCATTCAGTCTCTTACCTAGCGGCCTTGACTGCCTTGTCTCTCTCCTCAGTCAGTCTCTTTTCCTTATTGTCCCACGTACTTTTCATCTGATGTACCTGCTCCTCTAACTGACCAATCAGCTCAGATTTCTCCTTCCAACGCTTGTTCAATATACTAAAATATATATACAACAGTGGATTAAATATAGACTGAACACAACAACTTTGTCAAACTGAAGATGGAAACCACTTGTTCATACAAGAATATCTCCACAATGGTACCATATCCTGCTAACAGTTTATTTTCAATCAAGGAGAAACTGTTACAGGGCTTGATCCAGGCCAATTTTGACCTCCCTCTCTTCAATTTGCAAGTCTGTTATATAATTTTAGGCTCTCAATGCAGCCTTTCTATCCTTCAAATGAAGATGTCTGCCATATTGGATTCTTAGTGGGATCAAGTATAGGTACCGGTAAGCCGAATTATCAAAATGTTCCCAAACTATCCTCAAAATGGTGTGTAAGTTTGATTACGATATTTATCCCGTAATATTCTCGACAAAAGTAGGGATAAAGAGAATTTCTGGAAACCAACAATTTTGTATAACAATTACATGAATAAGATTGAAAGGTTACACAGGCAATTCTTTCACCGTTCAATTCTGTACCACTCAGATACCGTTCAGTTTCATGTTGTTAATCTCTAGGTAACCTATTGGTGTGGCATGAAAATTTTAAGCTTGGTACCGTGAAGTACTGACTGAACAGTACCATGCAATTACCGATCGGTTACCATGTGGCAGTAAGGGAGCTTCTCGTAATTGGGGCATGCTAGGAACTGGCATAAGGCATGCTAAATAGAATGGCATGGTGCACCGAGTTGGAACTCACAGAAACTCCCTGGCATCCTTTCTGGAACTCAGCAGAGAAAGGATGACATATGGCATGCCATATAATAGCACAGAGGGAATGGCATATGCCATTCTAATTGGATCTCCTCTCCATGCTGATTAGAGAGCTTCTTGAAATTAGGGCATACTAGGAACTGGCATAAGGCATCCAAACAGTGTGGCATGGTGTGCCGAGTTGGAACTCTTAAGAACTCCCTGGCATCCATTTTCGAACTCACTAAAGAAAGGATGGCATACGGCTTGCCATACAATAATACAGAGGGAAAAGGCATATGCCATTCAATTGGAACTCCTGTCCATGCTAATCAGAACACTACACTGGGCATAGTGTATCCCACTTGGATAACTGGCATATGAATTCATTTCAAGGAGGGAGGGAGGGAATTTGGCTTAATGTCACACTCAAGTTTGTTTCACTCATATGGTGACAGTCAGTTTGGTTGGTGGAGGAAGCCGGAGTACCCGGAGAGAACCACCGCCCTTCGGCCAGTAACTGACAAACTTTCATCTCAAGGAACTCGTTACCTACCAGTACATGTAACCGACTGGTAACCACGATGATCCCAACTTTGCAGTACCGTGCAGTTCCGACTTGAAGGCAACTGGTCAGTTACTGACTGGCAAAAATAGGTTATACCATAAATAATATGTGTGGTAACTGATTGGTGGCCTTTTGGTACTGTTCGGGTGATTCATGATCAACTTCACAACTGAACATTACTGCAAGGGGACCTTTCCTATAAGTACCGTGCAGTCATCAAGAGGTACTACTAATACATGTAGGTAAGCAGAAATGGGTTGGTAGTTGTTCAGTCTGTGAGCCTTAACCAATCAAGGTAATGATGGTAACCTCTTGGTGAGGGCCATTCAAATATTACGTATGCAAAAAAGTTGAATTTTTGACCGCCTCCCCCCTACCATATGCAAAATTTAACCCAACGTACATAGGGAAAAATCCATATTTTTAGATTGGTAATTGCTTGGTAGCCAATCATGTAGGTAATTCATAGGGCCCAGGGCTCGAAATTAAGTTTTTCAAGTAGTTGCCCAGGAACAACCTCTTCTGATATTCTGGTTGTCCCAAAAATATATCACTTGGCCCAAATTCCTTTTATCATTAAAGCCTTAAATTTATATTTCATATAGCCTCCTATTGTAATTCCTCTAATAATTGTGTCATTTCTCAGCAAAAAGTTAGGAGGTAATCAAAGAATCAAACAGTTGACAAATGGTCCCTAATCATGTAAATCCTTAGTAAAAGTAATCAAACATGGATTCCGTGGTTCATTTAAGTGTAGTAACCCTAAGAAGCTAGAGGATGTGATTTTTGTTATATTACGGTACTTGCCCCTGGGCAATGGTATCACTGAGGTTGGTTGTCCCAAGCAAATTTTACTTGCCAGGGGAGAGTAAAAGGGTGTTAATTTCGAGCCCTGGGACCCAATGAGTGACCACTCAGTACCAGGTTGGTACTGATCAGTTCAAAACTGAATGGTACTGCAAGGGAACCTTTCCTATCAGTACTCCACCAACTAATGACCAACCAGTTTCTGAATGGTAATGGTGGGTAGCGGTTTGTCTGTGTATAACAACTGTCATAAACACAAAAAAAAAAACCCATAAACTTTCTATTCATTTAACACCAGACCCTGATCAGAAATGCACACTTGTAAACCAATAAGATAGGTAAGACAGAAGCCGTGATATCTCTCTGTAGTAGGGATAGAATACCTATGAGCTTTCTTAGACTCCTCCAGTTCTGTTTGTAGTTCACTTGTCTGTTGTTTAAGTTCATCCTTCCTTTCTCTTAACCTCTCCAGAGTTTCCTACAATAACATACAAGATAAAAAGATTTAATTGTTCTCAGATTGAAAGCATAATCTAGGAAACCACTAAAATGAGGTAAAAGGAGGAGAAGGTTGTCCACTCCAGAAAATAAGTTTGAGGGAAATAAAATAAACATCTCCAATGTCTTAACACTAAAACTATTTTTGTTGTATTCTGAAATATCTTTAGTAATACCAGAAACTGCACATATCATGCCCCAGTGTTTAGATCCCTATCTAATTTGTTTAATATTGAATAAATGCACCATTCTCCATCTTTATGTACAATTTTGAATATAAAAACATGCCAAAACAAAGATGTGCCATGTGTTTTTGTTTTACTTTCTTAGTTCTAACTCTCTCCTAATCTGACCCCAAGGAACAACAGTATGTTTGATCTCGGTCCACATAGGGAAGTGCTGGTCCTCCAGAATAAAATTATATCGATAATAATAACAAAGTTGTGTCCCTTCCATTGTAGAAAGGATAGAAATGCTGATCCAAGCGTGGAACTGAGAAATTAATAAATTCATCCTTGAATATGTCTTCCTTGCTAAACCATTTTTATTTTTCCCTGGTGGACAATGATTAAAATATGTCCAATCCTTACCTGAGAGTCTTGATTAGCTCCCTTTTCCTCATTCAGTTGGTCCTCCAGTTGTCGTTGCAATTGTAAGGACTCCTCTCGGACCTGTTTGATCTCCGCTTCTCTGTCCACAACAGCCTGAAAATACAATGACTAAACCATGAAACATACAAATGGGAAACCTCTCAAGTTTCATAAAATTACCAACATTTTAATATGAAGGAATAATCAGAGCTGCTTTGTTTGGCAAACTGACGGACAGACTCAGTCATCCACTCAGGTTCTAAGGAATACTTTTAGGATAATGCTGTAAGCAACCTTGCTTGTTGTCATTGAAGATCATGCTAGCTGTGTTGAGCCAGTTCTATGTTTCAAAAGAGCAATTAACACAACATTAGTTTTACTATCTACATGTTGGAAGTTGGGAGATGTGCTTGATTTAGTGGGAGGACAGGTGATATCTCCTTCTCCATTGCAAGGATGAAAATTTTGTTGTCTATTTTGTGACAAAATTTGTTTGATGTTTTTACTTTTGAACTTGAACAAGATTGGGTAGGTTTCCATTTTTCTGAATCCCACTAGGGTTCCCCAGCCCCCTGTTTCACTGTCCCTGAGTTTTGATCCCATGTCAGTGTATACATGGGTGAGTGCTGCAGTCTGATCTTGGTACACCATTTCTGTGTTTGCCTCGTATTGCATGGTAGGTTAGAGTACATTACTATGCTCTTAGAGAACACCATCACCCAGTGTCTTCATAAATTCGGAAAACAGAGGTAAAATTATCTCGGTGTACATATATTATTCTCACAAGAATTCCCTGCTGTTTTCATTCCCCGAGAGAACATACAACTCTGTATGTAGTACTGTACAGGCCATATACATGTAGGATACCCCTGGTTTAGTGAGGGCGTCGCTTCCCAAACTGTTCCAGAAAATCTGCATGCATCTGTGTATGGTTTATTGTTCTCTCAGCTGAGCTGTTGACTCCATGTAAACCATGTACTGGCTGTAGAGAGCTTACCTGCTTTAATTTCCTGATCGTCTCTGTTTGATCCTCCAGCATCTTAGTCTTAATCTTCACACTGTCAGTCTCCCTCTGGGGACAGAAATACAACTGATCAATGTTGTCTTGCCAAGCTGACTAATACCTACTTAATTTAGAACTTCTTTTATCCGATCCAGAGGATTTGCCTGATGAAGCAAGTAACTAAGCTGCAAAAACTCACGCCCAATAAACGTAATACTTAAACTGTACCATCATTCTTTATTTATAGTTCCTTTCATCCAGTTAATCTGGAAAGAATTTATATTTTTTAAGACTTGCCTCCCATTGTTTCTTGGCCATGTTGAGCTCTGAGGAAAGAGTTTCAATCTGAGCGTCTAGTCGACCTCTGTCCTGTGCCAAAGATGCTCCTGGAACAAGAATAAAACTAAATGTTTTCATCCAAGGTTTCTCTAACAGGCAGATTCAGCGAATCCTTCAATAATACAATCACCATATCAAAATACAATTACCCCACATTCCACCCTATTATAAACTACATTCACGTTAAAACCCGAAATGTTGTGACAGTTCCTGGTTTCGTCTCTGACCTCAGACCCTCTATCACAGACTATGAACATATTGACCAGTACTTATCTTGCTATGCCAGTTCCTGTCCCCAGAGTTTCGTCTCTGGCCTCAGACCCTCTATCACAGTTTATGAACATACTGACCTGTAATTACCTTGCTATGCCAGTTCCTGTCCCCTGAGTTTCTTCTCTGACCTCAGACCCTCTATCACAGGCTATGAACATATTGACCTGTAATTACCTTGCTATGCCAGTTCCTTTCCCCAGAGTTTCGTCTCTGACCTCAGACCCTCTATCACAGATTATGAACATAATGACCAGTACTTATCTTACTATGCCAGTTCCTGTTCCCAGAGTTTCTTCTCTGACCTCAGACTCTCTATCACAGATTATGAACATACTGACCAGTACTTACCTTGCTGTGCCAGTTCCTTTCCCCAGAGTTTCTTCTCTGACCTCAGACCCTCTATCACAGGCTATGAACATATTGACCAGTACTTATCTTACTGTGCCAGTTCCTGTTCCCAGAGTTTCTTCTCTGACCTCAGACTCTCTATCACAGATTATGAACATACTGACCAGTACTTACCTTGCTGTGCCAGTTCCTTTCCCCAGAGTTTCTTCTCTGACCTCAGACCCTCTATCACAGGCTATGAACATATTGACCAGTACTTATCTTACTATGCCAGTTCCTGTTCCCAGAGTTTCTTCTCTGACCTCAGACTCTCTATCACAGATTATGAACATACTGACCAGTACTTACCTTGCTGTGCCAGTTCCTGTCCCTTCAGTTTCTTCTCGGACCTCAGACCCTCTATCACAGACTATGAACACACTGACCAGTACTTACCTTGCTATGCCAGTTCCTGTCCCCAGAGTTTCCTCTCTAACCTCAGGTAAGGCCTCTATCACAGACTATGAACATATTAACCAGCACTTACCTTGCTGTGCCAGTCCTTGTCCCCAGAGTTTCCTCTCTGACTTCAGACTCTCTATCACAGGCTATGAACATACAGACCAGTACTTACCTTGCTGTACCAGTCCTTGTCCACAGAGTTTCCTCTCTGACCTCAGACCCTCTATACTGACCAGTACTTACCCTGCTGTGCCAGTCCCTATCCACAATGTTTCCTCTCTGACCTCAGATCCTCTATCACAGGCTATGAACATATTGACCAGTAATTACCTTGCTGTGCCAGTCCCTGTACACAATGTTTCCTCTCTGACCTCAGACTCTCTATCACAGGCTATGAACATATGGACCAGTACTTACCTTGCTGTGCCAGTCCTTGTCCCCAGAGTTTCCTCTCTGACCTCAGACTCTCTATCACAGGCTATGAACATACGGACCAGTACTTACCTTGCTGTGCCAGTCCTTGTCCACAGAGTTTTCTCTCTGGCTTCAGACCCTCTATACTGACCAGTACTTACCCTGCTGTGCCAGTCCCTGTCCACAATGTTCCTCTCTGACCTCAGACCCTCTATCACAGGCTATGAACATATTGACCAGTAATTACCTTGCTGTGCTATTTCCTGCCCCGACCTTCCATCAACGACTATGGAAATATTGACCAGTACTTACCTTGCTGTGCCAGCTCATACCCCCATAGTTTCCTTTCTGACCTCAGACCCTCTATCACAGACTCCTGCGCCTGAACTTCAGCCTGAAGCTTGCCCTTCTCCTGAAACCATATATAATCATTCTCAATACCATCTCAGGACTGGGAGGAAAAGCCACAATCCCTGATCAATGTCAGCATCCAGAAATTTAAGCCTGTAAGGAAGGCCACTAATGAAGGTCAATTCTTCAAGTACGTAAGGAGCAAAAAATAATACATACAATAACCAAATTTGAGGACATCCGGCCTTGGATTTTGACAGGGCTGATTGTGCTTCAACCTTAAATCAGCCTCATGAAATTAAAGGCCTGGATATCAATGGTCCTATACCCGGTGTGTTTCAGCTGTACAGACTAAAGATCTTTACATAAAGTATGAGACCACAACTTTAAGTTCAAAATATACCAATATCACTGGTTAGTAACATTTCCTCATTCCAGTCTAAAGAAAACAAGAGCCCAAGGGGCTTCAATATACGCCCGATTATCTGGAATTATATTGGTCCAAATTTCAAGGTTGTTTAATAGCCTTGATTCCAATTGGTAGCTAGCAATCCAGAGAAAGGTCTACAATTTTGTGCTTCTGAGAATGTAACATAGATCTAAAATGACCTCACATATCCCACACTGAAATCGACAATAGTCAAACACAAGAAAATAGTAGTTTTCCTGCAAATGGATTTCTCTCAGACGAGAAAAATTTTCACGAAGTAAGAAGAAAGTGATGAAGTAAACCTTTGTTTTTGAGTTAATATTAAAACAGGTATGAAGGTCATAAAGGACCCCACTCCCCATTAAATTAGTCAATGTATGGTTTTTATTTCACAACAGTTTAACTAAATGTAGCTGTTTCAAACACGGCAGGCAACTCCACAGGACAAATGCCATATACATGTAGGGGAGAGAACTCTGAATATTCCAACCTAACACATATAGTCAGCTAAAATTGATTCAGTTTTAGGGGACAGTAATCTTGACCTTTGACAAATTGATGTATGGCTCCTCTTTGCCATGCGAGTAAGGTATATGGTACTCAAAGTTTGGTACCAATCCATACCGTGAAACTAGAGATATCGCATGGACAACAAATGTTAACGGATGAATGGACAGAACCCAACATCGCATTACATGACCTCGTCTTTGACAGGCATATGAAAATGTGACTTTTACTGATTTCCTGATTTTGGGTCACAGTGACCTTGACCTTTGGCCTTGACCTAAATTTTGGTACACGACACATCATCTTCCCTCAATGTATCAATGGACACAAAAAAATCATGATTATGAATTTCATGATTTTGGGGGACACAGTAACCTTGACATTCGACCTTGACCTACATTTTGGTACGTGACACATCATGTCCCCCTAACGTATCTACTGACAAAAAAAAGAGTAATTTTCAAAGTTTTCTTGATTCTGGAGTCACAATGACCTTGAATATTGACCTTGACCTAAATTTTGGTACCTGACAAACCGTCTCCCCGTAATTTCTCAATGGACACAAAAAAAAAGTTGTTTTCAATAATTTCCGGATTTTGGACGACAGTGACCTTTGACCTTGACCTAATTTTTGGTATGTAACACTTCATTTCCCTCTATTGAATCACTCACAAAAAATTAGTAATTTTTAATGATTTCCTGATTTTTAGGTGACACTGACCTTTGACCTTGATTCTGGGGTCACAGTGATCTTGACTATTGACCTGGATTTAAATTTTGGTACATGACAAAACGGCTACCCGTAATTTCTCAATGGACTCAAAAAATCATGATTTTTAACAATTTCATGATTTTGGGGCCACAGTGACCTTGACCTACATTTTGATATGTGACACATCGTGTCCCCTTAATATATCTACTGACACAAAGAAATATTATTTTTAACAATTTCCTGATTTTGGGGTCACAGTGACCTTTGACCTTCGCCTACATTTTGGTATGCGACACTTCATTTCCCCCTATTTGAATCCACTCACAAAAAATAGAAATTTTTAATGATTTCCTGATTTTTCAGTCACACTGACCTTTGACCTCTGACCTTGACCTACATTTAGTATGTAAAACTTCGTTCCCCCCTAGGGCATCCACTCACCAAAAATTAGAATTGTAGATAGAAAATTGTCAACGTTCAATGATTTCCTGATTTTAGCAACAGTGACCTCTGACCTCGACCTCAATTGTGGTACGCGACACATCGTCTTCACCTAATGTACCCACTCACAAAAAATGCAACTGTGGATAGAAAACGTTCACAGATATAGACCGGACACGAACACTTCAGTGATTTCCTGTTTTTTTGGCCAGTGACCGTTGGCCTCTGACCTCGACCTTCATTTTGATACGCGACACATCGTCTCCCCGTAGGGTATCCACTCACCAAAAATTGGAACTGTAGATAGGAAACTGTC
This sequence comes from Hanleya hanleyi, assembly GCA_036873755.1. Lineage (NCBI taxonomy): Eukaryota > Metazoa > Mollusca > Polyplacophora > Lepidopleurida > Hanleyidae > Hanleya > Hanleya hanleyi. The sequence continues at coordinate 181,174 of JAVTVY010011894.1, forward strand.
CCAGATATAGACCGGACACGAGAACCGGACAGACGGACGGAAACCGCCATCACATAATACGTCCGCCTTTTGGCGGGCATATAAAAAATGAATGATTGACCCACAGATTAATGTGGCTCATGGGGCAAACATACATGACAAAGTCATTTTGGAAGAGTTGGCTCCCTTTAACATCATCGATAATGTAGATAATTGAGGTTGGGTTCCTCCAAGCGCTTTACATGAAAAATTTGAAAGAAAAAACATACGTTTTATTATATTCGTCAAAGAATACTATGATGGAGATTATCAAGATGCCATCAAACAAAATTTCTATCCATAGTCAATTTTGTAATCTCGAACTGCAATTTGTTGTGCTTGATTGCTTGATTAGGAGATAAATTTTTACACATACACCCCCATTTGTTCTGGGGTTTTGGCAATAAATCAATTTTACTTTCAATACTCTCATTTACAGGCAATGAAATGAAGAAAAAATATTTTTTGTATTTTATCACCAAATTGTGGACCCTATTGAGACTGATGTAAAAATCTATCATGAAAACTATGAATTTATTTTTCACATTTTGCTATTGATAAACACCACCGATGTTAAAAGTAAAATGATAATGGTAGGTGACTGGGTAAATTTTTTGCCCTGTGAGCCACCTTAATGGAACGGATCAGGCTGTAGTTGGACTGCTTTCAGTGAAGTATGTTCATTGCATTCGCCCTAATGCAGGAAAGTCTGATTATTAAACAATTCACAATACTCATAATTGATCAATACATGTTGATGTTGTTACCTGTTTAAGTAGCTCCAGTTGTAACATTCGTTTTCTTGCCTCATCAACATGTGCTTCTAGTGTCTGTATTCTTTCCTGTAAAACCATGCAAATATACATGTAAATTGTACCCAATATAAGAAAAAATCATGTAAAATAGCTAAGTACTGTAACAATTCAGTTTCTTTAAGAGCAAGTGCTAGCAGAATTGCTAAGCTTTTATACATGCATTAATGACTGCATGTCCTGTATAGAACATGCCTTCATAATCAGCACTCACTGGATGATTTTCAGGCACTGAATTATTGACAACTTAGTTGGCAAACTAATAGTAAAGTACTTAAAATTGAACTTTAATAATAAAAGCCACATCCGCCTTCCATTAAATAAACTCGTAATTAATTACTTCATTTGCTGCTTGTAAGATCTTTTACAGTAACCCACTTGTGGAAGTTGTCAGTAAGAACTGAATATATACAGATAATTTATTCAGACAAAATAAAACTGTGCGTGGTCAGAAATTGAAATATTAGAAATGAGTAAATAACCCCACCTTATAATCTACCGTTTTCTCTTGTTTGGATCGAGCCAGTTCTGTGATTCTACCTTTCTGTTCTTTAACTACCTGTAAAATAAAGATGAATGACCATCTATTTAGATTAGCATGAAAACCCAAGCGATTGAAGTCCCTCTGCAGGGTTCCTACCCTTTGTTGAAGACAAAATTCCAGGACATTTCCAGGACTTTTCCAGGTCCATACAACCTTTTTTCAGGACCTTTAACTGAATTGTCTTGGAAATTTTTTAACACCTCTTACCATGTTTCATTCAGCAAATTCAACAACGTTCATTAGAATGAAATGAATATGTATTTCAACTATCATATTTCATACATATCTGACTAGATGGAAGAATAAATTCAGTTTGTTAGAAAGAAATTGCAGTAATTAATTGTGGCAGATTTTTTTTGGGAGAGGAGGGGGGAGAGGACAATAAAATCCAAGGACTTTTCCAGGACTCTGTACAAATACTGTGAGAATTCAAGGAATTCCAGGTCCTGGAATTTATTTTCTCAGAATTCAAAGAAATCAAGGAAATCCAGGACCAGGAGGAACCCTGCCCCTGATATTGAATATATTATTGATTTGGCTTGGAAGCTCATTGTTCAGAATGAGATCCTGGAATGTCACAAGCAATCCCATGCAAAATCCCCTGTCATGTCTGGCAAGATACCCACATACCAAATTTTTGACTTGGGCTTCAGGGGGCTCTACTTGTAAGTGAATCAGCATGAAAAACAATCCCAAGTGAGAACTTGAGGCAAGGTATGAAGTTAGACAGATGGACACCTTGAAGTTAGACAGAGGGACACCTTCATACCTACTTTTTGTAGGAACTGACAGTAAAAAATATATTGATGTTGAATATGATGACAGTTACTATTCAATATTTAACTATTTCTGCAATCAGTTCAATTTATAAATTAAAAGCACTGAACTTTCAGTGGAAGTGAAGAGAAGACAGCTAGATGAGATATATATAGTTAGACCAAATAATATACATGCGTCACTCTCCAAGACCATTAATGATAATCATTGAACATTTTTGAGTTCTGAACATTCATTAATCTTTAACTATCACTATGCTATTGATTTTTGTTCATGCATCCATTGTCTATATGGAAAGGATAAGTTGGTTGTTTGAAGTTTAACGTCGCACCTAACCTTATTGGTCACACGGCGACGATGACCCAAACAAACATACCCTAGCAAAACCCTAACCCTAACAAAAAACTAACCAAAACTACAAAAAACATGAATTGCAGGCAAGCACCTAAAAGGTGCATGGACCCCTCAGCCTGTTTTGTTTTAGTCAAGTAGGATCAGGGCTGCATCTAGAGCCAATTTAGTTTCGGAAAACTTATGAGTGCCCAAAACTCAAATGAAACAAAAAACGAAAGTGTTGTTGTTGTTCAATCTGAAAGGATTTCTGAAGGAATACTCCTAGAAAAAGCTTCTGGTAGCCTCAATATCGATCTGATTGCATAGCTGGGTATTGAATTTCAATTAATAAACCTCTGTTTTGTGATTGATCACAGGCTCTTTGCGCCGAAATTCAGTTAAAACACAGGAAGGAAGCAATCAGAGATTGCTCAATTGTATGCCCCCCCTTCCGCTTTAATCCGACACTGCCCCGCCATTGTTCTGTTGTTTATTGGTTGGTGGAGGCCTAATTTGGATAATTATAAAAATTCTGTTTCTGTCACTTTTTTGCCATGCCTCACATAATACATATTCCAAGTATCAGCCAACAAGTGATAATACGATGTTTCGATGCAAGATGGTCGCCAGGGCTTTCGCCAAATCCGAAAATGTGACCTGGTTATGAGACCTACATTCCTTGGGAGTATATTGTGGTGAAATTATGAAGCGATCAGTGAACTTTGAATTTTGCACCCAATTCACTCTTTTGGGGCAACTTCATACTTTAATTTCAGGACCTATGTTGTCTGCTTTGGAATGTAGGATAACATATAATATAGCCATTTTTCTGGTCCAAATTGGTTATGGACTGAGATCCAGCCTGGACAAATGAATATATCCCATTCACTTTAGTTTTGATAAACAAAGGGCCATAACTCTTGAAAATATAACCGAAAGCAGAGAAACTTCACGCTGCACACCAATGGGTCACTGACCACATATCATGCAAATTTCATACTTGTCCATACAATATTAACCGAGATCCAGCCCTACAAGTCTCAAAGATTTGAAGAAAAAAGGGCCATAACTGTTGAAAATATACGCGAAATGTGGAGAAACTTCACGCTGCACAACTACAGGGCACTGACCACATATCCTGCAAATTTCATAATTGTCCATACAATATTAACCGAGATCCAGCCCGGACAAGTCCCAATTCACACAAATTTGAACAAAAAAGGGCCATAACTCTTGAAAATATATGCGAAACGCGGAGAAACTTCACGCTGCACAACTACAGGGCACTGACAACATATCCTGCAAATTTCATAATTGTCCATACAATATTAACCGAGATCCAGCCCGGACAAGTCCCAATTCACACAAATTTAAAGAAAAAAGGGCCATAACTCTTGAAAATATATGTGAAACGCGGAGAAACTTCACGCTGCACAACTACAGGGCACTGACAACATATCCTGCAAATTTCATAATTGTCCATACAATATTAACCGAGATCCAGCCGGACAAGTCCCAATTCACGAAGAATTCAGGAACAAAGGGCCATAACTCTTGAAAATATAAGCGAAACGTGAAGAAACTTTACGCTGCACAACTGTGGGGCACTGACCACATATCATGCAAATTTCATACTTGTCTATACAATATTAACCAAGATCCAGCCCGGACAAGTCCCATTCACAGAGATTTCAGAAAAAGGGCCATAACTCTTGAAAATTATACCGGAACTCGGAAAAAACTCAACGCTGCACATCTACGAGGCACTAGCCACATTCCATGCAAGTTTCAATCCTGTCCATCAAATATTAACCGAGATATTGCTCGGACAAGAAATTCGGATGGACAGACGGACAGACGGACGGACAGACAGACGGACGGACAAAGCGATCGCTATATGCCCCCCCTCTAGTTAGAGGGGGGGCATAATTACGAAAAGGAACTGGGAGTTTGGGATCGGAACCTGCAAAAAATCCTTGGATACCGTATATAACAGACTTTGGTTTCACGTGAGTGGTGTGCTGGGATTACAGCATGCAAGGAAGTGTAGCTTTATCAGTGGCAATTTATGCATTGCACAAGTGTGATAACAAGTAAACACACTTACTGACACAGGTCCACCCTTATCATTATTTTTTGTAGGGGGGGGGGAGGAAGCATAAGCTCCAGGTAAATTGCTCAGAGTCAGGCTAAAAATGGGCTCTCCTAATCACTCGTTTTAAATAATTTCCAAGGTACAGTAACATGTTTGGTGACAAAAATTGAAGCATTATGTTGTACCAGTTAAATGTGTGGACACAAATATGGTTCATGCAAAAGTTTTAGGATTTATGATGTAGAATAGAATGATTTAATAGCAAAATTAAAGAAAAATGTCCTTCATTGAATGAGAATCTTGAATGGACCAGGCTTTCTTGTATCAGGGAACCTTTAAAATTCACACTGAAACATGCAATGAAGGGTTCCCGATGGGCAAAAGCTAAGCCATCAATAAATAATAATAAAAAAAAAAAAAAAAAAATTATGAAATCATCACAGCCATCTGAAAATCTAATCATTTCATCAGTCAACATTCAGGAAGCTCTCACCAAAGTTTTGTCAGGCCCGACTTGATAGATCTGCAGATATTCAGCGGACAAGAGCATGTTGATGGGCATAGATAACAGTGCAAAAGCTGAGCCATCAATAAATAATAATAAAAAAATAAAAAATCATGAAATCATCATAGCCATCTGAAAATCTAATCATTTCATCAGTCAACATGCAGGAAGCTCTCACCAAAGTTTGGATCTGCAGATATTCACTGGACAAGAACATGTTGACGGGCGGACGCTAGAACGGACGGACGGACGTACGTACATGGCAACGACAAGACCCCACAGCCCTATGGGCTGAGGGGTAAAAATTGAATTTCGAATTTTGAAAATTAGGCTCTACAGACACTGATCACAATGGATCGTCAGAGAGCCTAATTTGTTTTGCACTTTAATTTACCTCCTATGCCAGACAAACATGGTACAAACCATGCTGCCCTGAGCTAAAGAATAGATGAGGTTGAAGTCACCTAGGAAATCCAAAATCTCATTGATATGTCAGCAAGAGAGGATTGAAGGACAAAGATGATGAAAATAATATGCCTATGAAATAACTGTTTACTGTAATATTGAGTGTATATACAAAGGGTAATGTCTAGACCAGGCACATGTCATGACTGTACAACACATATAATATTGTCTACAACATATTAAAGGAGTACTTACCTTATTTTTGAGTGTGACTATATTTATCAGCAATCGTATTCCGAACCTTATTGTATAAAACTTACGTTGATAGAATGCGAAATAAAGGAAATATTGACTATTTGTTGCTCGCAACGGCGTGCACTGGGCGCCGCCATTGCACCACTGCGTGACGTTTTTAGATGAGCGGAAGTGAGTTTATACTCATCTAAAAACGTCACAACGTCATGGAGATTTAAGGTTGATCGTGCTGGTCATGCCGATAATTCGAAGAAGAGGGAACCCAGTTAATCCAATGACGTTCTAGTTGATTTTAGTAGTTCAAGTGTAATCATGAGAATGTTTATGAACTTAGAAGCATCGTCGTTCAACTGAAATAACTGGACAATTGCGGAGGACACTCTTTCAATTTACCGCTCAGTTTCAAACTTTGTCCAAATTGAATCGGGCAAGTCTCAGTTGAAAAATTTGGGGGAAGAAATTTTTCAGTTGGCGAAGATAACCTAAACCAATTTCTTTTAGGAATCCCCCCCGTGGGATTTGCCGCGCCAGTTTATTCCTGGAATTAAAACTCGAACCCAGAGTAATTCAAATGCCGTAGTTGGAACGTCCCTGGATCAAGCGTTATCCGTGACGTTGTCCTGAATTCTGACGTCATCAGTCACGTCATCCCACAGGCAATATGGCGGCGCCCACGTCGACCTCAAAGCGGAAACACGACTTCACAAATTGTAATAAAAATAATAGGTTATCGCCTTCTACGAAAGTAAAATAGTTGGTTATATTTCTTTAAGAGTCTAACCTTTGTAATAGGAACCTATATAAAATAAGTTAAGTACTCCTTTAAGTAGGATATCCTATAATGAGACAGGCGGAAGGAAGATATATAGACTGAGATGGTAATGTTAAAACTCTGTCTTACCATCATGTCATCCCTTGTGAAATGAGGGGTATCTTATTTAAGGACAAAAACAAGCTAAGACTTGACATACATGTATAGCATGTGTATAGTCGATCAATAATGAGAACGTTCTTTCCGAGCCAGACTTTGTCATTGATGTGACAGTACCTATAGCATGTGTAAGCATTCTTATACTAGAAATCTTTGAAGGAGGAGAGTTTCATACTTGTTTCTCAAGCTATTGCACATGTACCTTTACTGAGTCTTTTCAAAGCAAAAACTCTCAAAATTCCATAGAAAAGAATTTGGTCTGAAATAAAAAAATCTAGATGATAGACGTCCACGGTCCCTGTGGCAGTGGTACCAGATGTAGAATATTACACTTTCCTAGTTCTCTGTACTGTACATCTAACTCAATGAGTGAAAGTATTCTGAGTTAGGTCAATCGGTTCATTTCCTGATAAATTAATGAAATAGAGATTTAATTATTGTCCGGATTCCGTAGGCATGTATGACAAATCCAAGACAGCAGCTTCGGGCATATTTGATGATGCATCTCAGTGAAAAGCGAGACAAATCTCTCGCCTAAAATGCAGCCAATCCCCATTTCTGATATCAATCAATACATCGTATCAAAAAAATATTGTCTGCAACAAATATTCCAACATGTATGAGAAATCCAACATGGCCACAGCAGCCATATGTAATTTTGCTTATCTATGGCATCAGACTACAGTTAATCACTTCAACTTCCAACTGTTCTCATCTTTCATGGTTGTTAATGTAGCAGAGATCAGCAAATGACCATCAGATATGTTGTCATTGAATTTTATTCCTTTTTTCTTCTATGTTGTGTTTTGACAAGTGTTGCCTGTTTGCAGACATTGCATTCATGGACTTGAAATCTGACACAGAATATATTCCTCAATGTTATTTAGGAGTTTTCTCAGTAATAATAACTGTTTACAAGTAATATGTGCATCTTTCTAATTACTGCCAACAAGATCTTGATGAGATGTAGATCCATCCAATTGAATTGACATATATTCTCTATATGGGAGTTGTGTATACCATGAACACCTCTGTGTTATATTTTGTTATGTGTTGTTATGTGTTGTGTACACATTTGTGTATATTGCTGTCACTTATTACAGGATTAAACAGGTCTTTGATATTTGTATCAACATCAAATTTTAATCACAATTGATAGATTAATGGGATGACCCACTGATTACATGGGGAAGTTAACCACTGCCATGAAGGAAATTTTTACCAAATGTAGTCTAAATGAGCAGCTTGTAAACAAATTATGTTTTGTCACATTTTGAATTTAATTTTTCTTTATTTTTAAATTTTAATTTGAAAAATTTCATAAAAAATGAACTAAAATAATAAAAAAATAATTTAAAATAGTGTTTAACATATCTAGCTAATGCTTTATACTTCTTTTCATAGGCAGAAGGATTGTCGACTTGGTGCTTTTTACCAGATGGAAAAATATGTACTTTTTACTTGTACCTCAGTCTTAAGTCATATGGGGCAAACTGAGGGGAAATTATAAAGGGGGTACCCTTGGTATATAGGCTGTAAAATCTCTATCTGTACATAGTTTTATCTGTGCCTTCTCAAGATAGTTTGGGGATGGGTACGGTTTGTTCCGATGAGAGCATTGTTTATTTAACAATGGTTCCATCCCTGACAGGCTTCAGACTACAGTTAATCACTTCCGGGTCAGTGCCCACGACCTACATTGTTTAGAAATTTGAGAGCAGATCTTTATGGATTTTATGAGCTGCGATTTTTCAGCATTTCTGATACATCTGATATTTCAACTTCTTCAAACTGTACTTCCTGGTGTTGATTTGGGTCACTTTGGGAAAAGCATGGTGGATGGAGACATGATCAGTGAAGGGTGAGAAGGCTGTTTACAAATTGAATGACATTCTGTGGCACCAATCAGCTGTCAGTGACGGGAATTTGAAATTTCCATGATCAACATCTGTCAAGACTTTCACAGTTAGTGTCCCACAAGGTGAATATTGTCATGCCAAGTGGATTTATGCATTGGTAGTTTTATGAATTTTTGTGATTTTTTATACTAATACATAACAAGTAACAAAATTAATAGTGGGCTGGTGTCCTATGGAAAGCAAATCTTCATCTTGCCTTAATTTCAGATCAATCGATACATCCCGTAAAAAGACGTTGCTCACAGACTTTACTTATATCCTCAAGATCCCCTCCGCCTCTGGTGGGAGAAAACAAAGAGGTTTTCTACTCGACTCAATAAAAAATAAGAGAAATAGACCTTAAAATTATCGGTTGGCAAGCCTCCAGCAAGAGCACAGTATTTTACTAGAAGATGTGTTCTACTATGACTCAATAGATATTGAAATAGACATCTGAAAATATAGGATAATTTCAGATAAAAAGTGCATTCATATTGAAACTATTCCATCTAATTAACTAACAGTTGAGATATGTATATTCAGTCAGGTACTACACCTTTCTTCAAATTAAATATTGTCAATGTGTATGAAAATGCAAGATCTTGAAGGATATGATAGTGAAGAAAATAGCTTTCTACATTTATGGTTTACAATACGGGAGTTTTCATTCCATTTTCCACATCCAAAAACAATCAACATTTAGATCAATATTATGTATGACAAGCAATCACTTACTCTTGAGTTTTCCTGTCAAGCTTTCAAGTTTATAATCGACAATCTCTGACATTTTCTGTCATTTCTTGGCAAACTTTTAAACAGGGAATTAAACACCAACATAGATGTACGATCAATATTTTTGTTGGGCACTTATTACTTCCAAGGTGTCAAGGTAATGTCAGATATGAAGATAAGACATATCTCGGGATTCATTAAATTGTTGTTATCATGTCATTCAGGGTTCTTGACCGTTATACCAACCTGCTCTTCAGATAATATGAACCACATTTATTCCGTTCTCAATAACTTTGATTGATTCTCCTGTATGGTTCTTTGTTCAGAGTTCGTACACCTTGAATCTTCCAATTTCCAAGGCCTTTGCAAGGTAATATTTCCTGTTTTCAAGGCATAATACTTCCTGTGTCATTGAAGCTAATTTTCTGAATTTTTTATTTAAGCACGAGTATGAATGTCCTGTCAAGAAATAAATTGTTCATACACTGTCTTTCCTACAGACGTCACATGAAAATTCTATCAGGATGATTAAAGAATATAGCACTATGATCACCCTTACTGCTTTGAGGTGTAGTTGAGGTGTACTTAAGGTGTAGTTGAGGTGTACCTGGGAGGTGTACCCTTAGATATTATGAGGTGTATTTGAGGAGTAGACGAGGTGTAGTTGAGTAGATGAGGTGTAGTTGAGGAGTATCGAAATATGCAAATTAGCACCTCAGTGAGGTGTACACCTCTGTAAGGTGTACCCCTCAATGAGGTGTATCCCTCAGGTGAGGTACTAGCTGAGGTGTACTTGGGGTATATCCAATTTTGAAAATTAATTCATACCTCCATTGAAAATAGGTACCAGGCATATTTGTATTCTCATTTTTCAGTGAACACCTCTCAGTTGATTGATCCCCTACTCCTACAATAAATTTTCTGCAGCACTTTTCACTACAAAGCCTACAACTAACATATGAGCAGCCAAACTTGAAAGTAGGGAAAGGTGACTGTGTATGTCTGAAAATGGTAGCACCACACTTATAAAGGAGCTTTAACATTGGCTCACAAGTACTCCTATTGCCACACAGAGGATTCCAATGCAAAGGCATACAAGGGACCAATGTATTTGGGAAGTGACAGTTAACATATCCATTTTGGAAATATATCTGGAAGGTTGACAACATATCCACAGGTGCCTAAGGTTGCATGAGATTAACAATAGTTTCTCTGTAAATTATACAACAGTGCCCATTAACAGTGCCATTATTATGATAATTTGAAGTGAAGAATGTTACAGCAGGTTTTAGTTTGATGTATTAGTGTCCTGGTGTCAAAATAATAATAAAAATTGAGTTTACATAACATTTTTCATGTTGTTTAGAAGTCCAGGAGGTGTACTTGAGGTGTACGTAGGTAATTTAAAAGTGAGGTACATGTTTTTTTGACAAGGTCAATGAGGTGTACTTGAGGTGTAGGTAATTTAAAGTAACATTCAGGCCAGAATGATGATCCAGACATGTAGAGAGAAAATTAAATTTAATGCCATGTTCAGCAATATTTCATCTATTTAGCGAGTATGAATAAAAGATTGTGCTGGCAATTACTGACATTAAGTGGATGGTATATTATGCTCAATTTCAAGAAACCTTTCCACCAAGTCCACCAGATATCTTATGTGTAAGTGGGAGGGTAACCCCAATTTTCTAGCCCAAAATTGTTCATAAACTCAATTTCAAAATTTTGAAAACTCAATTTTTTTGCGCGCCAAGAAATTCTACAAAACTCAATATTTTTGCCTTTTTCATCAAAAAAATGATGAAACTCAATTTTTCCAACTTTTTCATCGCACCAATTACAGAACTGAGGTTGGTCATATGTTTACGACACTTCTTCAGACAATTCTATTTACATGAATTATATCACAGTCTACAACAACATTGCTAAAACAAGCGTTCTGAGAACCCCAACATCTCGCCTTGCGGGGTCATCCGCCGAAGGTGCAGCAGTATTGAAAGCATACATGTAGAACAAACAATAAGGTCTGGAATAGGTGATGTGGTACAGGCAATAATGTCTGGAATAGATTATCTGGTACACGCAATAACATCCGTCCCATGTGGGATTACTGGCATATAAGTTAATCCCATGTAGGATGGATGGATCAGTGCCGTCGGATTACTGGTGCATAGTGCAGTCCAGTGTGAGATTACTGCTGGATAGGTCAGTGCCATGTGAGATTACTGCTGGATAGGCCAGTCCTGTGTAGGATTACTGCTGGATGGACCAGTTAGTGTGTTATTACTGATGGATAGACCAGTCCCCTGTGGGATTACTGCTGGATAGGCCAGTCCTGTCTGGGATTACTGCTGGACAGACGAGTCTTGTATGGGAGTATTGCTGGATAGGACAGTCCCGTGTGGGATTACTGCTGCATAGGCAGTCCAGTGTGGGATTACTGCTGCATACGGCAATCCTGTGTGGGATTACGGCTGGGGAGGCCAGTCCCATGTGGGATTACTGCTGGATAGGCTAAACCTGTGTGGGATTACAGTGGGATAGGTTAGTCCCATGTAGGATTATGGCTGGATAGGTCAGTCCCATGTGGAATTACTGCCGGATAGGCCAGTCCCATGTTGGATTACTGCTGGATAGGCCAGTCTGGTCTGGGATTACTGCTGGATAGGTCAGTCCCGTGTGGCATTACTGCCTGATGGGCCAGTGCCATTTGGGATTACTGCTGGATAGGTCAGCTCTGTGTGAGATTACTGCTGGATAGGCCAGTCCCAAATGGGATTACTGCTGGATAGACCAGTCTGGTCTGGGATTACTGCTGGATAGTTGAGTTCCGTTTTGGATTACTGCTGGATAGGTCAGTCCCGTACATGGCATTACTGCTGGATAGGCCAGTGCCATTTGGGAATACTGCTGGATACGTCAGTCCTGTGTGGGATCACTGCGGGAGAGCTGTGACCTAGGAAAACATGAAACATGTCCACCAAGTTTTATAATCATCCCACGAAAGGTTCAACAAACTTTCCATGTACAGATCTACATGTAAATTTTTGCCCAACAAAAACCGTAACAATGGAAACGTACAAAGTCTAAACTGCAATAATTAGGAGAAAAATTCATATTTAATGTCATATTTCTTAAATAGCACATGCACAGCCTCGAATCACATTGGATTTGGGTAGCAAGTGTCAAACTCATCCAATGAAAGCTGACAGCTTCAGAAAACTTTCCATGTACAGGTGTACATGTATATACATGTACATTATTATTGGCAGATTACTTAGACGAAACCCTAAAAATTTGAACAAAAATTAATATTTCATCCCCTAAATAGCACAGGGACATCCTCTAATCATAAGAAACATGTGTACCAAGTTTCATAATCATTCAATGACATTTGACAATTGCAGCAAACTGTGGTGTACAGATGTATATGTGCACTTCAGCTAAACGCAAAACTCACTCATTTGCCAGAATTTGGAGAAAAATTAATATTTCATCTCCTAAATAGCACAGGTACATCTTCTAATCATAAGAAACATGTGTACCAAGTTTCATAATCATTCAAAGACAGCTGACAACTGCAGCAAACTGTGGTGTGCAGATGTACATGTGCACTTCAGCTAAACACAAAACTCAATCATTTGCCATAATTTGGAGAAAAATTCATGTTTCATCTCAAAAATAGCACAGGTACATTCTCTAATCATAAGAAACCTGTGTACCAAGTTTTGTAATCATCCAATGAGAGCTGACAACTGCAGCAAACTTACCATGTACATGTTCATGTATACACATAGAGGCCTACATGTACAATTCACCTAAACAGAAAACTCATTCATTTGCCATAATTTGGAGAAAAATTAATATATCTTCTTAAAAATAGCACAGGTACATCCTCTAATCATAAGAAACATGTGTGCCAAGTTTCATAATCATCCAATGACAGCTGACAACTGCAGGAAACTTACCATGTAGATGTGCATGTATACATGTAGAGGCCTACATGTACAATTTACCTAAACAGAAAACTCATTCATTTGCCATAATTTGGAGAAAAATTAATATTTCTTCCGAAAAATAGCACAGGTACATCCTCTAATCATAAGAAACATGTGTACCAAGTTTCATAATCATCCAATGACAGCTGACAACTGCAAGAAACTTTCCAAGTACAGATGTACATGTGCACTTCAGCTAAACGCAAAACTCATTCATAGGGATTTTAACATTAGAGCACCCCAGGGGTAGTACCCCCAGGTGGCATCCCACCCCCCATATTTTTTTTATATTTTTTCTAATTTTTCTAGATTTTTTTTTAACTTGCTAAACCAAAAACCTTATCATTTCCAGGCAGGGGACACCGACACCGACACCGCCACCGACACCGACACCGACGACGACATCCTCTTCCCCCCCTCACAATATCTCCCCTTTACTTCGTAAGGCGAGATAATAACTCAGTGTTACGAGATAACTCATTGGCCCAAACCATGACAGGGTGCCGTGTATCATCCAACAATTGAAGGCGACAATAATTAGCATGACGGGTCTTCTTAGAGCAACAACAACATATAGAACTGCTGCTGCATTGTCGATCAAGATATAAACTTCGGCCTAAGATAGTCAGCCGTTCACTTGTTACATGCATGTTTTGTGCACTCCGAAACAACCACACCAAACCACAGTACGGCTGTTGTCAGTTAATAGGTTGTTTAGCATGACCTCATGCTAAAACATACATGCTAGATGCTATAATTATTAATTATTGAAGCTAAATTTTTTACCGTTAACAGAGAAGATTGTGATCGAATATATAACCTGGCAACATTCCTGTTTTACAGATTTATACACTCTGAAATACTCTCATAAATATCGCCAGAAAAAAATATTTATGAAATAATTATTCTCTAAAGAGACATTTTAAGTTTGCTTTACTTTAATTGAAACATTATGTAAATAATTATGGTAGACAGTAAAACTCAAATGCACACAAATTGTGTAAACAGAAATCAAGGGAAAAAACTCTTACTTGTGACCAATATTAAAGATAACTGCAGAATTTATTACCCGAATTTTCAACGTCAGGAGTCCCCTCTTATTGAAATCTTCTTTTATTTCTTTTACACTGACTGAAGATAGGGATTCTCTGTCCACGGCGACGAATTTTGTATGTCCGTCGTCCTCAAGCTACGAGTATTCGTCGACAGTCTGTGCTGTCGTTGTTGTTGTCGGGAGTGAAGACGTGAAGCGTTCGACCACTTCGCTCAAAAGCGTTTCATCAGATAAAATGGATGATTAAATGAATTGGTTGATGAGGAAACAACTGATCCATAAACTAAAACCACGATGGCTTTGGTACGCGACCGTCAAAAGTGCCGGAGTTAAAACTTTACTTCCACGTGCTTGACACGAGGGAATCCTCGCTAGAAAAGGACTGTGCCTCGTTTTGAAAGGGCTTTCCCCAAGAATGTGAACCAAGATGGCGGCTCTTCAGTCGCCTTCGCGCTGACTCACGCTGTGACGGTTCATTCGTTTTACTTAGATTTGCTTACTTATTTCTTTTACGACCAATAATTACTGATAATTAAAATACATGCGGCATTATTTATCTCCAAAATATTGATGCGGGCGGGTCATGCGAAACAACCGATCAACTGACAACTGGTATGTTGTGGGAAAACTCAAATTTTTTCCGTGCGCGCTTCGCGCGCAAACGGCAAAAATCGCAAAACTCTTTTTTTTTTTATCAAAACTCAATTTGAAATTTTTCTGCAAAACTCAATATATATTGTTTTTCATCGTGGTAACCACGATGAAAAAACGGCTAGAAAAACCCCTGAGTGGATAACTGAATCTTATGTTCATGTCAAGATTGTTACGGTGGAGTGTAGGAAATATACTTGAGGTGTAGGTAAATTATGAAGTGTAAGTACATATACTTTTGTACATGCATATTTTAGCAAAGTCCATGAGGTGTACATGTACTTGAGGTGTAGGTAAATTACAAGCATATTTTGACAAAGTTCATGAGGTATCACTCACTGTTAATTATTAATTTGTAAATTGAACAAGGGCTGTACTTATTTCAAACTGTCAGACTGAATTGGTGTATGTTACAATAGAATATTAGACTAAGGCAGGAACATCCAACTGAGACATAGAAAATAATTAAGGAAGAGCTCCAGCTGAGAATGTATATGCAGCTGACACAAGAAATAGCATTAGTAGATTTTATGTATTGTAAACTGGAAAACAAGGTATGACCTGTTAAGAGGGTACATGTGTCACTATGGTTCTTTTATTCATAGAGGGTGTATGAGATTTACAATTAGCCAACCCATTTATTGATTTATTTTAAAATATAGCACATTAAATGAACTAAGAAATGTATTTTGAAATATAAATAAAACATTGAGTTGATGGGCAGTGAAATCTGTATGGGAAGCCAAGGTATACTTGAGGTGTACGAAAATTACAAGTATTTGACAGTCCCAGAGGTGTACTTGAGGTACATGCATATTTTGGTAAAGTCCTTAAGGTGTACTTGAGGTGTAGTATAAAACATATCTATTTTGACGAAGTCCAAGAGGTGTACTTGAGGTGTAGGTAAATTACAAAAATATTTTTTCCAAGTCCATGAGGTGTACTTGAGGTGTATACACCTTGAAAAAGAAAATGAGGTGTACACCTCAGGTACACCTCGACTACACCTCAACTTGAGGTGTACACCTCAAGTCTGTAAGGGCAGGTTTATTTTGCCAGCCAATGGCAATGGCAAAGGACAGAACAACTTTGCACCACAACTTGACAACAGAAATTTTCAAGGTCTTTAGCATAATTTACTATTTTTTCAAGGCCTTGAATTCTAATTTTCAAGGCATTTCAAGGTATTGTACGAAACCTGATTACTGAAGGTCTATATTGTTCTCCTTTATCTCATGATTCTAGATTAATTATTTGTTGAGACAATCTTTCATGTAAAGTATGTTCATTATAATTTGTCATCTACTTTGTCAAAAATCAATAGTTAACTCTGCATAAATTTTCATTTTTGCATTGTGTATAACAAACTATACTCTACGGAATGACCACCATTACTCTAGCTGTCATATTTATAATCACGCTTGAAATAACTTTGTAATTCTCTCCATATAAAACTCCAATATACTGTTGTTTAATGTACCAGGTATAAATCACATAGGCAGACATCATAATGTATTCATGTTCTAGTTGACAAAAGTCATTGATGCCATAAAGTAATAACAGGTGGTCCACGGTTGTGGCTTCCCAGTGAAATCGTCGAATGACACACCTCTATGACTGTACATAGCATCTTTGACCTTTGTGCCAGAGGGGGGGATTTGGTTTAATGTCAGACTCAAGGTTGATTCACTTATATGGTGACAGTCAGTTTGGATGGTGGAGGAAGCCAGAGTACCCGGAGAGAACCACCACCAGTCAGCAAGTAACTGACAAACTTTCACACATGGACCAGCTGGGCTCGAACCTGTGCCGGTTCCCTTTGTGCCAGAGAACATGATCGAGTGAGTGAATACGATTTAATGTCCTTTTAATAATATTTCAGTCGTATCACGACATTTGGGTCCTATTCCATTTCACACCTGGGAACACAATGAGTGCATCAGTCACCTCTTACAACAACCTGTCCGGGAGGTGTGCACACAAACACCCCAGGTGAACACTGGGAGCCCCACGGGGCAGAGCATACATTATTATGTGTCCCTGTGTAATTGATCCTCAGTGCATCAAATAACAGTACTAGAGTTCTATATGGAGAGAATTACAAAGTTATTTCAAGCGTGATATATTTTCAATATCACAGAGTAATCGTTATCATTCTGTAAAAGTTCAGTTTGTATTTACAGTGTAAAAAATATTGATTTTTTCTATTGATTTTTGACAAGCTCGAAAGTAGACGACTAATTAAAATGGACAGACTTTAGGACTGGGAATAATGCACTATAATTGTCAAATTGTAGCGTTGCGACAGATAAACTTAAGGACCAGTGATGTTGGTGCATATCAAACCTTTTTTTTTTTAATTCTCTTATTCCATTTTGGAGTCCATATTCACAGGAGATTTTTGATCGCTGTCTTAAGACATGAGCTGACAGCAGTCCTAATCACATTTAAAAGACATGACAGGGCCTAAACCAGAATTAAAGGGCTGGGGTTGGTAAGCACCAGTAAGGGCAGGCAAAGTCGCGCGTGGTGAATGAGCTGAGCGGCGAGCTGGATGGAGGGAGTTTGGTTTGGGGGGAGGGGCTGCAAAATGGTGCTCCCTAAAAGCATGTTGAAACTGGTCTTATAGTTCCAGCAACTAAAAGAAGACTGTCATACAGAGCTAAAATGGAAAGAATATTTTGTCATGATTTCTAAAAATATATACATATATATTTTTTTTTCTTATGGCAAGGGCAATGCATAAAACTTAGAAATTATAAAAAGCTCACTCAAGGAATCTCACTCAATTTGGGAAGATTATGCACCCCTCTTGCATAGATCTTCCCAGATATATCACAGCATATATGTATTAGGACTAATGGGGTGTATTTAGCATCACCTTGCAGTTATAGCATGGAGGCCTGCACTGGTAGCCAACAGGACAAAACATTCACGATGATTTCATGCAGCCAGCTAGTCTAGGCAAGTCCTGGATAATAATTGCAAATATGTACTGTATATTCAACATTCAGTTGAACTGGATGAAAGATCAGCTGATGTCATTCCGTTTGACATTAAGCTTATTGACTGGAAACCTAGTCTGGATTGTGGAAGTGAAATTCGGACATCCAGTATTCGTGCAGGAACTCTGATCAATATAGTTAAGACATGTTGATCGTTTGAGGTGTAGACTCGGACAGAATTGGATTATTTAGAGGACTGTTACTTTCTCCAGACAGACTACTTTATTATCAGAGAATCTCATCAACCTGGGGATTCATGCTTTGTTACTTCAAATGCTCATGTTATTGTATAGCTTTGAAGAATACAAGAATGAAATTGATTTTATTCAGTTAACTTTTATCTTTTGATGGCATCAATTTTCAGGCACGAACTGACAGTGATTTTATTATAGGAGAATGTCATTAACTTTAACTGAGGAGTTTTAAGGGTGCATGTCGAATTGCACACATAGTCCTTGTCATAAATCCTTAAAGGTGAACAGCAAAGGTGTTTCAATTCGCTATCTTTGGTTTTCATTCCACCGTATCTGTGAGAGAAACTAATGTGGGAAGTTACTATTTAATCTGAGGGTATTATTGCGCCTTATTTGACAAAAGAAAATTGCTGATAAAGTTGTCAATCCACATCAATATGAAAGCTAGCCCACCTCTCTCATTGCCCCATAATTTGGTGCTGTTTGTGATGTTAATGTGCTTTTAATGACAGCAAGGATGCAAGGATCGGATAGTGTGAATATTATTGGCTTAGCCAGGCACAGCACATCACACACATGTCATGACAACACTAAAGCACAAGTGATGTCATAATCCAAGGAAGGTAAATCTGTGTCACATTCAGCTGACATTTTCATCTAGAATGTGTATCTTGGATCAACTTTTTATCCATCATATCTTACTTAAACAAAGTTGTGTTTGCTATATGTTAAAATACACAGCCATTCACCTTCAACAAGTGAACTGTGATGATTGGTTGAATGTTAGTCCAGTTTCTTCCACGAACCAATCACAACGGCCAAGTTGCTTTCAAAGATTCAAATAAACTGATCAGAATGCTCTGTTATCAAAACAACTGCAACAGCTTTTCCGTAATGTTCATTGGAGAAACATAACATTCCTCTTGAACAATATCTACTTCTCCATTTAATATGGAGACAGCAGGCTGCAAAACCCCTAATAGCTCAATCATAGGAAGTAAAATTCCCCATCACATAACAGGGGGGATCAAACTTATTAGAACAGGATGCTGGCAAAATGGTCAAAAATCAAGCAGATAATCCATTGTTATATCATTATTTTGATGTTGGAGAGTGCTTTTTAATGGGACAACTGATTGAATTGTATAAATAAGGAGTGAAGGGAGGGGGGGGGGGAGTAATTTTAATAGGGTGATTGAATTATAAGGAGATTTATCATAAGCTCTCCTAACTTGGATGCATATGAGGTCATAGCTACAGAGATATACTGTATACTTACTGAGGTTAGTTCTGTCAACATCCTTGAGCTTTTCTCATCTTTTTTCTGGGCCACCAACAAAGCTTGTTTGTTTGCTGCATTGTCTTGACTGACCTTCTCAAAAGCTGCCTGTAACTATGGAATAGAAGTTTGTCATATTACTGACAACCCAAGCGGTTGAAATCCCCCCGACGTTGAAACTACTGATTTGTCTTGAATGCATAATGTTCAGTACCCAGCATGGAAAGTAATCCCAAACAAGATCATGTGGCAAGGTACCCACAATTATCAAATTTGTCCTGAAAAGAAAATCTGGCATGGCCCCCAGAAGGTACAACCTACAGGCAGATCAGCATGAAAATCCCAACTACAATATTAAGGCAAGGTACCCACATATCAAGTTTGGTAAGAATCCATTCAGGTATTCAAAAGTGGTCCCACTTAATGTAGGCGGATTTGCGACTCGGCCGCATGAAGAACACTTTCAAACGAGATCTTGAAGCGAGGTACCCACATATCAAATTCGAAGGAATCAATTCAGTTTTCATAATTTATTATCCGGAAACGAAGTATGATGTTAGCACGGACACTAGGACAGAAGGACAGATGCACGGACAGCACCACACATATACTGACCCCAATACTATAGTCCCCCTTTAGTCCTTCAGGTGTTGGGGGACAATAAAACATTTTTGGTTATTGAACATGGTTAATCAGTGGACAAGGTGTTTACTTAGCTCAGGGAATAACTCCTTGAGTATAATAAATTATACTTGACTCAAGGGATACTTGCATTAACTTCTCACTTCTCAAGTAGTATTTGAATTGATTGGTAATTAATGAGAATGATATTCTACTCGATACATTGTTATGTCACCAATGGGCCCATCAATTCAACTAAAAATATGTCACTTCACTTAATATAAACATCTGGACTGTATCCTTCAAAATGGCAAGGACGTCAGTGACTTTAAAACTCAAGATTTTGGTGTCAGTGACTGAGTTTTAACTGAGTCTTATCACAAATGGATCATCTATGAACAATGACAGCCCTTAAAGGTCACAGACAGTAGATGGAGCTGAATCAGTCTGATTGATAGAGCGATCACATGATTGAGCTACATGAACATGAGATGGAGGTAAAACCTCTCACAGGAAGGCAGATCAGAGATTAAGGAATCTTTGGAAATACAACAGGGCAGCAGAAGACTGTTACACATATGTACCATTATCTGCCATTTAAAGATTTTCTTCCCCATCAGACTGCAAGTAATCCTCCCTATCGGAACTGCGAGCAATCATTCCTATAGGGACTGCGAGCGATCCTTCCCATCAAGACTGCGAGCAATCCTTCCTATCGGGACTTCAAGCAATCTTTCCAATCGCTAATGGGAGACAACCTTCCTATTAGGACTGTGAGCAATCCTTTCGATCGGGACTGTGAGCAATCCTTCCTATCAGGACTGCGAGCAAATCCTTCCTATCAGGACTGCGAGCAATCATTCCTATAGGGACTGCGAGCGATCCTTCCTATCAGGACTGTGAGCAATCCTTCCTATCGGGACTTCAAGCAATCTTTCCAATCGCGAATGGGAGACAACCTTCCTATTGGGACTGTGAGCAATCCTTTCGATCGGGACTGTGAGCAATCCTTCCTATCAGCACTGCGAGCAATCCTTCCTATTGGGACTGTGAGCAATCCTTTTTATCGGGACTGTGAGAAATCCTTCCGATCAAGACTGCGAGCAATCCTTTCTATTGGGACTGTGAGCAATCCTTTCGATCGGGACTGCGAGCAATCCTTTTTATTGGGACTGTGAGAAATCCTTCCAATCGGGACTGCGAGTAATCCTTCCTATCGGGACTGTGAGAAATCCTTCCAATCGGGAATGCGAGCAATCCTTCCTATCGATACTGTGGGCAATCATTCCGATCAGGACTGCGAGCAATCCTTCCTATTGGGGGATTTTGGCTTAATGTCACGCTCAAGTTTGTTTCACTCATATGGTGACAGTCAGTTTGGTTGGTGGAGGAAGCCGGAGAACCCGGAGAGAACCACCGCCCTTCGGCAAGTAACTGACAAACTTTCACACATGGACCAGCCCTTCCTATTGGGACTCTGAGCAATCCTTCCTATTGGGACTGAGAGCAATCCTTCCTATTGGGACTGTGAGCAATCCTTCCTATTGGGACTGAGAGCAATCCTTCCTATTGGGACTGTGAGAAATCCTTCCAATCGGGAATGCGAGCAATCCTTCCTATCGGGACTGTGAGCAATCCTTCCTATTGGGACTGAGAGCAATCCTTCCTATTGGGACTGTGAGAAATCCTTCCAATCGGGAATGCGAGCAATCCTTCCTATCGATACTGTGGGCAATCATTCCGATTAGGACTGCGAGCAATCCTTCCTATTAGGACTGTGAGCAATCCTTCCTATTGGGACTGTGAGAAATCCTTTCTATCGGGACTGTGAGAAATCCTTCCAATCGGGAATGCGAGCAATCCCTCCTATCGGGACTGTGGGCAATCATTCCTATTGGGACTGTGAGAAATCCTTCCTATCGGGAATGCGAGAAATCCTTCCTACCGGGACTGTGTGAAATCCTTCCAATCGGGAATGCGAGCAATCCTTCCTATTGGCACTGTGGGCAATCATTCCTATCGGGACTGTGGCAATCATTCCGAATGGGACTGCGAGCAATCCTTCCTATTGGGACTGTGAGCAATATCCTTCCTATTGGGACTGTAAGAAATCCTTTCTATTGGGACTGTGAGAAATCCTTCCAATCGTGACTGGGAGCAATCCTTCCTATCGGGACTGCAAGCAGTCCTTCCTATCGGGACTGCAAGCAGTCCTTCCTATCAGGACTGCGAGCAATCCCGCGAGCAATCCTTCCTATCGGGACTGTGAGAAATCCTTCCAATCGGGAATCCGAGCAAGCCTTCCTATCTGGACTGTGGGCAATCATTCTGATTGGGACTCCGAGCAATCCTTCCTATAAGGACGGTGAGCAATCCTTCCTATCTGGATGGCAAGCAATCCTTCCGATCAGGACTGCGAGCAATCCTTTCGATAGGGACTGCGAACAATCTTTTCTATCAGGACTGCGTGAAATCCTTCCTATTGGGATTGCGAGATATCCTTCCTATCGGGACTGCGAGAAATCCTTCCTATCGGGACTGCGAGCAATCCTTCTTAAGGGGACTGAACAATATTCTTGTGAGCAATATGTAGGCCTATACCAAGAATTTGTCTCATGGGGTGAAACACACAGGGTCATTTTTATTTCTTGAAAGATAATGATAGACTGCACATCTTCTAGGTATTTCTTTGAAAGATTGGACTTATTTTATGTATTCACGCAGCCACATGTGGCTTGCATGCTGAGAAAAGATGGCTCACTTTAAGTACTCTCGGTTCTTATCTCAACAACAGGTGTCAACATTTACAAGATGGAAACAAGGCTACAAAGTGACATCCCGCTGACAGGAAAAATGATTTACAATGTTAAATTTATTCTCAATCCCGCTGACAGGAAAAATGATTTACAATGTTAAATTTATTCTCAGTCACTCAGAAACACCATCCCCAAATCATGTAGACTCTATCACCATAAAACTCAAGGACTTCTAAGGGAATGTCATACTAATTTCAAAGAATATGAATGACATGCAATTTGCACAAAACTATAGTTCTTTAATAAAATTGTTAACCGGATATACACCACTCAGACTGTGAGTACCAAGCTGAAGTTCAATGCTGGCTCAATAGGATCTTCATCAAGTAAAGACAGTACCTCATGAAATCTGTTAGCCTCAAT
The DNA here is from genome assembly GCA_036873755.1 of Hanleya hanleyi. NCBI lineage: Eukaryota > Metazoa > Mollusca > Polyplacophora > Lepidopleurida > Hanleyidae > Hanleya > Hanleya hanleyi. The sequence goes on from JAVTVY010011894.1 coordinate 204,460, forward strand.
TTGGAGTGCCAGACGGAATTCATCCTCCAAGTCTGTGTACTGCTTTGACAAAACATCAATTCTGTAAAATACATTTTAAATACATTGAGGGTCATGAACATTAGTATAAGATCTGTCAGTTTTACTATATTTTGACAGGGCCTGTACATACAAAATTACGGGTGAATCTATGAGGTCAACAGCAAGGCATATTTTTTGCATAATCTGATATTTAACATAAGCAACCCCCTCCCCCCTTCCCATCCAAGTATTTACCAAGCAACGTTGAGCTCGGTCAATACTTGGATGGGTGACTGGGTGCTGTACTTGCTGGGCTGATCAGTGTCCACAATAATAGGAACTGTGGACACTCTTGTTTTCTGGCACATGTAGGCATCGTCGTGGTATGATCAGAAAAATGTTGAAAACGACATTAAATCCTATTCAATCAATCTATCAATCAATTAATATTTGGGTGTTTGTAGATATGAATTTCATGGATAACACCTATGACGGCCCTTTTCACTTGGGCTGTTAGATTCAAATGTCCATCATTTTCTTCATTGTAACTTTTCATAGCATGAAAGTTTTCTAAAGCTGCCTCCTAGGCTTTCTGAGCTTGATTGAACAGTATGATTAAAATGAGGAGTTTTAAAGACAGGAGAAAGCAATCATGGCCAAGTACATGTATTGTCAAAATGCCAGAATAAAGCATGAATATGTATCTGACTTCAGTTGTGGTCCTTATCCTTTTATACTATAACTTGGAAGGCAACAACTTACAGTACAAGTACATGTAAAGATGGAGGTATACATTTACTAGTGAGAGAAAATTTCTTGATCAGGATTGTCTTGAGTGTTTTACATTTATGTATTTACAAAGCATAGTACATCACCCAGGTTAATCTACAAATGGGTCAACCTGGCACCTGATCTTATAAACAGGCAAGTGAGGTTCTACCTTACTTCCTCTTGATTGGCTCATGGTCAAAAAGGAGGAAATTAGATTACTTGACCAGTGTCCAGGGGGAGGTGTAAAGGAACACATTTACACATTTTTACACACCTGACTGGCAGTGTAAAAGGGTTGACATTGTAGAGACAATCTTTAGAGTTGAAGGCTTTCAGCTTTATTGATATTCCAGTTACGATTCCAGTAGGGTCAGTGTCTAGAATGTAAGCGTGAAGTCTTTAGCTAATGTTGCCCTTAGGACGGAGGATTCATTTCCGATAACAATGGTCGAGATCTCAGCAGCACAATCAAACCAGGTTATTTCATCCACAGTCAGTGACAAGACAAGACCAATGACGACAGTACACAGGAAAATCAATGGTTGACACCATTCAATGGAGAACAGGAATTAAGACCAAATGTCAGGTTACTGCGTCTTCCTCCCGCAAGCTAAGCTTTACTGTCTCCATGTACTAAATCACTCCAATCTCAGCGACAAAAAAATTATTCAGATAAAGTTTCCTGTCTGACCACAGCTCTTGACTGTAAAGTCAGCAATAGAACATATATAGTTTTCACACTAACATGCCACTCTTTAATAATCATATTTTAAATTATTTGAATTGGACCTATCAGAACAGGGCAGCCATTAAATATGATGAATCACCTTTTCAAAAAATGTAAATAATAGAACATGTCCCAGTACATTCTATAAAGGGTTGTTCCAGTCAAATCTTGAGGTGGGTGGCAGGGAAGGGAGACACACTTAAATTTGACCCAATATATAATATATTCTGTCCGTCACCCACCACCCCTCAATTTTTTTTCTGGAACAGCTACATCAACTCCATATCAGAGTGGCCATGAAAGATATTACACTGTTGCTCCATAATGTCACCATGTATCAGTTTTCACTTTACATTTATAAGGACGAAGACAGATGATGATGGGTTTTGTGACTATATAACACAAGAACATCTTATATAAATATTGCCTTTTGAAATATCATACCTCCCTCAAAAACTTCTTCTGGGCTTGCAATAAATAAACCCTTATCCAGGGTGACATAAAACCCTTATCCAGGGTGACATAACATATTACAGCCATGATATGTGTTCTCCAAGACACCAGACTGCTTCAATACCATATAAATCTGTCAAAAGCTATCAACCACCACTGGATAATCCCCAGTCTGCGGATCTTGTTAGGAAGCTAATGAGCACAGAGGCGCCCATAAATCTGGTGTGATACACAGCTCGCTGAGCGGATAGCTCCGTTCATCAGACAGACATCAGATAGAATTTACATGGATCAAAGTGATCAGTGGGCGCTCATGTAACAAGGTCACTTAGGTCACTGATCATACATCATCCAACCCAAGCAGAAATCATCAGAAAAATATTTGGTTTATGTCATTCTGGTCTGCCATGCAAAGTCAATGTCTGCCTGCATATAAGGCACAATTACACTCTCAGGTAAAAAGTGCTATGCAATATGAAGGCTGTTTGCATTGGTTGGGGTTGCGGCATGAAGGAGGGAGGAAGGATGAAGATAAAGGGGTCTGTATGATCTGAGTCAACAATATACCTGTAGGGCACAGACAGCCTCCCTAAAGTGCATTACTGTGCTAACGTTCAGAATAAACAGGTAGAAAAGGTGGTGGAAGATTGGATTTGCGGATATGTTGCAGTTTGAGAAAATACAACCAAAACTGACTTCATTGATTCTGTGGCATAATTTTGAGCGAGCTTGAAATCAAACCTCCTCTTGAACCTTCAGCGGGGATGTTTCCTTTCAAGAAGCAATTGTCCAATCAGTAAATCAATATTCAGTTTAACATGTTACATGGACCAGTGGCCTTGAATGAGGACTAGTTTGTAAATGAACTTCATCATCCTGGCCTGTTTAACTAGGGTATTGCACTCCTGATAGATCTGGTGTACTTAGACAGGATGATGCTCCTCAGAGGTTTGAATATAGTACTGATATACTTCATATCCATTCTCTTGAAATTGTTTCAACACATGGGGGGAGGGAGAGAGAGAAAAAACCTCATCAAGGTTAGGCACCTAGCTGTGCTTTAACATTGGCAATATCGCAGTGATCAGAAATAGTGGCTCCCAAAATAATGCAAAACTGAACGACTTGGAAAATGTTATTTTACAAGGTTTTAGACACATTTGTAAACAAAAAGGCATCAATAATGAATTAGTCCCTTATTGAAATAAAATCCTCAGTGTAATGTAACTTGGGCAATGATATCATCTTGCTCATGTACATCACAATTGTTCTGTAATTGTATACAACCACAGAGGAACCTTGTCTATAAAGTGTAAAAAAAAAAAAAATCTTTGAGAAGAGGATTTGGAAAGCATTCCAGGGTGTTAAACAATCATCGTAACTGGAACTTTGTACCAGGACATGCCAGATGCATTTCCAGCTAAATTTCCTGCTTTATAAATTGTGTCAGTCTGGACACGTTTTACTGTACAAGGTGTATGTATTATACAGTGATAATTAGACAGCACTCACTTTTCTTGCTGTGTTTTCAATTCATTCATGTGAAATTTCTCAGCTTTCTTCTCTTCTTTATCAAGGAGCTCCTGTAATTCTTTGCTGTCCAGAGTATAACGACCTTTCAACTCTTTCCTGGAATGATAAACAACAAGCACTGAATTCTTTACATCTCATTAATAGTTTCCTAGCCTGATCTAGTTCTCAACATCAATTGGATCATGTACAGAAAGTTCAAGGTGAACTGATTGAGTGAGTGAATAGAATTTAACGTCGCTTTCAACAATATTTCAGATATATCACGACAAACCAACTACGCACCACCCAGCCCAGTTGTGTTCCTGCTACATGTACTTCAAAGAAGAAATCTTTGAAGCAGCATGGAACCAGACACCCTCCATCCACCCTATAAAACACTGAGGACAGCACACCGATCAGCAGATGCCAAAAGAGGCATTCGTGTCTGTTGGTTTGCTTTATGGAAATGACATCATATTATTTTCAGTTAATCATGGAGACTTTTAAATTATATGATCTGATGAGAGAAAAATAAAGATGCTTTTCTGAAAACTTCACTTTTTTTTTTTTTTTTAATGATTAAAACTTTTCTTTGAGTGCAGCTTACATTCATTCATACCAATCAAGAAGTCTACATGAACAACACAGCAAGGAAGCAATCAGAGATTGCTCAATTGTATGCCCCCCCTTCCGCTTTAATCCGACACTGCCCCGCCATTGTTCCGTTCTGTATTGGTCGGTGGAGGCCTAATTTGGATAATTATAAAAATTCTCTTTCAGTCACTTTTTTCGGCATGCCTCGCATAATACATATTCCAAGTATCGACCAACAAGTAATAATACAATGTCGCCAAGATGGTCGCCAGGGTTTTCGCCAAATCCGAAAATGTGACCTGGTTATGAGACCTACATTCCTTGCAAGTATATTGTGGTGAAATTATGAAGCGATCGGTGAACTTTGAATTTTGCACCCAATTCACTCTTTTAGGGGCAATTTCATACTTCAGGACTTATGTGGTCTGCTTTGGAATGTAGAATAACAATTTTATAGCAATTTTCCCAGACCAAATCGCTTATGGACTGAGATTCAGCCTGAACAAAATAAATATATCCCATTCACTCAGGTTTGATGAACAAAGGGCCATAACTCTTGAAAATATAACTGAAAGCAGAGAAACTTCACGCTGCACAAGTATGGAGAATTGACCACATATCATGCAAATTCCATACTTGTCCATACAAAATTAACCGAGATCCAGCCCGGACAAGTCCCAATTCACAAAGATTTCAAGAACAAAGAGCCATAACTCTTGAAAATATTCGCGAAATGTGGAGAAACTTCATGCTGCACGACTACAGGGCACTGACCACATATCCTGCAAATTCCATACTTGTCCATACAATATTAACCCACATCTATCCAGCCACATCCACATCTATTCAAGTCCCAATTCACAAAGACTTGAAGAACAAAGGGCCGTAACTCTTGAAAATATAGGCGAAACGCGGAGAAACTTCACGCTGCACAACTATAGGGCACTGACCACATATCCAGCAAATTTCAAAATTGTCCATACAATATTAACCAAGATCCAGCCCGGACAAGTCCCAATTCACGGAGATTTCAGGAACAAAGGGCCATAACTCTTGAAAATATAAGCGAAATGGGGAGAAACTTTCCGTTGCACAACTGTGGGGCACTGACCACATATCATGCAAATTTCGTACTTGTCCATACAATATTAACCAAGATCCAGCCCGGACAAGTCCCATTCACAGAGATTTCAGAAAAAGGGCCATAACTCTTGAAAAATATACCGGAACTCGGAAAAAACTCTACACTGCACAACTACGAGGCACTGGCCACATTCCATGCAAGTTTCAATCCTGTCCATCAAATATTAACCGAGATATCGCGCGGACAAGAAATTCGGACGGACAGACGGACAAAGCGATCGCTATATGCCCCCCCTCTAATTAGAGGGGGGGGGGCATAATTAATGGTTTCATAACAGCTATATGTACAGCCAGACAATGTCAGTCTTATTGAACAAAATACAAGACAGTACTTAATTCTTTATAAGGCTCTTCGCAGCATCTAATGGTTGAATCACTCTATTTATTAACAGTCAATCACTCCCGGTGTCTACACGTATCTCAAATAGTGAGTGAGTGAATATGATTCAACATTACTTTCAACAATATTTCACTCATATCTCAACATTTTCACATCTTTTCACACCTGGGAATCCACGTGTGGTCCCATTCCTCTTTACACCCAGAGTCCCCAGTTCATACAACAAGCTAGCTGTCAGAGAAGCTCAGGTCCTTGATTCTTTCCATGAGCTGGAGTGTGAACTGTGACACTCCAGGTCAATCCCATAACCTGGGGTGTCAATCCCATGACCTGGGGTGTACACCACAACACCATAGGTCAATCCCCGGAAGCTTTTATCGGCCTATCTGAAGTAATGACCCCTCACCTCCAATACCTGGTCAGGGAAACTACATCTATAGTTAATGTCCTACATTTGTGTCATTTCATAAAAATATAATCCTTGATACATGTATTTGGGTGTGATGTATTTCCTATGATTGAATTATTAGAAAGTTTACTATATAACCAAACTTCATTGGAATATAAAACACTGAGGTAGGAATCTTGAAACCATATTCCAGTCCATCAAATGGGTTGTTGAAAGGACTGGGAATTAGATACCATATCTATTGTCAGAGTTTGTAACCTCTAAAACTGTCAGTGTAACACCATCTGACTACATTGGACCAAACAAAGTGATAAGCAACGTTGAGCTTGGTCAATACTTGGATGGGTGCTGTACTTCCTGGGCTGATCAGTGTTCAGGATAATAGGAATTGTGGACACTCTTGTTTTCTGGCACATGTAGGCACCTTCGTGATATGACTGAAACAAGGTTGAAAACGATGTTGAATCCTACTCAATCAATCTATCAATCAAGCAATTAATATTTGTGTATTTGTAGATATGAATTTTATATATAACACCTATGAAGGCCCTTTTCACTGGGGCTGTTCAGGGCCGTAGCCAGGATTTACTGAGGGGTGGTTCGCCTTCACTCCAAAAGGGGCACATCAGGGGGTTCGCTGTATGGGAAAAGGGGCAAATAGGGGGTACGCTTCAGTTTGAAAAAGGTCATTTATATGAGAAAAATATATAATATTTCCGAAAGGGGGGTTTGCCCGAACCCAGAAAATCCCCCTTGGCTACGGGCCTGCTGTTAGGTTCAAATGTCCATCATTGTCATAGCATGAAAGTTTTCTAAAGCTACCTCCCAAAGGCCCATTCTCACGACACGATTTGTAGTAAGAACTCGGTGGGGGAATTCCCCGATTTGTAGCATGCAACCAACCGCATGAAATAGGACCTGTTCTATTTCATACGATTTGTAGCATGCGACTAAAATTGTAAGAGTTCTCAGGATGCAACTTAGTTGTATGCTACATATGCATGTTGTTACTACAAATCACACCATGAGAATGGGCCTTAAACCATATTCCAGTCCACCAACTGGGTTGCTGAAAGATACCACATCTATTGTCAGAGTTTATAACCCCCAAAACTGTCAGTGTAACACCCTCTAACTGCATTGAACCAAAAAAAGTGGCATTCAGACTTCATCAATTTGACTGACACAAGAAGCATGTATATGTGTACGAGAAATATGGAAAGTGAATCCAGTATATCTTATAAAAGAATGATTACATGAGCAGTGTGACTAACATCACAGGACCTACGAAGTTTGATATGATTTAAGTGTGTACTTGACCTAAGACATGTTTTTGCCAATTTTGAGGTTTATCGGTCAGCTAAGTAGGTCTGCCCAAGGGGTGGGGTAGTGGAGGGGGGTAGTGCACAGGTTGAGTAAGTGTAGCATCATGTAAGCTCCCAGAACATATGGGAATTGGGGGATTCCATCCAACGATAACCCTTCTCAGATGGTCTGAATCTGGAATGGACCAGGCTTCCTGGTATCAGGGAACCTTCAAAAGTCACAATGAAACATACAACCAAGGGTTCCCTATGGGCATGACAGAGCACAAGCTGAGCGATCAATAAATAATAAAAAATAATTATAAATCAAAGTTTCATCAGAATTCGGTCAGCTCAGAACTTGCTGGTAACAGTCCCCTAATGCACGTTCATGCCAAAAATCAAGGTTCAAATGTCAACGGTTCTCTTTATTTTGTCGACGAAAGGATTCAGATGAACTGACTGACTGACACGTACTCACTCACTCACTGACTACCGGACAATTTGCAAATGAGAGCCTACTTCGTAGGAATATTTACTGATTGATTATAGAAGAGTCCAATCCAAGTCCATGGCCAAGAGCCATGTACACAAAACCATGTGCCCCATCTTTAACTCCATCAAAACAGAGGGTAAATCTGACAGTACAAGGTACAATCTGATGATAGAGGATGGTGCAGGTGTTGATATTGGTCACAATTTTTAGTTTTCCTATTATCACATTTATATTTACTGTATGCACAACCAAACAGCCACATAAGTTAACAGATACTGATGGATAGTTACTCTGTGAAGAACAGGTAAATTATCATTTATCACATTCATATTTACTGTGTATAAAAATAATCACAGGGGAGGTCAGTTACCCAGATAATGACATTAATAGTTATCCCGTGAATTACAGAACAGCAGCAAAGGCAGGTAAATAACCATCCAGTATTGTAGTATTCAGATTTAGAGGTTTCTGTTTGAGGTAGATTTTTTTTCATAATTTAGGAAGTCGCAAAGCCCTGATGGTGTAATCATGTTTCTTAGTTTCGTATTCTCAAACATCTACGTGCACCCTGTGAGTTCCTTCGTACATTATATAAAGTAGCCTCATGTGCATTCATGGTAAACATAATGCAAAAACCTTCCTACAGTCCCATGTACCATTATACGATCCATGCAAAATGATAGTCGCTCAAATGGAATCTGACATTGACAACATGGTATCTGATGGACATCTTAACGCCAATTCGATTCAATTACCTGCCAAGGAAGATCACTTGTTATGCAGATCACACCCGCCATGCTCACAGCATAGACAATTATAGGAACGGCCAGACACTAATAAAGATAGACTCGGAACTAACAATGCGTGCAATGATTTCAGAGAAAAGAACATCTCTGCAGAATTTTGGGCAATTTGTTTTTTTTTGGGGGGGGGGGGAGGGGAAACCTGATCACTCACATTTGAGTATAAGTGTTGTTGCTGTATTTCTGGCAAAATTCAGAAGAATTCAACCAATTAAATCCACAAATTAATTGAAGTCACGCTTATTTTTCATTTTAAAAAAGACTGGAAAATCCCCTTAAGAATAATATCCTTTTCTGCACAATTGCACCATTTCCTGATGAAATCAGAATTTGAACCAACAGAAAAAAGACTGAAATCAGTCTGAAGACCAGATTCTCATACCTGATTTTTAAAAGATACTTCAGATACTTCAGGTCTTATATAGTACGAATATCTTCACATTTTGTTAGTCGACTCGACGGTATATATACTGGAGATAATAGTAATGACTTCAGTTACAATATGCCAAGATCTTAAATAGACAATCAGAGATATGTTATTCATACCAGCTTTTATACTTTTAAGTTACCCTATTTCTTCTAAAAAAAATTTGAACAGCATTTTTAGCAGAACAGAAAAGGTATGAAAAGGTATGAAATTTGTAGAAAGTTAGCAGAATTTCTCTCCACAGTAGCCTGAAGTTAAGTTTTGCCATCTGAATAATTAGAAGAAATAGGGTATCAGTTTGTTATATCAGGTCTGGAATAAAACCTACAACAGCATCAACAGGAGCTACATGTGAATAGCGGCATGTTTATTATTTTCTCTAGATACCGGCATTAGTCATGGAAAACACATACTTATTGGATGTAGGAAGCATCATTTCACAAAGACAGCAGTATTATTGTACAAGGAGCTTTATACCTACACAATTCCCACCAAAGATATCCCTGAAAATTCTCCCACAATATACCTTAATATATATGGAGCCCATCCATTTATTCTCATATCTAATGCCAAATCAAATATTGCCAGAGTTAGATGTTTTTGATATCTTGATTTGCCATGCTGTTGTGGTCTTTAATTAGAGTGGAAACTTGTCTTTGGGCTAAAGTAGGCACACCTAATCTGGTGTGAGCTAGGAGAGATATTTTCTCAGCCATTGCATGCTAGTGTATTTACAGCCCAGACTATTGGTACTGCTGTGAGGCTTTAAGACACCACAATGGCTTTACAATCAGGGCCATACTGTCACAATTCTCCCTGATAAACCATCTTGACATAATCAAAATAATGGGTTCTCTCACACAGATAACAAAAAAGTAAACCAACTTTTCTCGTCCTTGCAAATAGCTTTAAAACAAATTTTTATTACTCTTTTAAATATGTGCGTTTTTTCTACATGCATGTCTCCAAAAGTCATGAAAGCTTTTAGAAAATTGCTATTTGAGCTTATTTAGAGTGGTCATTGTTTTCTCTCTGCTCAGTTTATTAAATTGCATGTTGGTGGAAGTCACATATCATCAGTTCTGGATGTTCTTAATGTAGAACAATTGAAGTGAAAATATCTGTACAATCAGGCAAAAAGAAATCAATCATTTTATTGTATACATTTAAGCGTGAAAATAAATTGACACGTCCAAATGCCCATATTTTCTCATTTCCTGCTTCCAGGTTTTTGCTGCTTCCAATTTGTGTTACATCAGACTTCCTGAAGACTTGTGTAACCATTCTTCATCTACTCTAATACTTTATCTCTTGGAAACTTCAATTAGGCAATGCAGAGTTACTTGACAAATGTTATTGCAGTTTGCAAAAAACTGTATCTCTTGTTTTGAGAATAGATTTAGATATTCCATTTCTCAAAATGAATAATTTTCTCTTCTCATTTCTCAAATTTGATGGACAATGATGTGGTTTACTTGCACCATCATCCGAACGCATGGCACGATCATACGTAGAAATTTCTGCTCTTAGCCATGCGGTAACCGGTTATATCCGAGTGTATTAGGGCGTTTCCCAAATGGTCGCATCCGATTGGTCCCGTTACATCCATTCCGACATCGGCGCAATTACATTCTTAAAACGGAGACACACCTCCAGAACGCGATCGATTGAAATATTTCTTTGTGGGCCTCAAAGTGCCCCCATGACAAAACGAGAGATCCTGAAGGATCTTGGCGCCCACCATTGTCCGATAATTTTAAGCTAATGACTAGAGGATCTTTTTGTCCATTGTTACTAAGAACAGACAATTGATTTGTAATTTTGTTTACAGAATTTCGAATCTGAGTGAAAAAGATTGAAAAGGGCCACTGAAAAACACCAAGATATGATAATAAGTTTCAGGAGTTTCAAGATTTCTAGAAACTTTACTTATGTCGGTTGTTATAATACAAGAGAAATGAGCAAAGTTAGTCTGAATGTGAATGTACATGTACCGAGGATCCTTCGCCTTTGTTTTGTAGTATTTTTTTTATTTATTTTTTTTGCACGTGTCATCATTGGGTACTGGAAGCAAAGGCCAATCTCTTTGACACTTTGGCATGAGCTATGAAACATACTTCAGATTTTATAATTAGGAACGAATGCTAATTCTGTTCTGTTTCTTGGGCTATTTTGAGATATCTCTTTTAAGATACCATGCAGCTGCATGTTAATTATTGTGTTGTAACTGTTTCTTATTCTATTCACTGTTGTCTGTCATCTTGTAATTGTACATGTATGTGTAATATGTCTGTTGGGAGAGGCGTTCAAATAGGCTCTGCCTGTTCGCCGATCCCTGTTTCCTGGTGAAATAAATATACTGTTTAAATCAAGATACCATGCTTGAAAATAGTAAGATGGTACAATAATGCTTAATACTGAAGGGATCCGGTCCGCGCAGTAATGTTGAAACTTCAAAAGTGCCTGGTTCCTGATTATCTCCCTTGGATCGAAACATCCAGTAGTCTACAGTTGTCGAGTTGTGACATTGAGTCACAAGACTGAGGTCGGCATACAAAATGGTGGAGCAGTTCACTTGCCACTGCATGGACTAAAGAAGGCTGATTTAAAATTTGAAGAAATATATTTCAATTCAGAATTATTTGAACTCCTTAATATGAAAGGTGAAGGTACGGATATTCTCTATAGTCAATATATAGAATATGCCCCACCGTTTAATCCGCCGACTCTTGTGATGCAACGTCACTTGAGAATAGCGTAACTTGGATTTTCTAATCGGACCAAAAAAGGTATCTTGCACTAATAGGCCCCATGTGAGACCTGTGTACCAAATTTCAGAAAAATCCATGAAATATTTCCCAAGAATTCACGGTAACAATGTTTCAAGGGGAAATTCAAGATGGCCGCCTTGTGGCCATATTGGATCTTCGATTCGGACCGAAAAAGGTACCTTGCACAACTAGACCATAAGGGGAACCTGTGTACCAAATTTGAGAAAGATCCATGCAGTATTTCCTGAAAAATCACGATAACAAATTTGCATGGGAAAATCCAAGATGGCCGCCTGTTTTGCCATATTGAATTTTCGAATCGGACCAGAAAAGGTATCTTGTACAACTAGACGACAAGGTGAACCGGTGTACCTAATTTAACAAAGATCCATGAAGCAGTTCCTGAGAAATCGCAATAAAAAAGTTTCATGAGGAAATCCAAGATGGCCGCCTGATGGACATATTGGATTTTGGAATCGGACCAAAAAAGGTTTCTTGCACAACTGGACCCCAAGGGGAACATGTGTACCAAATTTGAGAAAGATCCATGAAGTAGTTCCTGAGAAATCGCGATAACAAGTTTTCATATGAGAATCCAAGATGGCTGCCTAGTGGCCATACTGGATTTCGGGATCGGACCAAAAAAGGTTTCCTGCACAACTAGACCCCAAGGGGAACCTGTGTACCAAATTTGAGAAAGATCCGTGCAGTAGTTCCTGAGAAATCGCGATAACAAGGTTTCATGGGGAAATCCAAGATGGCTGCCTGGTGGCCATATTGGATTTTCGAATCGGACCAGAAAAGGGTTCTTGCACTACTAGACCCCAAGGGGAACCTGCGTAACAAATTTGAGAAAGATCTATGCAGTTGTTCCTGAGAAATCATGATAACAAGGTTTTACGGGAAAATCCAAGATGGCTGCCTGGTGGCCATATTGGATTTTCGAATCGGTCCAGAAAAGGTATCTGCACATCTAGACCCCAAGAGGAACCTGTGTACCAAATTTCAGAAAGATCCGTGCAGTAGTTCCTGAGACATCGCGATAACAAGGTTTTACGGGAAAATCCAAGATGGCCGCCCTGTGGCCATATTGGATTTTCGAATCGGACCAGAAAAAGTATCTGCACAACTAGGCCCCAAGGGGAATATGTGTACCAAATTTCAGAAAGATCCATGCAGTAGTTTCTGAGAAATCGTGATAGCAAGGTTTCATGGGGAAATCCAAGATGGCCGCCCTGTGGCCATATTGGATTTTCGAATCGGACCAGAAAAGGTATCTGCACATCTACACCCCAAGAGGAACCTGTGTACCAAATTTCAGAAAGATCCGTGCAGTAGTTCCTGAGAAATCGTGATAACAAGGTTTCATGGGGAAATCCAAGATGGCCGCCCTGTGGCCATATTGGATTTTCGAATCGGACCAGAAAAGGTATCTGCACAACTAGGCCCCAAGGAGAATCTCTGTACCAAATTTCAGAAAGATCCATGCAGTAGTTCCTGAGAAATCGTGATAACAAGGTTTCATGGGGAAATCCAAGATGGCCGCCCTGTGGCCATATTGGATTTTCGAATCGGACCAGAAAAGGTATCTGCACATCTAGACCCCAAGAGGAACCTGTGTACCAAATTTCAGAAAGATCCGTGCAGTAGTTCCTGAGAAATCGCGATAACAAGGTTTCATGGGGAAATCCAAGATGGCCGCCCTGTGGCCATATTGGATTTTCGAATCGGGCTAGAAAAGTTATCTGCACAACTAGACCCCAAGGGGAACATGTGTGCGAAATTTCAGAAAGATCCGTGCAGTAGTTCCCAAGAAATCGCGATAACAACAATTGTTTACGGACGGACGGACTGACTGACTGACTGACTGACGGACGGACGGACGACGGACCACGGACAAAAGGCGATTTGAACAGCCCACCATCTGGTGATGGTGGGCTAATAAAAAGCATACAATTTTCCTGTGAACTGCCACCGACTTAATTTTTTAGCCCACCATCACCAGATGGTGGGCTGTTCAAATCGCTTTTCGTCCGTGGTCCGTCGTCCGTCGTCTGTCGTCCGTCCGTCAGTCCGTCCCTAAACAATTCTTGTTATCGCGATTTCTCAGGAATTACTTTATGGATCTTTCTCAAATTTGGTACACAGGTTCCCCTTGGGGTCTAGTTGTGCAAGATACCTTTTTTGGTCCGATTCGAAAATCCAATATGGCCACCAGGCAGCCATCTTGGATTTCCCATGAAACCTTGTTATCGCGATTTCTCAGGAACTACTGCATGGATCTTTCTCAAATTTGGTACACAGGTTCCCCTTGGGGTCTAGTTGTGCAAGATACCTTTTCTGGTCCGATTCGAAAATCCAATATGGCCACCAGGCAGCCATCTTGGATTTCCCCATGAAACCTTGTTATCGCGATTTCTCAGGAACTACTTAATGGATCTTTCTCAAATTTGGTACACAGGTTCCCCTTGGGATCTAGTTGTGCAAGATACCTCTTTTGGTCCGATTCGAAATTCCAATATGGCCACCAGGCAGCCATCTTGGATTTCCCCATGAAACATTGTTATCGCGATTTCTCAGGAACTACTGCATGGATCTTTCTCAGATTTGGTACACAGGTTCCCCTTGGGGTCTAGTTGTGCTAGATACCATTTCAGGTCCCATTCGAAAATTCAATATGGCCACCAGGCAGCCTTCTTGGATTTCCCCATGAAACCTTGTTATCGCGATTTTTCAGGAACTACTGCATTGATCTTTCTCAAATTTGGTACACAGTTTCCCCTTAGGGTCTAGTTGTGCAAGATACCTTTTCTGGTCCGAATCGAAAATCCAATATCGCCACCAGGCAGCCATCTTGGATTTCCCCATGAAACCTTGCTTTCGCCATTTCTCAGGAACTACTGCATTGATCTTTCTCAAATTTGGTACAGAGTTTCCCCTTAGGGTCTAGTTGTGCAAGATACCTTTTTCGGTCCGAATCGAAAATCCAATATGGCCACAAGGCAGCCATCTTGGATTTCCCCATGAAACCTTGCTTTCGCGATTTCTCAGGAACTACTGCATGGATCTTTCTCAAATTTGGTACACAGGTTCCCCTTGGGGTCTAGTTGTGCAAGATACGTTTTTTGATCCGATTTGAAAATCCAGTATGGCCACCAGGCAGCCATCTTGGATTTCCCCATGAAACTTTATCGTCGTTTCTCAGTAACTACTGCATGGATCTTTCTCAGATTTGATACACAGGTTCCCCTTGTGGTCCAGTTGTGCAAGATACCTTTTCTGGTCCGATTCAAAAATCCAATATGGCCACCAGGCAGCCATCTTGGATTTCCCCATGAAACATTGTTATTGCGATTTCTCAGGAACTACTGCATGGATCTTTGTTAAATTTGGTACACAGGTTCTCCTTGTCGTCTAGTTGTGCAAGATACCTTTTCTGGTCCGATTCGAAAATCCAATATGGCCAACAGGCGGCCATCTTGGATTTTCCCATGCAACTTTGTTATCGTGATTTCTTAGGAAGTACTGCATGGATCTTTCTCAAATTTGGTACACAGGTTCCCCTTATGGTCTAGTTGTGCAAGATACCTTTTTCGGTCCGAATCGAAAATCCAATATGGTCACAATGCGGCCATCTTTAATTTCCCCCATGAAACATTGTTACCGTGAATTCTCAGGAAATATTTCATGGATCTTTCTGAAATTTGGTACACAGGTCCACATGGGGCCTAGTAGTGCAAGATACCTTTTTTGGCCCGATTCGAAAATCCAAGTTACGCTTCAAATTAATACAGTATTCTCGAGTTGTGACGTTGCATCACAAGAGTCGGCGGATCAAACGGTGGGGCATATTCTATATATTGACTATAGAGAATATCCATACCTTCACCTTCCATATTCGGAATTAAAATGTATTTCTTCAAATTTTAAATCAGTTTTCTTTAGTCCATGCAGTAGCAAGTGAAATGCTCCACCCTTTCGTCTGCCGGCGGGTCGGCTACATGAAGGGACGTCACTCTTGTGACTCAACGTCACAACTCGACAACTGTAGACTACTGCATGTTTCGATCCAAGGGAGATAATCAGGATTCAGGCACTTTTGAAGTTTCAACATTACTGCGCGGACCGGATCCCTTCAGTATTAAGTATTGTACCATCTTACTATTTTCGAGCATGGTATCTTAAAAGAGATATCTCAAACTAGCCCAGTAAACAGAACAGAATTAGCATTCGTTCCTAATTATAAAATCTTAAGCATGTTTCATAGCTCATGCCAAAGTGTCAAAGAGATTGGTCCTCGCTTCCAGTACCCAATGATGACACGTGCAAAAAAAAAAATCAAAAAAAAATACCACAAAACAAAGGCGAAGGATCCTCATGTACATTCACTTTCAGACTAACTTTGCTCATTTCTCTTGTATTACAACAACCGACATAAGTACAGTTTCTAGAAATCTTGAAACTCCTGAAACTTAGATTATATCTTGGTGTTTTTCATTGTCCCTTTTCCGATCTTTTTCGCTCAGATTCGAAATTCTGTAAACAAAATTACAAATCAATCGTTTGTTCTTAGTACCAATGGACAAAAAGATCCTCTAGTCATTAGCTTACAATTATCGGACAATGGTGGGCGCCAAGATCCTTCAGGATCTCTCGTTTCAAATATGTTACGCCGTTTGTAATATGATTTTCCCTAACAAAACAAAGAAACATGCTCCATTAGAGTGAGAAATAAAAAAGCTGATTCGTACAACTTCGGTTTGGTCTCGCGTAGAATCCCACAGTCTTGCGCCTCGAGCGCTCAATTGAAATTGACATGTCTCATGTCTGAGATTCGCAGGTCAAAATATTTGAATAGAGATAATTTCATTGGATCGTTTAAATAAAGTGGTCATGTGACTTGATGCTTGGGGAAGCTGAGGTCGGGCGAAATACACGGAGAATGAAGTCAATGAGCTAAGGGTAGTGTTAAGTGAAACGTGAAATGCCCTTAGCAAGCTAAGATGACTTGCACAGCCCTGATGGTCGACTCAGTCCAGTAATTACTCCCAATAGTACACCATAAACATAGACTGATTGCAACTTGGCATTTAAACAATCAATTTCTGGGCCTGGCAAGACAATGGGTAATATCACGACAAACCAACTAGGCATCACCCAGCCAAGTTAAGTTCCTGTTGCTTCAAAGAAGCAAATCTTTGAAGCAACATGGAACCAGACACCTGCCATCCACCCTATAAAATACTTATGACAGCATACAAGACACATAAAGAGTATTCAACAATATTTTAGCTATATCACTACGAACCAACACAAGCACCGCTCAGTCAAGCCACATTCCCGCCACTCCAAAGAAGAAATCCCTGAAGTAGCATGGAACCAGACACCCTCCATCCACCCCATACAACACTGAGGACAGCGCACAAGACACAGACAGGATGCTTACATGGTGCAATAAAGACAAGTGATATTACAGTGCTAGACATCACATTATCAAGTTCCTGTTGCTTCTCAGCAAAATGCATTGAAGCAACATGAACTCATACCTACCAGGAACCTACCAACTACCTACCAACCACCTACCAGGAACCTACCAACCAAATAGCAGGAACCTACCAACCACCTACCAGGAACCTACCAACCGCCTACCAGGAACCTACCAACCATCTACCAGGAACCTACCAACCATCTACCAGGAACCTATCAACCACCTACCAGGAACCTACCAACCACCTACCAGGAACCTACCAACCACTTATCAACCACCTACCAACCACCTACCAGGAACCTACCAACCACCTACCAGGAACCTACCAACCACCTACCAACCACCTACCAGAAGTAAATCAACTAGAAGTCTACATCCTTACAATAGACTACCTAGAATACATTGGTCACAGCTTCCCTCCTTATAACACATGATGTAACCTACATGTAGTTGTGCAGTAAGAATGGTATGTGTCGTGTTCACAAAGCAAATTCAAAACAAAAATCGAGTGTTGCATCACAAAGAGATGATGCTGGAATTTGAATACTGAGCCTATGAATATCGAGCCGATGAAAACTACATAATGAATCTCATCCATGATCTTCCACATGATCTTTGCATTTCATCTTGCATGCGAAGGCTATTTTGACGAAGTCAGTGTCATCTAGCTATTAAGTTTAATCTAATGATACACACTTCTAGTTCATTGCTTCTGGTAATAGTGAATGCCATTTTTTATGCGTTGTTCAGAATGGTGTCAACATTTTATTGTTTAGAGGCAATGACCATGTACTTAACAGTTTTCAATCTATAATTCATGTACATGTAACATGCAGTTTCTATAGTTTCTTTAATACATGTAACAGTGATATGCATTTCCAGTTCACCACTAACACTGATTTGTTATAAATTGAATAAAGTCAATCGTAAGAATATTATCTTGACAACTCGAGCCAATATCTTATTGTAAGTACACAAGCATTCTTCTTTGATTCTCCATCTGAACCAAGAGTGAGATGACAGCTAGGTGATGAACTCAAGACTACGGTGTACATGAAGTGACACCAATGTTACTCATCTTGAAATCTCAGAATCAAGAAACTCATATCGGAGAAAACTAATAAAAAAAATAAACGGAAAAGCCATGAAATATTAAAAAATCTTCTGACTTATCCATTAAAATATGTTCCATAATGGATAACCTCTTATGACAGAAATACATCGTGATGGAATACTTAGGATTTCTTTCTCCATTTTGCAAGTCATTTCAACATTGTCAGAAGAAGGAAAAAACCCTGATGTATTGCAATGGTTTGGAAATCGACATCTGCCAGTGGGAGAGCAATTGTGTGAGATGTAATAGGTGGCAGAGTTGGCATCAAACACGACAGTTGAGGAGTAACCATTCATGTCTGCGGGGTACAAAGGCTACATCAAGAACATCCAATTTGTTCAACAATATTAAGAGACCTCTAGATATCTGAATATGGTGAAGTCAGACCTCATCAACTGCATGTATTTAATACCTCCCAGTTAACAAGAAGGACTTGAAGACGCAAAAAAAAATGTGTTCTTTCTGTTTTTATGTTCTTGGGGAGAGTAGCAGTATCGCCAAATTAGCTTCCTGTTCGCAAAGATTTGAGCTTAAATAGCTTGATAGGACTTGCCTACAGTTAGAGCAGATAACATCAACAGACAGCTAGTATATTAGCCAGAAATAACCAGGTAATTTCCTCATAAACATTTGATGCGCATCTCAAAACCCCTCGGCCGAACCTCAGACCTAACCCATACAGAGACCGTTACATATGAAACAATGTATGATCTACAGAGAATTGACAGACTTGGAAGTTCATGATATAATACACAGGGCAAGTGCCTGAAGGGGAACAAATGTAAGGCTGTTGATAATTAATGATTCGTTTCCCATAACCAACCCTCCTCTATATCTTGAAGGCAAATAATTAAAATCCTTGAGGGATTTACATTTTCATGAGTAAAACGTGCTCATTTTCTTCATATTTTTATACAATTGGTTCGCAAGTTAATAATTATTATAGCACTCAGCATGTGTATTTTCACAAGCAAGGTTATGAGAAACAAACAATTATTCAACAGTGGCCTAATATATACATATTGTAAACCACATACACCAACATGGATCAGTTAGGTGACCTAAAAGAGTTAGGTGACCAAAAAGATGGACTCCGCCCCAGTTTCCGCCCCATCTGATCCAGTTTCAATAGGCTTGGTCATGATTATGCATGTGTGAAGCAAGTTTGTGTGCCTATAGGCAGAGTTGTTCTTAAAATATGATGCTTACGAGAATTTGTGATGGACAACGATTTTGCATAAATTAAAGATGATCAAAGTTTCCGCCCAATCGGGTCGTTTCAATAGGCTTCTGGATCATGACCATATGCATGTGTGATGACTCGTTATTAAGATATGATGGTAATGAGAAAGGAGTGATGAACAGACATATGAACATATATGACGACAATACCCGACAGCCACATTCTTTGATAAAGCAATGCAGTATGGGGCTATTGATGTTAGAAAGAACTTATAGTGCTGCAAATGTCACCTCATGCTGAGGAAAATGTCACAATAATTTGATTACGTATGGAGCTAACAACTTGGAGTATATTTAATGGTTCCTGGAATGGAAGATCCTAAAGCTATGATATTATATTGCTTATGTCTACCTTGTACATGCTTAACTAAAAGGGTGAAAATTTAGGAGACAAACTACATGTAGCCCATACTACAATGACAATTGAAAATGGAAACAAGTGATTGAAGTCCCTCGATGTTGAAACTACTGGTTTGGCTTGGAACCGTAATGTTCAGTATCCGGCTGGAAAGCAATCCCAAACGAGATCTGGAGCCAGAAAAGAAAAGTTGGCGTGGCAGCAAGATGGCATAACATACAGGTGGATCAGCATGAAAATCCCAAGTGAGATCTTGAGGCACGGTACCCACATACCAAATTTGCAAAGACACCGTTTAGATTTTCAGAAGTTTCGCCCGGCAACCAAATTTTAACTTGGCCCCCAGATGGTGCCACCAATAGGTCAATCGTCATGTAAAACAATTTCAGCGAGATCTGGAGGCAAGGTACCCACATGCAGATTTGGAAAGAATCTGTTCAGATTTTAAAAAGTTATTGTCTGGAAATAAAATTATAATTTGACCCCCAGGTGTTTCCACTTACAGACAGATCGGCATGAAAAACAATCCCAAGTGATATCTCGAGGCAAGTTATCCACATACCAAATTTGGAAAGAATCCATTCAGTTTTCCAGAAGTTATTGTCCAAAAACAAAGTTGGAGGGACGCACGGGATGGCACAACCTATGGAAGGACGGATGGACCAATCTCAATACTATTGTCCCTCTACAGCCCTTTGGGCATCGGAGGACAACAATGAACATGAGGAAATCTCTTGTCAAGATAGAATACTGTCCTACAGTAAATAGAATCCCCTTGTAAAGGTAGTGAGTGAGTGATTGCATGGGATTTAATGTCATTTGTAAAAGTAGTCATGGGTTACATATGGATATGGTACTAGCTTTCAAGGGAGCTATAGTTTCAAGGCATTTGTGGATGTTCTCATGGCAGATACATCATAGAACTGAATGTTTACCTTCTCATGGTATAAACGGCCATGTGATCCACGGCACTGTCCACTCGTAATTGTCTATCATCTTGTTGTTGTATGATTATATGTCTATTTTACCACCATATCATTCATTATTTTAATCCCCCAGATATCTTCTAGCAAATCTCTGTGAATATAACATCCCTGGTATTTGGTTGTTCGTTAATTACGTCTTCAGGCTCATGAAACTTGGATCAAATTTTCCTACTATTCCAAGAGAGGACCATTATGATAACTTTGACAAATTCAGTTCAAAAATAGTTCAGTTAGCATTGATTAAATATATATCCGACATTAAAGAGAGAGGAAAGAGACTTTATGAATGAACAACTGTGAACTGTGTCTCAATGCATCAGTTGGTGTTATCGGCACAGATCCATTGTTAAAGGAATAACTTGAATTTTGTGCAAGATACAAATTGTTTTGTTGCATTAAGCACATGCAGCTACTTCTGTAATGCATTTATTCAAGTATCAATCTCAAACAAAGTCAGACAATAGCCTGCCTATATCAATCTCAGACAATAGTCTGCTTCAATTAATCTCAGACAATAGCCTGCTTATATCAATCTCAGACAATAGCCTGCGTATATCAATCTCGGACAATAGCCTGTGTATATCAATCTCAGACAATAGCCTGCTTGAATTAATCTCAGACAGCCTGCTTATATCAATCTCAGACAATTACAACACATATAAGGGAAGTGGGAAGAGGTGCCGACATACTGGCAGAGCCACATGACTTCACAGTATAGTCTTCCGGTTAACCTATTCTAAAGCACATACCAAGAATCTAACGATTCGTGATATATGTTTGTATCTCAGGTACGCTTTTATTGTACCTGTTCATGTGGCAACTTGGATGATATGACCACACGGCCCCTAGCACCGGCATAAGCGGTATTAGATACAAATCTAGAGAGCTATGATGGAAATGCTCTGACAACTCGTATATTGGTAATTGGCGAGCTGTTTCGCTGTGACAACTCGTACACTGGGGATTGGTGAGCTGTATCGTCGTCAGATGAAAATGACGGCATTTAACACAAAAGACTAGTCTGTAAGGCCCGATGTCGACCCAGCATCAACTTCCCACAAATGCCAACATATATCAAAGACCAAAAGGTCTGTACAGGGGGCGGGCCTCGGGGACGCCTATATCAATCTCAAATAATAGCTAATATTAATCTCAGACAATAGCCTGCTTATATCAATCTTAAACAATGGCCTGCTTATATCAATCTCAAACAATAACCAGCTTATATCAATCTCCGACAATAGCTTGCTTATATCAATCTCACATAATAGCCTGCTTATATCAATCTCAGGCAATAACCTGCATTATCATCTCAGACAATAGCCTGCTTATATCAATCTCAGACAATAGCTTGCTTTTGCGGTGAACTGTGACCTGCTGTGAGCTTTGTCCGTTGATTTTTCAGTTCATTTTCACTTCTCCACACATATGCTTTAATGTGAGCAAATTATCCCTAATTTGCAATATGTGAGATATTTTTAGTTGTCAAAATATTCACCAGGACAAGCATAAAGGTCCTTTCTTTGAATAGCAGGATAGATTGATGAATATTTACCATATTTATACAAGTTAGCACTTATTAAAAACATTGCTCCATGGTGTAGACCGGCAGAAATGGAAATCAACTGCCCAGAATTTATGGGTGAACTTCACAATGTCAATGGGACATGTCTCACTAAGCAGGCTATCCTCATATATTCAAATTGAAAATCTGGATTCCATTTCACAATTATCTCTACTTTAATCCGAAAAGATAAATATTAATTATAATATTTTTTTACATCTGCACGAATTTCTAATTCAGTTAATATTTCCCTAACATATACAGAATTTGTATAGAATTATTTTGAATTCATCACAAATTTGAATTCCAGCAGAAAAATTGGTCAGCAGAGAATGCAGAAAAAGCGAGCCCAAAGTTAAACAGCATTAGTAATATTTCATTTCAGACTCAGTGGTCCATATACAGTGATTTGAAAACCTGCATTTTTTTATGATTAATTAGGGCCTATCTTGCCATGATGTCATGGCACCTCGAGCTTCAAAATTTATTATCATCCGTTGCCACTTTAGGTAACGACACAAGCTTTATATAAATTTTATAACCAGAACAGTTCCTCGGGAGAATGAAATTGGCCTCACAAGCAATGATATAAATCCGATTTTTTAGGACATTCTTTGGCAGGTAATGAAATTCAGTCATGGTGTTGATCTGTTTAAGAGAGCCATAACATGTGAATAAAGGTCATTGGTATGTCTGTTCTCATCAGGAAAAGGGAGTATCGTCGTAAAATAAAAACTGAGGTTGCATTTAAGTTCATCCTACTGCTGCTGAAATGGCAGTTTGTTGTTGGATTTATTGCACCAAATCAACAGCCCCACAATCAAAGATGTAAAAGATTTTCACATATTTTTTAATATTGGTTAACATATAAATAGACCATCTTAAGGGTTACCAAGTGTGTAGATTCTTTGACGGTGATTATCCGCGTCTTTTTGTTAACTTTTTTCACATTTGCTGTTGGTTGATTGAAGAGGTATTTTACTAGTAATAAAGTATTTACGAAGTGTCTAAAAGACAATTACACAATATGTGCATGTACCTCAATACTTGTGATTTCTTTTTGCCTTTAGACAAAACAAAAACGTCTTTCAAACCAACTGCATATATGTAAAAAGTTGCCAAAATGTCGCAGATAATCACGGTGAGAGAATCTACAACTTGGTAACCCTTAAAAATTAAACATTTATAAACAATGTTACTATTTATAACCAAACCAAACCTGCTTTGATTTATGCCTTAATCTCTGCCAGAGATATACAATACAAACGTTAAACGAAAGTTTAAACCAAAAGTTAACTCCCCTGGGGAGTTATCCCCCAGAGGAGTAGTCTCCCCTCAAGGGAACTCTCCCAGGTCAGCCTGGATATATAAGCCAGCTCCCAGCATACTCTTCCTCTTTTCTCATTGTTATAAACCGAGACCTGTAGTGTACAAGGCCGCGGAGTGAGGGGAAGGATGGGAGGGCCATTACATCAAAGCAGGTTTGGTTTGGTTATAAATAGTAACATTGTTTATAAATGTTTAATATTTATGTCCCAAACCTTCACCTGCTTTGATTGATGCCTCACTACCAACATATGGAGGTGGGAACCTCGGCCTTGATGTATTTGCAATAGCAGGCTGAATATCCGCTGAAATAATCACAAACAAGACAACCACAATCAACAAGAAAACCCTGGTCAGCACTCAGCAAGGTAATCAAGGATATAAGAAGTGGTTACTTAGCTTGATGCATGTCTCCATGCATGTAGCTGTGGTCTTGGATGTGGAGCACAGTGTTACCCTCCGTATAGGAACTCAGGCAGTACGGCCAGGATGAGCACTTGGAAGGCAGCATGTGTTGATTGGGATCTTTATACGCCAATATATCATACAAGGTGTCATTATCTGTGATGTGGAGTGGTACACAGTATTACCGCCAACGGAACTAAGGTATCAGGACACCCGAGTTCGGAGGTAAGGCAAGATGAGTTGGTATAGTGTTAGCCAACGTCCATACAAGTCGTCCACCTTTACTAATCGCAGCGCTAGTCCACATTCCGCTTTAGGTCCAACTCTGTGTACTTTAATCCCTGATGCTGGATTGTTGAGAGTTGACAGCGGAATCTTGAGTCTCCTCTTTGTCTTGTCAACCTTCATTCAGATCTTTGTGCGATGAATTGTGAGGTGACTGCAAGGGGACTCAGCTGCGATATAGAAGGCCATAGCTATAACCTGAAATGACACAAACAGATCTGCAGTAAAGACAAACACTAAAATCATAATTGTGTCAAATCTTAAAATATAACTTGAGAGATGGCCCAACTGACCTATTTCTTCTCTTAGGTGACATAAAAAGAGCACAGATATGAGAATAATTCTCAATCAAAAAGAACCCTGGATGGTAAAGCAGCGGTTACTTATGGAGAATAGAAGTTACTTATCATTTTAAATGACTTCATCCATGTATCTGTGATTGTGGTAGGGGTGCGCAGACTTACCACCATAGTAACCAAGGAACCTGAGTGTCAGAGTACGGAGGTTAAACAAGAATGAGATGGGAAGAAACCTACATCGTCAAACAAGGTGACTAACTGATACCCCTGTCAGTCCACATTCCGCCTTATATCCAACTCTGTGTACTTTAATCCTTGATGCAGATTGGACTGTTGAGAGTTGACAGCGGAATCTCTGAGTCTACTCTGTGTCTTTGTCAACTATCTGTACTTTACTGCTGCGGACACTGGTGACCTGAAAATAAACATTATTAATACTCACAAAAGTGTCAGTTCTTGTACGTTGAAACTGTGAGTTGACCGCCAGGAGACTCAGCTGAAATGATCTAGAAGAACATAGCTTAATCTGAAATGACACAATCAAATCTGCAGTAAGGTCAAAGCTTAAAACTCACCATTGTGTCAGGTTTCTTGATTGATGACTAGAGAGTCGCTGACTGGCAAGTTGAGCTATTACTCCTTTCTGGCGATCATGTAGTGTGTGGACTAACGATATGACTGAGAGAGATGATACAGCAAGCCGGAGACTTGCTGCGATGATGACAATTTTGCCCCCCCCCTTTTTTGAACGTTACCTGACCACGTGCTGGGCAGCCACTAGTGGCCCAAGCATGGTCACACTATCTGATTGGACTGACATATCTCTCAGATAGAAATTGGTAAACGTGGAATTGCTGTTCAGGCACAAGACTGGACAATGTCATGGAGGGACAAGTTCTTCCATAAGGGCCATGACGAAGCAATGGCGCGGATTTCATGAGAAGAAGCAGTCGATAGAAGCGGGGGAGCGTCAATGGCCAATTGATAAGACCACTTAATGGTTTTCTTAACCACGAAGCTATGATATTCTTAGTAATGTCACGTACCGCCGAAGGACGAAGGGACAAGAATAACAGACGACGCGAGCCCCGACCGGGATCGGTACGAGTGAGATAGTGACGTATGGCTCGAACAGGGCATAACATTAGGTCGTCTTCGAGGCCATGAACGAAGTCTGATAACGCAGGGATGGAGTACAGACGTTGCGCACACGAACCTAAGCGAACACTCATTTTGGTGATGAACTCCGGAATAGGTCGGAACGATACGCGCGACCAATCCGCCGACAAGGTCAAAGAAGATCTTTCAAGAGCATGAAGTTCAGACACTCTAGACGCCAAAACAGAAGCCGCGAGAAAAACTGACTTGTAGGCCACAGCTTTAAGAGACGCAGACTGTAAGGGTTCAAATGGCGGACGAATCAGAGCACACAGAACCACATCAATATCCCATTTCGGTAACAGCTGGCGAGTACGACGAGACTGTAGCGCGAAAGCCCGAAAGAGCGCAGAGATATTGTCATTTAGACTAATGTTGATGCCGGCAGAAAGACGTAAAAGCCTAGCCACAGCAGAACGATATCCTTAAATGGTGCTGATTTGAAACTTCTTGTCGCGATGGAGGTGAAGAAGGAAGTCAGCTACTAAGGAAACAGAGGCAAAGTCGGGATTGGCATCACGTTCTCGGCACCAGAAAACGAAATAGGCCCAATTCGCTTGATAGCAGCGAAGAAGAAGACCGATCGGATGAAAAACCTCATTTTTTTTTTTTTTTTTTTTTTTTTTTTTAATGTGAAGTCTGGCATCGAACCTAGACTATCAGCCGGAAAATGAACACCCCACATGACGATGTGGTGGGACTGCCACCAAAACAGAAGTGGAAGTAGAGACGTCAATACCAGCACTAATGGACTGAGGGAAAAACATCTGTAATAAGACCGAAGGCACTGGAGTGACCAAAGTAGAATGCGACCATAATGACTAAGGTCCTGCGTAGAAATGACAAGTTGATGACCAAACAACCAAAATGCCCACGTCTAAAACTGGTCCAACGGTCTATACGGGACGAAGTACTTGAAAGAGAGAGACGAAAAACTGTCCCCAAAGTAACGACGAACCCACAGTAATACCCCCATAATACGACCACGGGAAGCGCAAGAAAAACTGGCCTATATCTGACCAAAATCTTGACGGTATCAGCTACAAAGTGTCACACTCTGTAACCATATGGCTTACTTCAATTTGAAAGAAGAACGAGACTGTCACTTTTTCTCTGCTTGAACAACCGAGACGAAAAATGAACCTCCCGTGACCGAACCACTAGGGGCACCACCGCAAGTAAACCTCGATGTGAACGCTCCAAGATGGAGAACACAAAGCCAAGCTATAAAGTGATACAAGGGCGATGTTGACTCCGAACGGAAGACTTGTCACACGAAATCGACGACCGACGATCGTGAATCGTAGGAGACACGCCGAAAAACGAGGATGAATTGGTATACAAAGATACGCATCTCGCAAAGCGATGGGGGTCAACCCAGCGATAAAGAAGACGCAACGCCGAATCGACTTATTAGAAAAACACCGACATCGAGAGACGTGCAAGCGAACAACGCCAAGTCTCTATACAATGAAGAAAAAGATCCAACAATGGCGACCAGAACTGTCGAACTTGACGACCCTGATAAGGAGGTATAAAAGAACGACGTGGTGAACAACGTTATGGTGTACGGAAAGGACTACTAGATGGAAGGTGTCGATGCCGGAGTAAGAGGACCACGTGACGACGTAATGGAACGTCGACGAGGTGTAACAGCACGACGTAATGCGAAACGGGAATGGCGTTGCTTGAGAAACGGCGTAGTGATTTTCCCAAAAACTTACCAATCAGTTTTCAATTTATCTGTACATATACGCTCCCGAAAGAGCTGGGTAAAACCTCTGAAGATAAATCTGAAAACTGTAGTCGAAACTGGGAAAAATTCACAGTGGAGTCCGAAACAAAACAGCCGTATTATGCGAGACTTGTAATGAGATTTGAACGCATCTAGGAGGTGAACACATTCATTGTTCCCAGCGTTAATCAAGAACGTTACTCCATGGTAGTAACAACCCCGACAATCAACACAAAGAAACTTCCACGTGAAGTAGGAGGATCTTCAATAAAATTTAAGATTCCCCGAAGAGAGCCAATACATATTGATGTCTCTCGCCGGTAGATGAACAATAAGGTCACAAATCTAACAAATTAACTTGACCAACCAAAACAATGTTCAATCTAGACTCGCCCCCTTATTAGAGGTCCAAACTGGACATAAAAACTCAAATGGAATAGATATAAATTATCATCCGGTTTTTTAAACAGACAAGTCCAGCTTAGTCTCCGTGGCGCAGTCGGTCAGCGCGCCCGGTTGTCTTTACTTAAAAAAGATAAAGATGAAATAAATGCAGTAGACCAAAGGATGTTTTGGACGAGGCTATCGAGGAGAAACAAACATTGCCACGGCAGTCTGTGGATCTTCTTACCAGGCTGTAACCGGTAAACATACACGGAACTTACAAAGAACAAGAAGACCGCCTGATGGAACAGACTTATGCTGTCCCAGGCCGATGATTGAGAAACTTCAGGCCTGATCCCGCCCGACCACTGACAGGGTAATGATCAATAAATACCCCACGTGCTGTCGAACGAGAGCAATTCTAAGATTTCTCGGAGAATAATCCCCAAGCTAATAATAATAACTTCTCAGAACAAAGAAATAAAATTACAGCTCAACCCAATTTGAATTGTACAACTAATTCAAAATAGCGATGGGAAAATTTGGTTGTGAAAATGAATACATCACAATGCAATATTTACCAACAGCAAAATGTGTTTCAAAGAATAGCACAATTTCTTAATAAACATCTCGTGATCTCTTTTGTTGTTCAACACAGCCTTGATTACACAAAGAGAGTAATAAGATAGCTCATTAATATGTAACAAAGAGCCCTAGTGTATAGCTTTTGGCTTGTAATGACGAAGACAAACGCAACAACAACAACACATAAAGTCAAAGACAGAGAAAAAACTCTGCAAGTTCTCTCTTGTCACAATGATATCAATTTATAAACAGAATAACACTTGATAAAACAAGAGACTAAATTCTGGTAGGAGCAACGAACAGCATGCATAGAAGAAAAACTCCCACAAATGGAAAAAGTCGGACACACAAGAACAACAACAACGAAAAATGACGGACTGCAACTCTCTGCAGAACCTGTAATTCTCCGACGTTATAATACGTTGAAGCATTTCTATTCCGTGAAGCCAAATCTTTGTTCAATTTCGTACGGTTCATAACAAATAACCTCCTGAATGAACTGTCTGGAACGAGAAAGATAACGGTGTTGTAAAGTTGGTGTTCTTTAAATCTTCAGTCCGACACCGTAAGCATTCGGCCATGCAGTTGAAAGAGCAAGCAAGAAATACGGGACGTGTCAATACACGATGAAAGTGGAGGTTGTAAATCCGTAATGCGAACATTCAAAGCTGAGTACAACCGCCCTTCCATAGAATGAGAGGCTGTTTTCTTTTAGACAAAACAGCAGGGGAAGATTTAAGACGTAAAGGCCAAAAACAGAACGATTTTATCACTATTGTAAAATCAGCCGTACCAATTGACCGTGAACTGACCACGCGGTAAGATCAAATTCTTTTGTCCGTTGGGGACAATAGAAAGTCCTAGCGACCGGCCTGGCCTTTGTTTGCTGAACAAAGAAACAGGTTTCTCAAGGCCTACAGACAATGCTATGCCAAAGTAGGCCAGACTATACTAAGTTCCTGTACGACGGTCCTCTAGTATATTACCAGAGACAGAAGAAGGGGTCGGACTTTTTAGAATTACGGGGTAAATCTAACACGGGACCACCCAGATCTTGATTAATTTTAATGTCCTCAACTAATGCAATTTCCCACATCCGTCTATCGACTTCCGATAGATCAGGGTCCTGAAGTAAATACGACCTACGGGCTTGTGCATAAATTTTCCAAGCATCATTATCCCAAGACACACATTCATTACACGTGTTATTTCGATAGCAAATTTTGTCTTACAAACGAAACAACGCGTGTGGGCATCTAAGCGTGTCGAAACTCGCCCACACGAACGGCACGAATTTGAAGGAATGGGAACAGAATACTCAGACATTATTCAAGAAAGAAATTGTTTCAAAACAACAAGACTTGAAACAACTAGTCTTTGAACAACAACAACTAGCACTGTATTGCAAACTCCCTGATGTGCACCACTGGAGGTACAAACGAGAAAAGAGGAAGAGTATGCTGGGAGCTGGCTTATATATCCAGGCTGACCTGGGAGAGTTCCCTTGAGGGGAGACTACTCCTCTGGGGGATAACTCCCCAGGGGAGAGCTCCCCTAAAGGGAGACTACTCCTCTGGGGGAGAACTCCCCAGGGGAGTTAACTTTTGGTTTAAACTTTCGTTTAACGTTTGTATTGTATATCTCTGGCAGAGATTAAGGCATAAATCAAAGCAGGTGAAGGTTTGGGACATAAATTGGTCTGTTTATATGTTAAACATATATGTTAAAAAAAGAATGTTGAAATCTTTATTGTTGTCAGCCAAAATGTCATTACCTTCACTTTATGTCGAAATGTCACATGTCAAAATGTTGCATGCTGGATATTCACTAATACATGTGTGCAAATTGAAAGATATCAATGTCTACTACATTTTTCGCTTCCTGGCTTCATGGCAAGGACTTTCAATAGAAACAGTCTATATATATATGTTCAAAACCGTTGTGCGATCATTGCTCTCTGAACCAAACAATATTAATACATGAAATTTTGATAGCTTATGGTAATCTCTCTAATAATTCGCACATATTAACAACACTTTAGAAGCCAATTCCTGAAAATATACTCTGAATATTCAGCTATGATTGTACAAAACTGTTCACAATTTGGCTACTGTACAAGATGTTGGTAAAAGGAAATGTCATCATTTTAATTTTTTAATTTAATTGGTCTAAAAGTATTTGAATTATTAGATAGATTACTGTACACATCATGCACATTATTCATAGTATTAAAACACTTCTGACAGTACAGCTTGTTACATAAGCTGACTGGTTTGTTTGAACAGTCAGTGTCCTCAAACATGAACTTCCATATTCCGACATCAAGGAGCAGAGTTTCAATTATGTATTCAGTTTGTGTCTCCATCTGTGTACAACCTATCAGTTTCCCTCTAACAAACCAAATCAAGCTGTTGGCAGTTTTACAAAAAAAAATGATGGCAAACATGATCAAAGTTTGATGCTCATGTTCACTGTATTACTAGTTCTTTTTTATTTGTGCTGGGCTTGAAGGGCAATTGAGGCTTTCTGCTTCGACTCACCATTCAAAAAGATATGACAGAATCCATGCAGATGGTAAAGAGACTGCCACAACAAAGCATTATTAATATTCCCCAGCAAAGACGAAGGTGAGATTTAATCTGGTGGCTCGATAGCTGTGAATTGCTCTTAGGTTGGATCACCCAGTGCTGGATGGACTTTTTTCCTCTCTCAACATATTACTGATACACAGTCTATAAAATGAACTTAAAACTGACATCGCAAGCCAAAGTTTTCTCTTCAATTTTCTGGCGCGTTTCAAAATGTTTGACACATATTTCTGATGAGAACGATGTTCTTGATAATTCTCCAGATTGTCCTCCATATAATTGTATTTATTTAGTTTAGAAAATACATGCAGCAGGCAACTAAAAGGTGCAAAGACCACTGAACCCAAGTTTTATTACATAGTCTTCACCCTTCCTTGAAAGCCAGAGTTTCTGAATGTTGCTTTTTACTACAAGGTGAAGGCTCAGTAGTTTACTCAGCAGGCATTCAGACCCAATCGGCTGTGAGATTGTTTCTTTGACAGGTTCAGTTTCTGAGAGTATATGGGTCTGAGAAACATTTATTGACACTGACGAAAAAGGGCAATAACTTTGACGAAAATCATCGACACCCGCAAAAAACCTGACAGTGCAAAGTAACAAGCAGCTTCCACTTAAGTTTCAAAATTGTTGATAAAATATTAGCTGAAATATCATATGTTGACAATACATATGGACATATGGAGCTGACAGAGAGAGAGAGACAGACAATGTGATTCCTATATGCCCCTCCGTCATTAGAATGGGGGAGAACGGGCATAATCACAGAAATAATTTGGCTCCAATGTGTTTCCCGAAAAAATTGTTTTATTGTGTGGAAACAAAACTTCCAGATGATTCCAGGGAGGGCCATCTATGGGCATAGATGAAACAAGCGACATACATGTATTGTGGCACGGTAGCCTCTAGGTCAGGGGCCACCTGCCCATCTATGGGTTTGTGTGGATGGAATGTAATCCTGAGTGACCAGATATATCCATGCACATATCAAATGTGGAAAATATCCTTCACTTGCTCTATTTCAAGTTTAATTTTTCTGGACACAAAAAGTAAAATTGGTCATATTAGGTGGCACCACCAATGGGCATATACGTGTATGCACAGGAAGCGATCCAAAGCCACATCTTGTGGTAAGATAGCTACATTCCAAATTGAAGAGAATCCACGACATGTATGTCATTCTAACTGAATTACCTGGAAATAACATTTCAAGTGATCCCAAGTGGCATCTTGTGGCAAGATATCCATATATCAAATTTGAAAGAATCCATTAAGGGGTCGACTATATAAGTTTATAGTCTGGAGATGAAATGTCAATTTGGTCCCAGGTGGTCCTTTTGGATATATGTGGATGGGAAGCGATTCCCAAACGACATCTTGTGGCCTTTTTACCTCTGCCAAAATCCATAAACTGATTACATTGTAAATTTTGTGGGGTGAATTCACCCATAAACCATATTATCGGAGGCAGTATCAGCATTGATGGTGCTGCAGGGTCATCCCGATATCAGCATTGACCAGTAGGCTGACCACACATTATGTACAAGTGACTGATAACAAATTGCTATCCAGGATAACCTATTACCCTAACCAGGTTCCCAGACAATCTGGTTATAACCAAGAGCCTTGGGACGCTGACCGCTGCACTGAATACCTATCAACAACAGCATATAATATTGTGATGGTATAACGAGTGTGACAGGGTCATGCAATAATATAGCAATAGCAATAAGAATAACAGGATAGCTGAATTTCACCCTGATGGTCATCTACATGTTCAGCAAATTCAATCACACCAGATGACCAAAGCCAGCAGCAATATGTATAATACTATAAAACAGCTCAAGTATCTGTGAAGGACACTTCTTGGTAGATACTGCTCCAGAAAATTCCCAAGTCAGAAATATTCTCTAAGCAGGTCATCAAAAAGTTATTAACAATGCTGAAGTGGGTAAATCCTGGGCACAACTCCAATTTTGGACAGAATACAAGGATAATAACATCAGACTGATGAGATAAGAGCCAACAATCCGGGTTTTGCGCTATTCCTAATGCTGGTTTCGGCCGCAAGGTGGCGCTAGCGCTCACTGCACTGCGGTCTGTTCCGGTTTAGCTGTCTGCTAGTGTAAACATGTGCAGTAGGGAAGGTGGGTATTGTATTTCGCCTCGTTTCGTCAGATTTTCTCACTGATGGAGACTTTCTTGGTAGTTTAGGTAAGTCATGAAGTATTATTTTTACTTGTTTGTACAAGCATAATAAGAGCCGCTTGGTCAACAAATTGGGCAATCAAAGGTCATCGTTGTTGTTGTTATTAAACATGGTGGGTGGCCGGCAGTTCAGTCTGATTAAACCACACTACACTAAAAACAATCAGCAGAGGCCAGTTTGTTTGATCAAGTACTGTGAGAAATAATCAGATTATTAGTTAACCCTTCATGGCAAGGACTTCCAATAGAAAGTCTACATGTATGTTATAATTGTTCACAGTGAATCTACATACTTCTTACGGGGAGGTCTCAAATAAGATAAAGAACCAATACAGTGTCAGGACATTTCGGCACGCAACATTTCGGCACGTGACATTTCAGTAAAGCGACATTTCGGAACAAAGCGAAGGGTATGACATTTTGGCCAGCAACATTTCAGGATCTCTTCTTTCAGACCAAATACTAAAAGTAAAATTTTCACATATTTTTAAT
This sequence comes from Hanleya hanleyi, assembly GCA_036873755.1. Classification (NCBI taxonomy): domain Eukaryota; kingdom Metazoa; phylum Mollusca; class Polyplacophora; order Lepidopleurida; family Hanleyidae; genus Hanleya; species Hanleya hanleyi. Next base: position 238,424 of record JAVTVY010011894.1, read on the forward strand.
ATTGGTTAACATATAAATAGACCATCTTAAGGGTTACCAAGTGTGTAGATTCTTTGACGGTGATTATCCGCATCTTTTTGGTAACTTTTTTTCACATTTGCTGTTGGTTGATTGATGAGGTATTTTACTAGTAATAAAGTATTTACGAAGTGTCTGAAAGACAATTACACAATATGTACATGTACCTCAATACTTGTGATTTCTTTTTGCCTTTAGACAAAACAAAAACATCTTTCTAAACCAACTGCATATACGTAAAAAGTTGCCGAAATGTCGCAGATAATCACGGTGAGAGAATCCACAACTTGGTAACCCTTAAAATGGTCTGTTTATATGTTAAACATAAATGTTAAAAAAAGAATGTTAAAATCTTTATTGTTGTGAGCCAAAATGTCATTCCCTTCACTTTATGTCGAAATGTCACATGTCAAAATGTTGCATGCTGGATATTCACTAATACATGTGTGCAAATTGAAAGATATCAATTGTCTATTACATTTTTCCCTTCCTGGCTTCATGGCAAGGACTTTCAATAGAAACAGTCTATATATATATGTTCAAAACCGTTGTGCGATCATTGCTCTCTGGACCAAACAATATTAATACATGAAATTTTGATAGCTTATGGTAATCTCTCTAATAATTCGCACATATTAACAAAATTTAGAAGCCAATTCCTGAAAATATACTCTGAATATTCAGCTATGATTGTACAAAACTGTTCACAATTTGGCTACTGTACAAGATGTTGGCAAAAAGGAAATGTCATCATTTTAATTTTTTAATTTAATTGAGTAAATAACTGGTCTAAAAGTATTTGAATTATTAGATAGATTACTGTACACATCATGTACATTATTCATAGTAAACACTTCTGACAGTACAGCTTCTTAAGGCGACTGGTTTGTTTGAACAGTCAGTGTTCTCAAACATGAACTTCCATATTCTGACATCAAGGAGCAGAGTTTCAATTATGTATTCAGTTTGTGTCTCCATCTGTGTATAACCTATCAGTTTCCCTCTAACAAACCAAATCAAGCTGTTGGCAGCTTTACAAAAAAGAAGATGGCAAACATGATCAAAGTTTGATGCTCATGTTCACTGTATTACTAGTTCTTTTTTATTTGTGCTGTGCTTGAAGGGCAATTGAGGCTTTCTGCTTCGACTCACCATTCAAAACGATATGACAGAATCCATGCAGATGGTAAAGAGACTGCCACAACAAAGCATTATTAATATTCCCCAGCAAAGATGAAGATGAGATTTAATCTGGTGGCTCGATAGCTGTGAATTGCAATTAGGTTGGATCACCCAGTGCTGGATGGACTTTTTTCCTCTCTCAACATATTACTGACACACAGTCTATAAAATGAACTTAAATCTGACATCGTAAGCCAAAGTTTTCTCTTCAATTTTCTGGCGCGTTTCAAAATGTTTGTCACATATTTCTGATGAGAATGATGTTCTTGATAATTCTCCAGATTGTCCTCCATATAATTGTATTTATTTAGTTTAGAAAATACATGCAACAGGCAACTAAAAGGTGCAAAGACCACTGAAACAAAGTTTTATTACATAGTCTTGACCCTTCCTTGAAAGACCGAGTTTCTGAATGTTGCTTTTTACTACAAGGTGAAGGCTCGGTATTTTTATTCAGCAGGCATTCAGACCCAATCGCCTGTGAGATTGTTTGTTCAACAGGTTCAGTTTCTGAGAGTATATGGGTCTGAGAAACATTTATTGACACTGACGAAAAAGGGCAATAACTTTGGCGAAAACCATCGACACCTGCAAAAAAAACTGACAGTGCAAAGTAACAAGCAGCTTCCACTTAAGTTTCAAAATTGCTGATAAAATATTAGCCGAAATATCATCTGTACATGTTGGCAATACATGCGGATACATGAAGCTGACAGAGAGAGAGAGACAGACAATGTGATTCCGTCATTAGAATAGGGGGAACGGGCATAATCACAGAAATAATTTGGCTCCAGCATGTTCCGCGAAAAAATTGTTTTATTGTGCAGAAACAAAACTTCCAGATGATTCCAGGAACGGCCATCTATGGGCATAGATGAAACAAGCGACATATTGCGGCAAGGTAGCCTCTAGGTGGGGCCATCTGTCCATCTATGGGTTTATGTGGATGGAATGTAATCCTGAGTGACCAGATATATCCATGCACATATCAAATGTGGAAAATATCCTTCACTTGCTCTATTTCAACTTAAATTTTTCTGGACACAAAAAGTAAAATTGGTCATATTAGGTGGCACCACCAATGGGCATACATGTATGCACAGGAAGTGATCCAAAGCCACATCTTGTGACAAGATAGCTACATTCCAAATTGAAGAGAATCCACTACATGTATGTCATTCTAACTGAATTGCCTCGAAATAACATTTCAAGTGATCCCAACTGGCATCCTGTGGCAAGATATCCATATATCAAATTTGAAAGAATCCATTAAGGGGTCGACTATTTAAGTTTATAGTCTGGAGATGAAATGTCAATTTGGTCCCAGGTGGTCCTTTTGGATATATGTGGATGGGAAGCGATTCCCAAACGACATCTTGTGACCTTTTTACCTCTGCCAAAATCTATAAACTGATTACATTGTAAATTTTGTGGGGTGAATTCACCCATAAACCATATTATCGGAGGCAGTATCAGCATTGATGGTGCTGCAGGGTCATCCCGATATCAGCATTGACCAGTAGGCTGACCACACATTATGTACAAGCGACTGATAACAAATTGCTATCCAGGATAACCTATTACCCTAACCAGGTTCCCAGACAATCTGGTTATAACCAAGAGCCTTGGGACGCTGACCGCTGCACTGAATACCTATCAACAACAGTATATAATATTGTGATGGTATAACGAGTGTGACAGGGTCATGCAATAATATAGCAATAGCAATAACAGGATAGCTGAATTTCACCCTGATGGTCAACTGTTCAGCAAATTCAATCACACCAGATGACCAAAGCCAGCAGCAATATGTATAATACTATAAAACAGCTCAAGTATCTCTGAAGGACACTTCTTGGCAGATACTGCTCCAGAAAATGCCCAAGTCAGAAATATTCTCTAAGCAGGTCATCAAAAAGTTATTAACAATGCTGAAGTGGGTAAATCCTGCCACAACTCCAATTTTGGACAGAATACAAGGATAACTAGACATTGTGGGTACAATGTCAGACTCACGGTCTTTCCATGACGTCCCCCAAAGGTATTATTTCACTGTATTGTGATGCGGCATATACTACACATTTTCCGGAAAGTTTAATTTGTCTAGATTGCGAGAGCCTTAGATCAGGTGTGAACTTTCATCGTTATGTGCCGTTGCTGAAACAATTGCAAAAAAGTTAAACTGTTGAAAGTCTATTGTATTCTATTTGAGTCCCGCTCTATCTCGGCACTGAATATATTTCACTCAATACTTATTTCTTCGCGTACATCAACATACTTCAAACAGCATGCTAATTGGGGGCGGAAATTGTATGCCTGCCTGCAACAATGCGAATGCATTCTTACTGTCAATTCCAAACACATATATATATATTCCCTCAATTGATGACCTGTACCACAAACTTCAGCCTAGTATCCACAAATCGCGTGAAACAACAACAAGATGCAGTTGCAGAGATGCCGGTACACTTACGTAATGTGGCGCGCAATTTTAGTCGACTGGGTATTGTTCGTAAATTAGTGAACAAATCCTTACCTTCTGTGTAGTCCATTCGTACTTCATCTGGGAACATTCCACGTAAACGGCGACATCAAATATTCCCTCGTTTAGGGTCTTTAATCGTCGACACCTAATGCCATCCCTGCCGAGCTTGCTTGAAAAACAGTTATTTTCCTACGCTCGCCGTAAAAGGAACACTCGCGCGTATTTAAAGAACAGCGCGCGCACTTCCGGGGAAGCAAGTTATTCCCCTTGTTTGTTTTCGAATACCAGTATCGCTAATCCTCTGTCTACGCTGTATTATTGCAAACTAACGGCTTTCTCGTAACTGTTCAAGTTTTCCACAATTACTGTTCCCGGTAACGGAGTAATTGTCAACGAAAGAACACAGTATTGGAAGTAAGTGGCAGCAAATTACACGTTCGTAACTATTGCGGTTCAAGAGATAAAAGGTTTACAAAATTGAGCCGGCCCCGTCATGTAACACGACATTTATTTAATTGCGAACATTGGATGCCTCGAGTGTTACAGCCGAATCGCTATAGCGAAATTGACAACATCCATTGAATAGATGAAATCAACATGCGACCATTTAACGGCTTAATAGTTCGGGAAATTTGAATTTTTAATATCTCTAAACCTATCAAAGCTATATTCTTGAAATTTCATAGGCAAATACATATATATATTCTCTCAATGTCCTATGAATATGGCGAGGATTGGAGTTGTAGTTTCGCCATGGCATCAAAAAAGTAAAAATTTCAAATTTTGTCAAATATCTCTCATACTTTCTGGTACCTTTTTTCCTGTTCTACTTCTTTTCTGTGACGTCATTTAATGACCTATATTTATATGCAAATTTCAAGTCCGGGCGAGGAATAGTTTTCTCATTACAGCCCTTCAATTGTGAAAATGTAAAGGGCCATTACTCTGGAACAAAGGTCAAGGTCAGGTCAAAATTGTTATGACTTTATTCCTGAGTGATGGGGAACATCTGTGCTGAATTACATATTCCTAGTCCTTATACTTTTCACAGAAATCAAGTAAATCACTTTTGGTATCAGGTGATATTCAAGGTCAAGGTCACATCGGATCGTTTTATAAATAGCGCCAAAAGAAAGACAATATTGTGCCCACTATTGTTTCATTGTTTTGTAACTGTCAGTGCGTTAGTTTTTCAGAAAATGGAAGCCGTATTTTCGATATTTGGATGCTTACCACTTCAAAGGTCAAGGTCAAGGCCGAGTTCTGAGACAAGTGGTGACCTTGTGACATGATGTAGGTCACGTAACCTTATTTTTAGGCTGATCGCATTAGCCGTTCAAGATTTCACCACCAAACTTCGCACTCATATAGAGACGCTCCTGGAGGTCAAAGGTCAAATTTAAGGTCACATTCTTTTCGGTCATTAAAGTGTTCATTAATAGTAGGAGTATCAATGCCGTAGCTTATTTCCTTATAAAATGCCGGGTTTTGAAAAACATTAAAAGGGAGATAACTATTTTTTCTTGTTACGTAACAATACAACAATATAACTACAGCATGGCCATATATAACACTTACCAACCATCGACTTTCTTTTAGATATGTTCTTTAGTTTTGGCTGTACACAGCCCACACGAAAAACAGCACCAGGGGAGAGAACTCGAAAACCGCTTCTTTGACTTACTTATTTTATTGGTTATTTTATTGGGTGTATCTGCAAACTTTCACATTTTAAATTTCAGCTGCATCGCCTTATGCGTTTGGTCAATATTCGCAAAATGGTGTTTTTATCAAAAAAGCCCATAGCTCAATAGGTCAAGGTCAAGGTCAAAATTGAATACTTGTATCAGAACGTACAGCCTCGTATCTACAAAGGGGCCAAATATCCAAGCTGTATATCGAGCCGTTTAGCCGCTATTTCAAAAGTAAAATAATAATAATCCGTAGAATAACAAAAGGTCTTTCCATCTGTAATGGAAAGACCTAATAACATCAGACTGATGAGATAAGAGCCAAACAATCCGGGTTTTGCACTATTCCTAATGCCGGTTTCGGCTGCAAAGTGGCGCTAGTGCTCACTGCACTGTGGTCTGTTCCGGTTTAGCTGTCTGCTAATGTAGACATGTGCAGTAGGGAAGGCGGGTATTGTATTTTGTAATATATTGTGATTATTCAGCTATGATTGTACAAAACTGTTCACAATTTGGCTACTGTACAAGATGTTGGCAAAAGGGAATGTCATCATTTTAATTTTTTAATTTAATTGAATAAATAGCTGGTCTAAAAGCATTTGAATTATTAGATAGATTACTGTACACATCATGTACATTATTCATAGTAAACACTTCTGACAGTACAGCTTCTTACATAAGCTGACTGGTTTGTTTGAACAGTCAAGTGTCCTCAAACATGAACTTCCATATTCTGACATCAAGGAGCAGAGTTTCAATTATGTATTCAGTTTGTGTCTCCATCTGTGTATAACCTATCAGTTTCTCTCTAACAAACCAAATCAAGCTGTTGGCAGTTTTACACAAAAAAAAAGATGGCAAACATGATCAAAGTTTGATGCTCATGTTCACTGTATTACTAGTTCTTTTTTATTTGTGCCGAGCTTGAAGGGCAATTGAGGCTTTCTGCTTCGACTCACCATTCAAAAAGATATATGACAGAATCCATGCAGATGGTAAAGAGACTGCCACAACAAAGCATTATTAATATTCCCCAGCAAAGATGAAGATGAGATTTAATCTGGTGGCTCGATAGCTGTGAATTGCTCTTAGGTTGGATCACCCAGTGCCGGATGGACTTTTTTTCCTCCCTCAACATATTGCTGATACACAGTCCATAAAATGAACTTAAAACTGACATCGCAAGCCAAAGTTTTCTCTTCAATTTTCTGGCGCGTTTCAAAATGTTTGACACATATTTCTGATGAGAACGATGTTCTTGATAATTCTCCAGATTGTCATCCATATAATTGTATTTATTTAGTTTAGAAAATACACGCAGCAGGCAACTAAAAGGGGCAAAGACCATGCACTCAACCCAAGTTGTATTACATAGTCTTGACCCTTCCTTGAAAGCCAGAGTTTCTGAATGTTGCTTTTTACTACAAGGTGAAGGCTCAGTAGTTTTATTCAGCAGGCATTCAGACCCAATCGGCTGTGAGATTGTTTGTTCGACAGGTTCAGTTTCTGAGAGTATATGGGTCTGAGAAGCATTTATTGATACTGGCGAAAAAGGGCAATAACTTTGGCGAAAATCATCGACACCCGCAAAAAACCTGACAGTGCAGAGTAACAAGCAGCTTCCACTTAAGTTTCAAAATTGTTGATAAAATATTAGCCGAAATATCATCTGCACATGTTGACAATACATACGGACACATGGAGCTGACAGAGAGAGAAACAGACCAGACAATGTGATTCCTATATGCCCCTCCGTCATTAGAATGGGGGAACGGGCCGGCATAATCACAGAAATAATTTGGCTTCAATATGTTCCCCGGAAAAATTGTTTTATTGTGCGGAAACAAAGCATCCAGATGATTCCAGGGAGGGTCATCTATGGGCATAGATGAAACAAGCGACATATTGTGGCAAGGTAGCCTCTAGGTGGGGCCACCTGCCCATCTATGGGTTTGTGTGGATGGAATGTAATCCTGAGTGACCAGATATATCCATGCACATATCAAATGTGGAAAATATCCTTCAATTGCTCTATTTCAAGATAAATTTTTCTGGACACAAAATGTAAAATTGGTCATATTAGGTGGCACCACCAATGGGCATATACGTGTATGCACAGGAAGCGATCCAAAGCCACATCTTGTGGTAAGATAGCTACATTCCAAATTGAAGAGAATCCACGACATGTATGTCATTCTAACTGAATTACCTGGAAATAACATTTCAAGTGATCCCAAGTGGCATCTTGTGGCAAGATATCCATATATCAAATTTGAAAGAATCCATTAAGGCGTCCACTATATAAGTTTATAGTCTGGAGATGAAATGTCAATTTGGTCCCAGGTGGTCCTTTTGGATATATGTGGATGGGAAGCGATTCCCAAACGACATCTTGTGACCTTTTTACCTCTGCCAAAATCTATAAACTGATTACATTGTAAATTTTGTGGGGTGAATTCACCCATAAACTGAGGCAGTATCAGCATTGATGGTGCTGCAGGGTCATCCCGATATTAGCACTGACCAGTAGACTGACCACACATTATGTACAAATGACTGATAACAAATTGCTATCCAGGATAACCTATTACCCTAACCATGTTCCCAGACAATCTGGTTATAACCAAGGGCCTTGAGACGCTGACCACTGCCCTGAATACCTATCAACAACAGTATATAATATTGTGATGGTGTAACGAGTGTGACAGGGTCATGCAATAATATAGCAATATAGCAATAACAGGATAGCTGAATTTCACCCTGATGGTCAATTGTTCAGCAAATTCAATCACACCAGATGACCAAAGCCAGCAGCAATATGTATAATACTATAAAACAGCTCAAGTATCTGTGAAGGACACTTCTTGGCAGATACTGCTCCAGAAAATTCCCAAGTCAGAAATATTCTCTAAGCAGGTCATCAAAAAGTTATTAACAATGCTGAAGTGGGTAAATCCTGGGCACAACTCCAATTTTGGACAGAATATAAGAGTAATAACATCAAACTGATGAGATAAGAGCCAAACAATTGACTTGATCCAATGGAAGTGTACACATAGCCTTTTTGTGTGAACTGCAGTAACACTATCCATCAGTATAACAAGTGGATACAATTCCCTCTTTTAAGTAAAATCATTATTATTTACTTAGGCCACCAAGCTCCAATGGCATATATATATCTATTTTATTTCCAATTATATTATAATCAGAGCTCAGCCATGTGAAACATATCATTTGATATTTGTATATTTACTTCCTGCCATTCCCAATATGATACTACAATTATAAATATTGGGGTTCTAACAAGCCCTCTGCATGGGGTTTTATTCCCGCCAATCTCAGTTGTTTATCTATAATTTCTATACATATATATATACTCTTATATTGTACATACTGTGCAGTGATTAAACATTCATTCATTTACTCATTATTGGGACGCCAACAACAGAAAGCAATCAAGACATCAACAAAGAGTACGAGCTTAAATAAGTTTAGCAATTTAATGAAATTTTGAGTTATGAATCTGAACTAAGTCAAATATGTTTCATTTTCTCTTGCTAATATTAATGATAGGAAATATGATTCTGTGAAAGCTCAGTTTGTTCAATAAAAGTCATATGTGTATTATCCTAGAATTTCACCATTGTCATCATCAGTTGACATTGTGTACATTCTGCTTGGGGGGATAACAAGTAATCCTGCTCCAGACTGGGATGAGTAACAGTTACTGACTCATCATCCTTTACTGTGAAGAAAGTGGCGACAGATATTTCTAGAAATTACAGCTGCATAGGTAACGTTCACTGATGACATAAATGATACAAATCCATATCGGATTGGATTGGTGTGCGTCTGCCCAAATAGCGGATGGTGTGGTAGCCACCTGGTTGGCGGGTGGAGAGAACCAGCCAGGTACATGTCGGTGATCCTAGCTGAAATGGTTGAACATGTAAATTTGTACTTTGTGGTTCCATGCAAGTTTGGTAAGATGTACATCCACAAAGAGGTCCGGAGAGATGTAAAACCATATCATTATATGAAAGCTACTGTGTTATATTGTCAGCTTGTTTGTAGAGAGATGGGACAGCACCAATTTCATCAGAAGTTTCAAGTCTAGAGGCTTTTTTTATTTTTTATTATAGCATATTTTTACAGTAGAAGATTGAACTCCTTTTCTGATGAGATTATTAGAGACAAATCATTTCAGTCTGCTATTTAAATTGGAGTGATATGCAAGAGGTGAGAAAAACTGATGTCTGGCGACTAAAAATCAACCATGACACTACAGGAAAGCATCCCTCGGCACCTAACATTCCTGGGCACCTAACATTCAGACCCGAAATACGGTGGATTCTCGGACATAGCCTTAGTATCTCAGCTGCGCTTTAATTGCAGATGTTCATGTGGAAACTATGAAATATCCACACGGCCTCTAGCACCGGCTTAAGCAGAATAGGATACACTAGCTCTGGAGCTGTGATGATAAATCAGCTCAAACAACTCGTCTGACGTTAATGGGTGAGCATCGTGGAGGTCTGATGGAGTAAACTCCTCAACATGGGGTAGCCTGGTAAATGCAACAATATCCAGAGAAACTAACCTGCAATGCCCGACGTCGTACAGCTTAAATGTCCTACAAAGTCCCTGGCCAGTATAAGTTTTGTTGGATAACCAGTACCAGAGTGGAGAACAACTGATAGTCCACAATATGGAGTTTCCAACATGATAGTAGGCTAATGATCCCACTTGTTTTACCAAGAAGAACTTGGCAAGTATCATGGATTTAGGTGTTAATAAAATCATGCCAGTAATGGCAGTATAAAATTTTGATGACTGCAACTGAAAAATATCCTACAGCTAGCCCAATGATAGGGGGTTTCAGATGTAATAATAGGAAATTTTGTGAATGACATTTACACCACTAGATGGCAAAGGCTCGATTCGGGTATTGAGCACGATTCCAGTGGATCGTAAAATCTCCCCTCACACAAACAGATATCGCCATGTTTCCCTCTGGGTGTTGACCAGATAGATGGCAGTGATCTTGCCAATATGTTTGTGTCCAGCAGCAACAGGATAGGATCTGTTCACATTCTTCATCGGAATAATCATATTGAAGCAGACTTCTGAAGGATATCAGTGGTATAACAATGAGACACATCGTAATCTCAGAAGTACTGCATAATACCGCATATTCAAGCCAGGCATAAAGACTCAAGGGCAGGTTCACGCACAGACATTTTTTCATGAGAGCCAGCAACGTTGCCATCTTGGTGATGTAAATGACAAGTTTAGTGCAATTAAACATTGAAAATATTGATTGATACATTGCTACAATTAAGTGTCCCAAGATGGTGGCATTAATTGCTGGCCTCTCGTAAAAAAATGCATGTGCATGAAGCTGCCCTTCAATCTTGTGCCTGGTAGTAATATGCGGTATTCTGTGATTCCGATGTCACGTTTCAATAAATAAACAAACGTGATGTCAAATTATGTGCAAAGAGAAACCCAATCCCACCATGTGGCATTTTGGATGCAGGTGAATGATCTGATTTGTGTGTTGATGACAGCATCAAGCTATATCTGAGACCAAGCAACAAATACACCGGGTACAGAGAGGAGCATATCAAAAATTACTCTTTTTTACCTAAGTTAGGCATTTCATAGTATATTTCTTTTATTTTGCTTCATATTTAGTAAACTTTGAATGTTATTGTTACCAGAGTAAACAACATGTTTCAAGGACGAGAAGTCCCTCTTTATTACCTTGGAACAGTGGAATGATGACGGTGGACCTTTAGAGAAACTTAATGAATTGGAAAACTGAAACAAACCATGGATTATCTGTAATCAATTTGAGGATTTTGTTGATAAATTTGTAGCTGTAACGTAACATCAGACTCAATGATCATAAAATGTTGTACAATGGGTTTGAGTGTCAGACAGAATGTGTGGTGATGGCTCATAATGATAAATTAGACTGATGGGTGGAGACAATTACCTGTGAGAAAGCTAAGCATGTATTAGTGCAGGCTCTATCGGTCTTGTTGGCTTGTTTTATGGCAGTCATTGCCCTGGATATCCAACGATGTGGGGTAATTCTGTCACACCAAGTCATCACTCCTCATCACTGACACCATAAGATAGGATGGGCGGTCCACAGAATTTTACGCTTTCAAATATGGGATCGGCATCATTTATGTTCTTGGGTTTATGGTCTCCTTAACTTCCACACCATGTACCCAGACCCCTGTGTATCTTCTAAAAGCTCACTATTTCCTTTGTACTTAAATCTCCATAAGGGATCTATTTTCTGTTTTGTCTTCCTTAGTAGACAATGTTGACTTCAAAACTAACAGCTCCATGCACACATCTCACCAAATTTGGACACTATATCAATACGAAGCTGCGCATCAGAAAACCCCTCGGCTCTGGGCGCCAGCCATTCATAATGTATTCAATTTGAACCAAGACTTCAGGAACACCAAGCAGTCAAGTGACAAATATACAGATTATGAAAAAAATTGTAATTAGAAATGGTCTCTAAGGTTTCCATCCAATCAGAGAAACCGGTATTCATTACATAAGTCTCTTGATGCATCGATGATGCATAGCAAATTTTACATCGAGCATTTGAAAGTTATCAGAGATGGAGATCATTAATGATTTCGCATAAATTAAAGATGGCCACCCATCCTTCCCACCACTCAGGAGAACTGATGTAGTTATTCATTGCAAGTCTTCTAATACATGGATGCTGTATACCAAGTTTCATATAGAACACTGAAACGGTATCAAAGATATACATCATTGAAGATTTTGCATAAATTAAAGATGGCCACCAAGGTTTCCGCCCAATCAGAAACACCAGAACTGTCATTTATCGTAAGTCTATTGATGCATCGATGATGTATATCAAATTTTACATCAAGTACTTGATGGTATCAGAGATAGAGATCATTAATGATTTTGCATAAATTAAAGATGGCCGCCCATCCTTCCCGCCACTCAGAGGAATTGATATGGCTATACATTGAAGGTCTCTTGATACATCGATGCTGTATACCAAGTTTCGTATAGAACACTTGAATGGTATCAAAGATATATATCATTAAAGATTTTGCATAAATTAAAGATGGCCGCCAAGGTTTCCACCGAATCAGGGAAACTGGTTTGGTCATTCCTTTGAAGTTTCTTGATGCATCGATGATCTATACTAAGTTTCACACTGAACAGTGAAATGGTACCGGAGATACACAAGATTAATGGTTTCGCATAAATTAAATATGGCCGCCAAAGTTTCCAATCAATCAGGTCCAGATTCAATAGGGTTCTAGGTCATGAGCATATAGATGTGCAGTGCAAGTTTGGTGTGCCTAGGGTAAGTCGTTCTAAAGATATCTTGGTAACGAGAAAGCTGTGATGATTTCGCATAAATTAAAGATGGCCGCCAAAGTTTCCAACCAATCAGGCCCAGATTCAATAGGGTTCTGGGGCATGAGCATATGGATGTGCAATGCAAGTTTGGTGTGCCTAGGGTAAGTCGTTCTAAAGATATCTTGGTAACGAGAAAGGTGTGACGGACAGACGGACAGACGTACATGACGACGACAATACCCTTCGGCCAAATTTTGGCCGAGGGGTAAAAAGCAAGGAATGCCTTAAATGTTTGATTTCCAAATTTTCGGCCTCAATTTGTTTCAAGATCATATTTTATATATATGCATGTATAAGCGCAAGGACAGTTCATGAACAACAAAAAGCTCTGAAGCAAATATCTTATGATAAATGCATCAACAAAAAAGGTTTTTATAATATTGTTTTGTAATTTTCAGATGAAAGAGTACATAATATACATGTCCATGAGGCACCAAAAATAAATGATAACTGCAGGCCAACAGGTTAGAGAGAACTACCTCTCTAAAATGGAGGTAAAAAAGTTGTTCTTGCCCAATAAAATGAGTGAGTTAGGGTTTAACGGAGCTTTCAAATATTTCAGTCATACACCGATGATATAGCTAACTAAAAGACTACCAACTACTAACAACTACTACTGATTAGCTGGACTTGTGTGACTATTCATGTACAGTCATGTAGAGGATCGAACTAATGAGACATCAACCATGGACATACATATCCACATCAGATGGTATGAAAAAAACAAATGGTCATCTATCTAATTTACATGATAATAGATGACGTGTTTTGTTCTGTATTAAAAATTAAACAGAATCATTCATTGGAAAATCATTGCTGGGATATGTACAATATATAAGTCGCCTGAAAATGTTGGAATGCTTATCAATGAATAAATCAAAAGTAAGTTAAGAAAAATGACCTTTTTTACCTCCTTTTTAGAAAGGTAGTTTTTCTAACCTGGTCAATGAACCAACTAAAACAGTCTCAGCTCTATAAATGACATAACCAGTCATGATGTAAAACAGTCTCAGCTCAGTCAATTCAATTTACTTTTTTATACTGAATGATTTCATTGAGGTGGGTTCTTCCACGTTATTCAAACTCAGATTACACTCCACGCCAGATTTCACACTCACTATAGTGTTCGGTTTTAATTTACTTTGGCTAATTCAATTAAATGTTCAATTATTCTTTGATCACATGAACATCACTTCAAATATCACCAAACTGATTGTGAATAAATCTGTAAATAAACCACTAATTATGGGGAATTTAATTACTACTCCTTCAGGCCCATCGGCTGGAGGGAGGAGGGGGATTGGAAATAATGCTGTGAAAATGTCAAAATATGTCAAAAAAACATCATTTTACATGTACATCTAGGTTTGAAGAAAATTTTGACAGGTGGAAAGCTTCAAAACTGATTAGGTGAAAGAAAGCAAGTTCCACTTATAAGGTATATTCCTGTACCAGTACATTTATAGATCTTTTTACAACAGTTCTTCGCAGTCAAAAACATTCCATTAAAAACCATAGAACATAATTATACTAAATTTAGATTTAAAAAATTCCATAAAAGTTAAAGTTCCACATCAAAATACTTCCCACATTTATACTTCAGTTTAAAAATCATACAGTTAGACTGCACCAGACCCCACTAGCAGGGTTTCACACGGTGATCGAACCTCTATTTCAAATCCAGTCTACAGGCCTGTCCTTCCAGAGACAAACAGACAGCTATGGTGATGACAACATTGTATTCATCCAAGTTACGAGACATGCCACCAGTTGCTACATGCATGTGTATCAAGTGAATTAACCTTCACTTACTGCCCAAGCACACGAAGTTCTATGATATTCACTAATGAGTAACTGTTTCAAGAATGCAGATTTCAATAAAAAGAGGCGATCCCTTCATTATGAGAAGGTTTCACCTAGTCTATACAGCAGGGTAAGACAGTCAAAACCCCAGTAGTACTCGAGATACATGCTGAAAATATGTGGAATATTATGGCTACATTTCTCCAGAATCATCCTGATTATACCTCATCATTGTGCAGGATTTGGTGCAACCTTGTAGTTGTGCTGCTTATACATGTACTGTGGTCAGTAGAATTTATTGAACCAGATTTTGGCTCTTCACTAAAACATGATGATGTTCTTGTTTAATTTGCCTAAATTCATATTTGACCATTTGTAGATCAACAACAAGAGTCTAGAGGCTTTTTTTATTTTTTATTATAGCATATTTTTACAGTAGAAGATTGAACTCCTTTTCTGATGAGATTATTAGAGACAAATCATTTCAGTCTGCTATTTAAATTGGAGTGATATGCAAGAGGTGAGAAAAACTGATGTCTGGCGACTAAAAATCAACCATGACACTACAGGAAAGCATCCCTCGGCACCTAACATTCCTCGGCACCTAACATTCAGACCCGAAATACGGTGGATTCTCGGACATAGCCATCTCAGCTGCGCTTTAATTGCAGATGTTCATGTGGAAACTATGAAGTATCCACACAGCCTCTAGCACCGGCTTCAGCAGAATAGGATACACTAGCTCTGGAGCTGTGATGATAAATCAGCTCAAACAACTCGTCTGACGTTAATGGGTGAGCATCGTGGAGGTCTGATGGAGTAAACTCCTCAACATGGGGTAGCCTGGTAAATGCAACAATATCCAGAGAAACTAACCTGCAATGCCCGACGTCGTACAGCTTAAATGTCCTACAAAGTCCCTGGCCAGTATAAGTTTTGTTGGATATTATCCAGTACCAGAGTGGAGAACAACTGATAGTCCACAATATGGAGTTTCCAACATGATAGTAGGCTAATGATCCCACTTGTTTTACCAAGAAGAACTTGGCAAGTATCATGGATTTAGGTGTTAATAAAATCATGCCAGTATAAAATTTTGATGACTGCAACTGAAAAATATCCTACAGCTAGCCCAATGATAGGGGGTTTCAGATGTAATAATAGGAAATTTTGTGAATGACATTTACACCACTAGATGGCAAAGGCTCGATTCGGGTATTGAGCACGATTCCAGTGGATCGTAAAATCTCCCCTCACACAAACAGATATCGCCATGTTTCCCTCTGGGTGTTGACCAGATAGATGGCAGTGATCTTGCCAATATGTTTGTGTCCAGCAGCAACAGGATAGGATCTGTTCACATTTCTTCATCGGAATAATCATATTGAAGCAGACTTCTGAAGGATATCAGTGGTATAACAATGAGACACATCGTAATCTCAGAAGTACTACATAATACCGCATATTCAAGCCAGACATAAAGACTCAAGGGCAGGTTCACGCACAGACATTTTTTCATGAGAGCCAGCAACGTTGATGTAAATGACAAGTTTAGTGCAATTAAACATTGAAAATATTGATTGATACATTGCTACAATGAAGTGTTCCAAGATGGCGGCATTGCTGGCCTCTCGTAAAAAAATGCATGTGCATGAAGCTGCCCTTCAATCTTGTGCCTGGTAGTAATATGCGGTATTCTAGCTGTGATTCCGATGTCACATTTCAATAATAAAAAAAAAAAATGTCAAATTATGTGCAAAGAGAAACCCAATCCCACCATGTGGCATTTTGGATGCAGGTGAATGATCTGATTTGTGTGTTGATGACAGCATCAAGCTATATCTGAGACCAAGCAACAAATACACCGGGCACATAGAGGAGCATATAAAAAAATTCTCTTTTTTACCTAAGTTAGGAATTTCATGGTATATTTCTTTTATTTTGCTTCATAAATTTAGTAAACTTTGAATGTTATTGTTACCAGAGTAAACAACATGTTTCAAGGACGAGAAGCCCCTCCTTATTACCTTGGAACAGTGGAATGATGACGGTGGACATTTAGGGAAACTTCATGAATTGGAAAACTGAAACAAACAATGGATTATCAGCAATTTGAGGATTTTGTTAATAAATTTGTAGCTATATTAACGTAACATAAGTCAATGATCATAAAATGTTGTACAATGGGGTTGAGTGTCAGACAGAATGTGTGGTGATGGCTCATAATGATAAATTAGACTGATGGGTGGAGACAATTACCTGTGAGAAAGCTAAGCATGTATTAGTGCAGGCTCTATCCATCTTGTTAGCTTGTTTTATGGCAGTCATTGCTCTGGATAGCCAACGACGTGTGGTAATTCTGTCACACCAACTCATCAATCCTGATCACTGACACCATAACATAGGATGGGCTGTCCACAGAATTTTACACTTTCGAATGTGGGATCGGCATGATTTATGTTCTTGGGTTTATGGTCTCCTTAACTTCCACACCATGTACCCAGACCCCTGTGTATCTTCTAAAAGCTCACTATTTCCTTTGTACTTAAATCTCCATAGAGGATCTATTTTCTAATTTGTCTTCCTTTGTAAGACAATGTTGACTTCAAAACAGCTCCATGCACACATCTCACCAAAGTTGGACACCATATCAAAAAGCAAGAAATGCCTCGAATGTTTGATTTCCTAATTTTCGGCCTCAATTTGTTTCAAGATCATATTCTATATATGCATGTATAAGCGCAAGGACAGTTCATGAACTACAAAAAGCTCTGAAGCAAATATCTTATGATAGGTGCATCAACAAAAAAAAGTTATTATAATATAGAATAGAAGTAATAGAAGAGTACATAATATACATGTCCATGAGGCACCAAAAATAAACGATAACTGGTCAACAGGTTAGAGAGAACTACCTCTCTAAAATTGAGGTAAAAAAGTCATTTTTGCCCAATAAAATGAGTTACGGTTTAATGTCGTTTTCAAATATTTCAGTCATACACCGATGATATAGCTAACTAAAAGACTATCAACTACTAATAACTACTACTGATTAGCTGGACTTGTGTGACTATTCACATACAGGAGTGAGTGAGTATAGTAGGGTTTAATGTCGTTTTCAACCTTGTTTCAGTCATATCACGACGGTGCCTACATATGTGCCAGAACACGAGAGTGCTCACAGTTCCTATTACCCTAGACACTGATCAGCCCAGCCAGTACAGCACCTGGTCACCCATCGAAGTATTGACCGAGGTTAACGTTGCTCAACTTTGGTGATCTGACGAGAACTGGTGTGTCCAACGCAATTAGCCGTACTATTCACGTACAGTCATCATGTAGAGGATCAAACTAAAGAGATATCCACCATGCACATATATATCCAACTCGGATGGTATGAATAAACAAATGGTCATCTATCTAATTTACATGATAATAGATGACATGTTTTGTTCTGTATTGAACAGAATCATTCATTGGAAAATCATTGCTGAGACATGTACAATACATAAGTAGCCTGAAAATGTTGGAATGCTTATCAATGAATAAATCGAAAGTAAATTAAGCAAAAATGACCTTTTTTACCTCTATTTTAGAGAGGTTGTTCTTCCTAACCTGATAAATGAACCAACTAAAACAGTCTCAGCTCTATAAATGACATAACCAGTCATGATGTAAAACAGTCTCAGCTCAGTCAGTTCAATTTACTTTTTTATACTGAATGATTTCATTGAGTGTGGGTTCTTCCACGTTATTCAAACTCAGATTACACTCCACGCCAGATTTCACACTCACTATAGTGTTTGGTTTTAACTTACTTTGGGTAATTCAATTAAATGTTCAATTATTCTTCGATCACATGAACATCACTTCAAATATCACCAAACTAATTGTGAATAAATCTGTAAATAAACCACTGATTTTGATGGGGAATTTAACACAGGAAGGAAGCAATCAGAGATTGCTCAATCGTATGCCCCCCCCTTCCACTTTAATCCGACACTGCCCCGTCATTGTTCTGTTCTTTATTGGTTGGTGGAGGCCTAATTTGGATAATTATAAAAATTCTGTTTCAGTCACTTTTTTGCCATGCCTGACATAATACATATTCCAAGTGTCAAGCAACAAGTGATAATACGATGCTTCGATGCAAGATGGTCACCAGGGCTTTCGCCAAATCCGAAAATGTGACCTGGTCATGAGACCTACATTCCTTGGGAGTATATTGTGGTGAAATTATGAAGCGATCAGTGAACTTTGAATTTTGCACCCAATTCACTGTTTTTGGGGCAATTTCATACTTTAGGACCTATGTTGTTTGCTTTGGAATGTAGAATAACATATAATATAGCCATTTTCCTGGTTCAAATCGGTTATGGAATGAGATCCAGCTTGGACAAATGAATATATCCCATTCACTTAAGTTTAAACAAAGGGCCATAACTCTTGAAAATATAACCGAAAACAGAGAACTTAACGCTGCACATCTATGGGTCACTGACCACATATCATGCAAATTTCGTACTTGTTCATACAATATTAACTGAGATCGAGCCCTACAAATCCCAATTCACAAAGATTTGAAGAAAAAAGGGCCATAACTCTTGAAAATATAAGCGAAATGTGGAGAAACTTCACGCTGCACAACTACAGGGCACTGATCACATATCCTGCAAATTTCATAATTGTTCATACAATATTCACCGAGATCCAGCCCGGACAAGTTCCAATTCACAAAGATTTGAAGAAAAAAGGGCCATAACTCTTGAAAATATATGCGAAACGCGGAGAAACTTCACGCTGCACAACTACAGGGCACTGACCACACATCCTGCAAATTTCATAATTGTCCATACAATATTACCCGAGATCCAGCCCGGACAAGTCCCAATTCACGGAGAATTCAGGAACAAAGGGTCATAACTCTTGAAAATATAAGCGAAACGTGGAGAAACTTTACGCTGCACAACTGCTGTGGGTCACTGACCACATATCATGCAAATTTCATACTTGTCCATACAATATTAACCAAGATCCAGCCCGGACAAGTCCCATTCACAGAGATTTCAGAAAAAGGGCCATAACTCTTGAAAATTATACCGGAACTCGGAAAAAACTCTACGCTGCACAACTATGAGCCACTGGCCACATTCCATGCAAGTTTCAATCCTGTCCATCAAATATTAACAGAGATATTGCCCGGACAAGAAATTCGGACGGACAGACGGATGGATGGACAGACGGACGGACAAAGCGATCGCTATATGCCCCCCCTCTAGTTAGAGGGGGGGCATAATTACTACTCCTTCAGGCCCATAGGCTGGAGGGGTGGGGGGGATTGGAAATAATGCTGTGAAAATGTCAAAACATGTCAAAAAAGCATCATTTTACATCTAGGTTTGAAGAAAATCTTGACAGCTAGGTGGAAGGCTTCGAAACTGATTAGGTGAAAGAAAGCAAGTTCCACTTAAGGTATATTCCTGTACCAGTACATTTATAGATCTTTTTTACAACAGTTCTTCGCAGTCAAAAACATTCCATTAACATGAAGCTGCGCTATCGAAACCCCTCGGCTCTGAACCCCAGCTATTATAATGTAAGGGTGTCTCTACCAATTGATTGGCTTGTGGGAAGAAATATTTACCCCTGGTATTGTAAGCGTACTTTCTTTGAAAAAAAAGAAAAGTTTTCCTCCCCTTAAATTAATTTGTTTCTGGAATAAATTGAAAGAGCTGTATCGATGTCTCACCAAAACAACAGTACACATGGCTAGATAAATACAGTACATGTATACTAAATGGCACATGTATGTCATTTTCAAAACAGATTTGCAAGCATTCTTTGCATTGTCTAAGAAAATAAATCAATAAATCAGTCATCCAATCAATAAATAAATGTGATAGTATACTAACATGATATAGAAATAATATGCAAACTTAACATAGGAATTAGTGGATTTTATTAGACAAGGGGCATAACTCTGCAAAATACTTTCTGACACGACTCATTTTCGATAGGCATCTAGTTCAGGTCAAGAGAAACAACTGTATCACGTTAGGATGTTGTATATGGAACGGTTCTGAAATTATCACAATAAATCATAAATGGATTTTTATTTGTAAAAAGGGGCATAACTCTGCAAAATATTGTCCGAGATGACTCATTTTCGATAAGCTTCTGATTTACATGAAGATAAATAGATGTAACAAGTTTGGTTGCCATACATGAAACGGTTCTGTAGATATCACGGTAACGGATTTTATTAGACAAGGGGCATAACTCTGCAAAATACTTTCTGACACGACTCATTTTCGATAGGCATCTAGTTCAGGTCAAGAGAAACAACTGTATCACGTTAGGATGTTGTCTATGGAACAGTTCTGAAATTAACACAATAACAAATCATAAATGGATTTTTATTTGTAAAAATCGACCATAGAGGTCCATGTCCCCCGCTAGCAGCACCAGTTATGGTGGATTACATCCACCATAACTGGCGCTGCTGCTGCGGGGGCCATGGACCTCTATGGTCGATTTTTTGGGGTCGATGATATCTCATATCATTGATAAGAGTATGATTTGAAAATGGAGATATCGCTGATGAGCTTAACATAATCTAATACAGCAGATGGCACCCATATTGGATTATGCACATCCATAAAACATAATACATGACTGTTCTCTCACTAAGGTCAAGGGACTCCCCAAGTTTGAAGTAGATCAGTTGAATCGTACTCCAGCTATTGTCCGGACAAGATCAAACTGCTTAAAATCCAATGAAATCCAGTATGGCCGATGGTGGCCATATTGGATTAAGCACGTCCTTGAAAAACAATCCTAATCCTCCTCTCAACAATGTCAAGGCACTCCCCAGGTATGAAGTAGATCGGTTGAATCGTTCTCGAGTTATTGTCCAGACAAGATTCAACTGCTTACAATCCAATATGGCTGACGGCGGCCATATTAGATTACGCACATTGCTGGAAAACAATCCCAACCGTCCTCTCACCAATGTCAAGGCACACCCCAAATTTGAAGTTGATCGATTAAATCGTTCACGAGTTATTGTCCGGACAAGAAAATCTAAGATCCAACTGCTTATAATCCAATATGGTTGACGGTGGCCATATTGGATTATGCACATCGCTGAAAAAAAATCCAAACCGTCCTCTCACCGATGTCAAGGCACTCCCCAAGTTTGAAGTAGATCAGTTGAATCATACTCCAGTTATTGTCCGACAAGATCAAACTGCTTAAAATCCAATGAAATCCAGTATGGCTGATGGTGGCCATATTGGATCAAGCACGTCCTTGAAAAACAATCCTAATCCTCCTCTCAACAATGTCAAGGCACTCCCCACATATGAAGTAGATCGGTTGAATCGTTCTCGAGTTGTTGTCCGGACACGATCCAACTGCTTATAATCCAATATGGCTGACGGCGGCCATATTAGATTACGCACATTGCTGAAAAACAATCACAACCGTCTTCTCACCAATGTCAAGGCACACACAAAGTTTGAAGTTGATCGGTTAAATCGTTCATGAGTTATTGTCCGGGCAAGAAAATCTAAGTTCCAATTGCTTATAATCCAATATGGCTGATGGCGGCGGTGGCCATATTGGATCAAGCACGTCCTTGAAAAACAATCCTAATCCTCCTCTCAACAATGTCAAGGCACTCCCCACATATGAAGTAGATCGGTTGAATCGTTCTCGAGTTGTTGTCCGGACAAGATCCAACTGCTTATAATCCAATATGGCTGACGGCGGCCATATTAGATTACGCACATTGCTGAAAAACAATCACAACCGTCCTCTCACCAATGTCAAGGCACACACAAAGTTTGAAGTTGATCGGTTAAATCGCTCATGAGTTATTGTCCGGACAAGAAAATCTAAGTTCCAATTGCTTATAATCCAATATGGCTGATGGCGGCCATATTAGATTACGCACATTGCTGAAAAACAATCCCAACCGTCCTCTCACCAATGTCAAGGCATACCCCAAGTTTGAAGTTGATCGGTTAAATCGTCCACGAGTTATTGTCCGGACAAGAAAATCTAAGATCGAACTGCTTATAATCCAAAATGGCTGACGGCGGCCATATTTGATTACGCACATTGCTGAAAAACAATCCCAACCGTCCTCTCACCAATGTCAAGGCACACCCCAAGTTTGAAGTTGATCGGTTAAATCGTTCACGAGTTATTGTCCGGACAAGAAAATCTAAGATCGTACTGCTTATAATCCAAAATGGCTGACGGCGGCCATATTGGATTACGCACATTGCTGAAAAACAATCCCAACCGTCCTCTCGCCAATGTCAAGGCACACCCCAAGTTTGAAGTTGATCGGTTAAATCGTTCACGAGTTATTGTCCGGACAAGAAAATCTTACGGAATTACGGAATTACGGAATCACGGAATTACGGAATTACGGAATTACGGACACCGGTGTTTCTAAGTCCCCCCCCTACTAAGTAGCGGGGGACAAAAAGGGGCATAACTCTGCAAAATATTGTCCGAGATGACTCATTTTCGATAGGCTTCTGATTTACGTGAAGATAAATAGATGCAACAAGTTTGGTTGCCATGCATGAAACGGTTCTGTAGATATCGCGGTAACGGACGGACGGACGGACGTACGGACGTACGTACGGACAGCCGTACATGATGACGACAATACCCCTAGGCCAAAGTTGGCCGAGGGGTAAAAACCAATAGAACAAAATTATACTAAATTTAGATTTAAAAAATTCCATGAAAGTTAAAGTGTTCCACATCAAAATACTTCCCACATTTATACTTCAGTCTAAAAATCATACAGTTAGAATTCACCAGACCCCACTAACAGGGTTTCACACAGTGATCGAACCCCTATTTCAAATCCAGTCTACGGGCCTGTCCTTCCAGAGACAAACAGACAGCTACAATGTATGGTCACAGGTGTTTGGCAAGTTAATTAGCTGAGGGGTATCGTCAACAATAGATCGGACAAGGTGAATCACTAAAGTATGACCTTCTCTCGATCATCAGTATACATTTTCACAGAAATTAGCCTACCTCTATATTTCACCTATTTTATTCTTTAGAGGTTAATTCTTCATGCTACCATCCAAAGATTCTCATAATCCATCAATTATGAGTGGTAAATCATCTAAACACTGAATTTTAGCGTCCAGACAACTTCCGTTACAACTTCGGCCAAACTCGGCATACTTAAAGCCAGCTGAGTAATTGGTAAATAGTAATTCACAAGCAAAAACACTTGTGGAGATTTAAATTGTTGATTTAAAATTGCACTACATGTACATTTTCCAGTACAATATAATACTCAATTCTCTATGTGGTTATCTCCCCTGTCCACTACATATACCTACAGATATTGTTTTGGTGCATGTAACTAATATGTACATTTACAAGATCAGGTAGAATGCTTGCAACATTCCATAAAAATTTTGGAAGTAGGATAAAAAGTAAACATTTCTGAATACAGAGAAATTATTATGTAAATGATCTGACCACCACTAGATTTTAGAAACTTACCACAAGAAGGCCCATAATACATAATGTTGGAATTAAACCATGATACAGATGGATAGAAAAGTGGACAGACAGACAGACAGATGAGGATCTGACCAAACGAAACATACAAAAGGCACATCTACAGATTACATTCTTTATCGGACAGAAGTTTCGTCGACCTGCCTTCAGTAGTTCTCAAGATAATAGAGTCCGGGGAAAAGAGCACGCCCCCACAGACAGAGGGACAGGCGGAGTGACAGCAATACCCCTTAGCCCAATCGGCTGAGGGGTAAATTTGGGCAGAGATGACTACTTTTCGATTGGCTTCTAGAATTGGCTTCTGACATACAATTAGATGAATAAGTTTCTAAAATTTGGTCACTGTACCTAAAAACAGTTCCGCAGATATTGCAGTAATAAATGGACGTATGGATGGAGATGTATGACCATAAAAACTGCTGATCTTTCTCACTTATTTACTCACTATATGTCATCCAATTTAAATTATTATTCCTCATCATCGTTATGGCAGTAATTATACCAGAGGGAGGATTGCCAAGTGCTTATACTCAATACTGACAGTGTTTGCTTTATTCAAGCAAGTAAGAGATGGGAGGTGATAAAAAGAGACATAATATTTCCAGCAATGAAGCACAAAAGATAAGATGGAGACCATTTCCAATATCCGATCTTTATGATTCTTCACCGATTATCATAATTTTTTATGCCATTCGGTGATGGCCTGAAAGCGCTAATGGCGCTCACCAGAGATGTGGTTTCTGGATATCTCATAACATGATCATACGGAATAATGGAGCTGGGGTAAACAAGTACACCAATACAGTAGTGGCCAGTATAAACATCAATCTCCCTGAACACTCATTGACCATCATATTTATTACTCTGTTTGCTGTTTTAACGCAGGTATAGGAAAACTGTTCCATAGAGCTCACTGACTGGTGTTAATGTCCAAGGTGTTGTTGATGATGCAGGCATGATTGCATTTTCATTATTTTGAAAGGTTTTAAGGTTTTTATTATTCAGTCCTTTAATTGTCCAGTCATGCTCATTCAATCAGGTACAGATCTATATTTGTCTAGTCATGCTTGCTCTATCAGATTTAAACATATACCAGTCTAGTCATGCTCATTCAATCAGATTCAGTTCAGATCTAGTCATGCTTGTTCAATGTAAAAATGTATAAGATAGATGAAGATACAATGTAGATGTTGATCCTTCTAACGGCAAAGACAACTGAATCAACATATTTTCACTGAGACTCAAGTGTGGTAGACTTTATGAAGAGGTCTTTAAAATAATATGAGATATTACATGCCCATAGATCACCTTGAGAACCATTGAAAAAACCTGAGCCCACAACGGAAAATGTCAAATTTTGTATATTTGAAAGGGAAAGCAGAAGCTTCAGGTGTCTGCATGATTTTTCCGAAACAAAATACAGAAATCAGTCTTTCTCCTGTGCCTGAAGATTCTCATGTTACATATCTGCTTGTTTGTATGAACAGCCCACGTCTTCAAACATTGACTTCTATATTGCGACTTCAAGGGCCAGATTTTCAATTATCTATCAAGTCCAGTCTCTATTCATGTATAACGTATCAGTTCTCTGAGAGCTGAATCAAACTAGTGGTAGTCTTAGAAACACCAGGAGGCAAACATGATCAAAGTTGGATGCTTGTGTTCCGTGTTCAGCTATTATTAGTTTTTATTTCCAAGACTGTCATGTGTTTGCAGGGCAATTGATGCTACCTGCTTCGACTCACAGATTCAAAAAGATATCCCAGAATCCATGCAGATGAGAAAGAGACTGCCACAACAAGGTGTTATTAATATTACCCAGCAAAGAGGAGGATGATATAATCTGGTGGCTCGATAGCTGCGAGACTCTTAGACAGTTTTTCAGAGTGCCAGATGTAAAATCTCTATGTTATCTAATGGGAAGAGCATCTGATAATTTTAGTTCAAAGCAACATACTATCTTATTAAAGGATAAAAGCAAAGGAATTTATATTTAATAAAACATGCTTATAGTTCTGAAACAATAAACTTTTCACATAAACAAAATATGTCCTTCATAATGATTGATTCCAAATTTGTTTGAAAAAAAAAAGAGAAGTCCAAAACTTGCAAGAGAAGAAGGTTATTCGGTTACATCTTCTTGATTACACAGTGGTGCGCTGCAATCTGTGAGATCATCTAGGCTCACAGCCTTGTTACTATTCATTTATAATTTGTGCCATCTGGTGTCAGAATGGTCAGGGGAATAAATTTAACTCGATGACAAACTAAAGCATACCAGGACATTATGAGATAATGTTATGTTCCCACAGGGATGACATTCTCATTTCCACTGACATGGGCATGACACAACCCAATACATTCGGTCTAGAAAAGAGGTCATGCATATAACAGTCAGGGTACCAACTTACAGAAGTTATAACCAGATTTATAACCTCTACAACCGATTATATCAAAATCTTCACTGTTCAGAAAATAATGATATTTTGACCAGTAATGAAGTCACAGAGTGAAATGACCTCTGTTAGTTCATTTAATACAGCTCATTACTTTGTTTAACAACCTTTATGCCTTCAAGTACATGTCATACATTCATAAAACTTACATAAACATGAGAATATAACCTAGATACAAGCAGTACGTATCAGCTTATATCAGGGCATCCTAGATTTTTCCCACAAATATGTATATATTTTTTCTGGAAAGCCAAGGCATTAAGGTTAATTAAGAAAGTATTATTTAAAACCACACTCATATTTTAAGAGCTGCACTCGTTTTGTTTACTGTGCAATTTGACATATATAACCTTATGAGTTATAATGTACTCTACTGATGGAATGTTGATGTAACATTTATGGCCAAATACGATCTTCTGATGGTAACTTTGTCATGTTTGCATTACATGTGTCGCAGATAATGTTTTCTTCCCTCTGGTCAAATTTTTGTGACATTTCCTTCCACAAACATTTTGTGAGAGTTATTGCTTTATGTAGTTCATAACTCGACTAGGTTATACATGTTTATAAGTTCTGTAATTTGGTCTCCTGACTGTGTAAGTTCCAGATAGCACAGTTGACAACATAGATTTACTGACAACAGCACCAAAATCAAGGGACATGAAAAGCAATGCTCGCATGTTTTCAGGATATGCCATTCTCCTCTACATTGACTCCTGAACCAATTCATCTTGCCATGCATTCAATCAAAACAATTGAAAATTGCAACCATTGCATTTCACCTTTAAGTTAACAACGAATAAATAACTGGAGAGTGTTCAATAATTTTTATAAATTCGTAACATAAATGATTTTTCATCCAGGTATAATAATAAATGTATGCCCATCGAAAAGCAAGGCCTCAACAATGCAGAAAATCTGTAAGCTGCAATCGCTTGTGCAGTTTCATGGTACTTGCTTTTAAAGCTTCGTTATCATCCGAGAAAAACTTAACAAACATCCATCATCTCAGCTTTACACCATCTTTGCAGGATAACTAGTTATCCTACTTTCTACCCAGATAAGTATACATAGCTGTAGGTATCTTGATCATTCCAGGTATAGGTTGATGACATTGTTATATTGCCATGGTCCAACATGATAACCAGATAAAGTAAGGTTTACTCATAAAATACCAGTAGAGGATTAGCAAGGTAATAACAGCCTGGTCAACTGCCCAGCAAATTGGATCATACAAGATGACCAAGCCTTTAGCAAGATGTACAATACATCACATATACATTACCAGCATGACACAGGGAGGAGACTACTGGAATAGTCCAGAGGCTCCAAGCATTGACATCCAGAAGTTCTTTACTGTGATGGAGACTAGGGGATAGCCAGGCAAAACTTGAAGTTTGATATTGGGGCAATAACACCAGACTAGTGACATATGTAACATTCAGACAAGTGTGTACACCTGGGTATTATGTTGAATTGACCTCATAATATACCTATAGTTGTCTTACAGATGTAATCAGTTTTAAAATCCAATTTACCATCAAGTTTTCTGAAACTCCATGAGAGTGACATATGTTACAACAGATATAGAATAAAGTATATTTGACAACATCTATCTTAGCTTGTGTCGGCCACAGTGGAACTCACTGTGTGGCTTGGTTGTCAACACTGTAATGTCACAATTGAAAGTGCATGTCATCACTGCTTGCTGGTCGACGTCATAACATGGACTTTTGTATAAATGACGTCATCAATATTCTAGATGTTGTGGTTGTACATGCTATATGGCAATACTGAAGTTTGTTAAAGCGAAGGGAAATTTTCAAATTTCTCCGAGGCATATATTCTTGCTTTTACTGTATATATTACTCGCTGTAGTAGAATATGAAAACTGTTAAGCCTTAGCATGCTTCTTTCTTGAAAACAGCGCAGTTTAATAAGAGTTCAAATATTTCTCGAATTTTTAGGCTGATTACATTTTTAATTGGGTAATATCACATGAGACATCACAAAATTTCTTGTTGAGTGTTTTGTTGAGATTTTGATAATGAATCCAACTGATGTCAGATTGTCCTTCTCAGAACAGCCCCAGTCTATAACAACAAGAATTATGGATTGTATTCAATACAAATGAAACCTGAATATCTAACACAGGCAATCATAATCGTGCCCCGAGGTGAGGGAAATGGCTCAGACCAGTAGTCAAGTACAGGAAGGAGTTTACATGACCAGAGATAACCAGGTCATCATTATGCTGATTATATTTTCCTAGCTGGAAGGAAGATTATGCTAAAGTCTCTAAATAACTCAATCAGTTGAAATCACAAGAAGGAAAATTCCAAAGAATAGCCATATTCAGATCTGATTGTAATGTTCAAACTGGTCACAATTGGGTTGCACTGCAAAATGTTGGCAAATGAAAATTTTCAGTGGTTTGAGTGGTGGAATATTAGAGATGTTACCATAATGGGCAACTGACTGGTCAACTCATGTAATTAGGCAGAAATATTTAACAGCACAATTAGATGCTAATTAGTCAGGGTGGGGTAAAACAGTACAATGAAAATGTCAGCCTTCAGAATGCCTACTTTGAACCCTCATTAACAAACTTACCAGAGTATATAAATTCTATATTTCCAGTGGAAGAAAATTACAATGCTTTATTGAGGACAGATCTATACAAATTATCTCAGATTATTCTTCTCTGATTGTAACACATGTGTAAGGACCACAAGGTAAGGTACATTAGAACAGCGAGCCTGTGTTGAAACTCAGGTATACCCACCTTAAGCTTGAATCAAGCATTGAAAAGTGCATACACAGTTTGAAATATATGTATTAAGGCAGCGTGACGTCACTGGACCTAGATATGATTGCAACAGACCACCATAGAATAGCATGCTTTATTTGCAGTTTACTCTGTGTAAAAAAATCGTAAAAAATTACAATAAATATTTTCGGACACTTTTTCCAATGGTCTTTCATTTGATGGAAACTTTACTTGAGGGTTTACGTTCACTTTAAGAACTCCGAACTAGAAGGATTTGACCAGATCATACATGTAACTGCAAAAAATTAGGGTGCTATAGTACAAAATAATTTAATTGTGAAACTAGGGTTATCAAATAACTTGTGACAAGAGAAGCTTGTGCTTAGTTGGATTATTATACAAGTCAACTGGATCTTGTTTATGACATGGACTTGCATCAAGTAACAGTGTTATTGGAACTCTGCCTGTAGACAGCATTTCAAGGACAAGAATCGAGGAACTTGTCTCACCAGTCACTCAGCAACAGTACACATTTTATGAGATCTTATGGAGAAGCCTTACGACCTGAAACCTGAAATAAATCATGGCTAAGCTGTAATCAATTTGGGGATTCCCCCAATCAATTTGTAACCATATTAACCAGTCTTGATCATAAATCTGTGTACACTGGGTTGTAGTACTGGATATCATTTGGGGTGATGGCTTTGCCTCCTGACAAATAACACTGATTATTGGGACAACTAGCTAGGATGTATGTATGCATTATGGGAGGTTGTCTCACTGAGTTCTTGGTCTGTTGTACAGCAGGTTATATGTGGATGTATTGTCATTCTGTCACACTAACTTATCACTCCTGATTATCAGGACCTCAGACAGGATGGCTTATCCACAGAGCTTTACACTTTATAAATTCCATCTTTTATTCTCTAATCTATGGTATGTTTACTTCCCAACACCAATGCATTCAGACCCCTGTGTATTTTTAAAAGCCCACTTTTCCTCTACACTTAAATCTCCCTAAGGGGTCTATTTTCTCATTTGTCTTCCTTAGTATGACAATGCTGACTTCAAACTAGCTCCAAACGTCTAAGCAAAATTGCATACCATATTAAAAAGTAGAGATACCCAAATGTTTTGATTTCTCTCCAATTCCCTTTTTCAATTTATTTGAAGATCATATTCTCAAGGGCAGTTAATTAAAATAACAGAGAAAAAGCATAAAGTAAATATCTCATGGAATTTCCCAAAGAAGTTAAAATTGGTTTTCAACAAGGGTGGGTGAATGGAAATAAGCAATTTTCAGAGAAAATGGAGTATCATAATAAACATGTATATCTAGCACTTGAAATAGATGACATAACAGGTTAAGAGACAACATACAAACATGTCTTAGCTCAAGTAATTTACTCTGTATTCTTACCACTGATTGGTTTAATTAAAGTGCTGCCTCTATCATGTTATTCAAATAGATATTACACCGGGCGGCCGCACATCAGATCAAGAGTCAATCAATCAACAGCATTTGATTTCAATTTGGTTTGAGTAGGTTGAAAAACTTTCAATTATTCTTGATGAACATCAATGTCATCAAACTGACAGCTTCAAATCTTTACAGGCATTCACATTGTGCATCTAAATTTGCAAAATAAAAATAATCATAATGAACATGTTTATTCTCTGAGTTGGGAAGAGTAAAATTAAAGCAATGTTCCACCATTTGGACAATAGGCCACTCAAGTGACGACAATATGCATGGTCCAAGTTGATGAGGATGACTTGTTTTACCACGGGACCCTGAAAATCCATTTTCCATAAAATTCTTACAAATTGGAATCGCAGGAATCCAATCAGAGCAATTGTGAATCTGTCCATATTTTGAGAAAAAACAAGCCCTGCAAGAGGCATGTACCCAGTTACCGCTCAGCTAGGTGTTGAAACTTGTATCTGCAATGGAATACCATATAAGGCAGTACTATTTTGTAGTGACTACATGTATATCATCTACATCGCAGTCTCAATCAGATAGAGCTGTTAATTACCCTCCTGGATTTTGTGTTGCGTGAGTAATACAGAAGTGATCACTCTCTCCAACATCACTCTCCAGTGCACTTCTGGCTTCTAGGAGAGTGATGAGAAGATTTCCCCGAAGAAACATTGGGAGTGATGGAGAGCAGAAACATTGGGAGTGATGGGAGAGCAGAAACATTGGGAGTGATGGAGAGCAGAAACATTGGGAGTGATGGACAGCAAATATGATCACTCTCTCCAACATCACTCTCCACTGCACTTCTGGCTTTCAGGAGAGTGATCAGAAGATTTCCCGAAGAAACATTGGGAGTGATGGAGAGCAGAAACATTGGAAGTGATGGAGAGCAGAAACATTGGGAGTGATGGAGAGCAAATATGATCACTCTCTCCAACATCACTCTCCACTGCATCTCTGGCCTTCAGGAGAGTGATCAGAAGATTTCCCGAAGAAACATTGGGAGTGATGGAGAGCAGAAACATTGGAAGTGATGGAGAGCAGAAACATTGGGAGTGATGGGAGAGCAGAAACATTGGAAGTGATGGAGAGCAGAAACATTGGGAGTGATGGAGAGCAGAAACATTGGGAGTGATGGAGAGCAAATTTGATCACTCTCTCCAACATCACTCTCCACTGCACTTCTGGCTTTCAGGAGAGTGATCAGAAGATTTCCCGCAGAAACATTGGGAGTGATGGAGAGCAGAAACAATGGAAGTGATGGAGAGCAGAAACATTGGGAGTGATGGAGACCAAATATGATCACTCTCTCCAACATCACTCTCCACTGCATCTCTGGCTTTCAGGAGAGTGATCAGAAGATTTCCCGAAGAAACATTGGGAGTGATGGAGAGCAGAAACATTGGAAGTGATGGAGAGCAGAAACATTGGGAGTGATGGGAGAGCAGAAACATTGGAAGTGATGGAGAGCAGAAACATTGGAAGTGATGGAGAGCAGAAACATTGGGAGTGATGGAGAGCAGAAACATTGGGAGTGATGGAGAGCAGATATGATCACTCTCTCCAACATCACTCTCCACTGCACTGCTGGCTTTCAGGAGAGTGGTCAGAAGATTTCCTGGAGAAACATTTGGAGTAATGGAGAGCAGAAACATTGGGAGTGATGGAGAGCAGAAACATTGGGAGTGATGGAGAGCAGAAACATTGGGAGTGATGGAGAGCAGAAACATTGGGAGTGATGAAGAGCAGAAACATTGGGAGTGATGGAGAGCAGAAACATTGGGAGTGATGGAGAGCAGAAACATTGGGAGTGATGGAGAGCAGAAACATTGGGAATGATGGAGAGCAGAAACATTGGGAGTGATGGAGAGCAGAAACATTGGGAGTGATGGAGAGCAGAAACATTGGGAGTGATGGAGAGCAGAAACATTGGGAATGATGGAGAGCAGAAACATTGGGAGTGATGGAGAGCAGAAACATTGGGAGTGATGTAGAGCAGAAACATTGGGATTGATGGAGAGCAGAAACATTGGGAGTGATGGAGA
The DNA here is from genome assembly GCA_036873755.1 of Hanleya hanleyi. Taxonomy (NCBI): domain Eukaryota; kingdom Metazoa; phylum Mollusca; class Polyplacophora; order Lepidopleurida; family Hanleyidae; genus Hanleya; species Hanleya hanleyi. Next base: position 271,361 of record JAVTVY010011894.1, read on the forward strand.
GCAGAAACAATGGGAGTGATGGAGAGCAGAAACATTGGGAGTGATGGAGAGCAGAAACATTGGGAGTGATGGAGAGCAGAAACATTGGGAGTGATGGAGAGCAGAAACATTGAGAGTGATGGAGAGCAGAAACACTGGGAGTGATGGAGAGCAGAAACATTGGGAGTGATGGAGAGCAGAAACATTGGGAGTGATGGAGAGCAAATATGATCACTCTCTCCAACATCACTCTCCACTGCACTTCTGGCTTTCAGGAGAGTGATCAGAAGATTTCCTGGAGAAACATTTGGAGTGATGGAGAGCAGAAACATTGGGAGTGATGTAGAGCAGAAACATTGGGAGTGATGTAGAGCAGAAACATTGGGAGTGATGGAGAGCAGAAACATTGGGAGTGATGGAGAGCAGAAACATTGGGAGTGATGTAGAGCAGAAACATTGGGAGTGATGGAGAGCAGAAACATTGGGAGTGATGGAGAGCAGAAACATTGGGAGTGATGGAGAGCAGAAACATTGGGAGTGATGGAGAGCAGAAACATTGGGAGTGATGTAGAGCAGAAACATTGGGAGTGATGGAGAGCAGAAACATTGGGAGTGATGGAGAGCAGAAACATTGGGAGTGATGTAGAGCAGAAACATTGGGAGTGATAGAGAGCAGAAACATTGGGAGTGATGGAGAGCAGAAACATTGGGAGTGATGGAGAGCAGAAACATTGGGAGTGATGGAGAGCAGAAACATTGGGAGTGATGGAGAGCAGAAACATAGTGATGGAGAGCAGAAACATTGGGAGTGATGAAGAGCAGAAACATTGGGAGTGATGGAGAGCAGAAACATTGGGAGTGATGGAGAGCAGAAACATTGGGAGTGATGGAGAGCAAATATGATCACTCTCTCCAACATCACTCTCCACTGCACTTCTGGCTTTCAGGAGAGTGATCAGAAGATTTCCTGGAGAAACATTTGGAGTGATGGAGAGAAGAAACATTGGGAGTGATGGAGAGCAGAAATATTGGGAGTGATGGAGAGCAGAAATATTGGGAGTGATGGAGGGCAGAAACATTGGGAGTGATGGAGGGCAGAAACATTGGGAGTGATGGAGAGCGGAAACATTGGGAGTGATGGAGAGCAGAAACATTGGGAGTGATGGAGAGCAGAAACATTGGGTGTGATGGAGAGCAGAAACATTGGGAGTGATGGAAAGCAGAAACATTGGGAGTGATGAAGAGCAGAAACATTGGGAGTGATGGGAGAGCAGAAACATTGGGAGTGATGGAGAGCAGAAACATTGGGAGTGAAGGAGAGCAAATATGATCACTCTCTCCAACATCACTCTCCACTGCACTTCTGGCTTTCAGGAGAGTGATCAGAAGATTTCCTGGAGAAACATTTGGAGTGATGGAGAGCAGAAACATTGGGAGTGATGGAGAGCAGAAACATTGGGAGTGATGGAGAGCAGAAACATTGGGTGTGATGGGAGAGCAGAAACATTGGGAGTGATGGAGAGCAGAAACATTGGGAGTGATGGAGAGCAGAAACATTGGGAGTGATGGAGAGCAGAAACATTGGGTGTGATGGAGAGCAGAAACATTGGGAGTGATGGAGAGCAGAAACATTGGGTGTGATGGAGAGCAGAAACATTGGGAGTGATGGAGAGCAGAAACATTGGGTGTGATGGAGAGCAGAAACATTGGGAGTGATGGAGAGCAGAAACATTGGGAGTGATGGAGAGCAAATATGATCACTCTCTCCAACATCACTCTCCACTGCACTTCTGGCTTTCAGGAGAGTGGTCGGAAGATTTCCAGGAGAAACATTGGGAGTGATGAAGAGCAGAAACATTGGGAGTGATGGAGAGCAGAAACATTGGGAGTGATGGAGAGCAAATATGATCACTCTACTTATTAAATATAGAGAGATTGCAAGCATTGCCATAATATTTAGTTCATCATCTGGTCTGTAAAATCTGATAACTGATCAGGGGTTATTCTTGACAAAAGTTTTTCATCTACTCAATTTCTGAATTCAATAAAACTCAATTTTTTTCGCGCGCCTTTGGCGCGCTAAATAACGCCTAAAACTCAATTTTTCCCGATTTTCATCGAATGAAGTATGAAAACTCAATTTTTCCCAATTTTCATCGAATGAAGTGCGAAAACTCAATTTTTAGTGCCTTTTCATCTTAGAAATAGGAATAGCATGCAAAAAAAATACATGCAATACCCAAAAAAAAGAGATTGTGTACGGGCGTTTCAGAGGTATATTTCTTCCAGTGTAAATCTAAATGATGAAAAATTCTTCTGTGCTTGAAAACAGCTGATGCATACACAGGTTTGCAGTATGCATCTCAAATGTCAGTTGTATGGCCAACATTTTGGTTGGCTTTCAGAAAAATGAAAATAAAATGCGCCCTCCATCACGTTTTTTTTCACCCCCTCTACAACATTGTGTTGTTGTTGTTGCGCAGCAATACCGAACCGACGTGTTGTGAAAATCAAAGTTCTTGTCTCGCATTTTCGATTACATAATCTATTACAAAATCTATTCATGGAGACACTTTACATTTCTTGACATCTGGCAGCTCTACATATATCATCCCGCCTACTTTCACTTTCAGCGACGTGCAAATGCCTGCGTCTGACTCTCCCCATTTACTGGAGTTTATTATTGATCATCGACAAGGAGTCAACTGTATGAATGTCTCCATGCAAAGATCTTTATTCAGTTCTTTATTTTTCTAAGTTCAGTTTTTCAGCATTTTAACTGTTACGCTGCGGCGAGTCGTTCAAACGGCTCTCGTCTTTCTATACGAAAAATGCGATGAGCCTTTGCTTCTGCCAATGCGAGTACAGCGATGTACCATTCTGAAATCGCTTTTTTCAAATTTACCAAGCATGAAACTCGATAAAAACATATATTGTTAGCAAGCCTGATTTGATTTCTTGAATGTAAACTTGATATTCTGTCTCAGAATAACGAAGTCGGGAGGAAGAAATAAAAATGAAAAATAAAAAAAAACACCAACGGAGATTTCCATAAAACGTTGTCGAGAAGCCGCCCAGAAAGTATAAAATACTCACAGAAAACCCCTTCAAAATATATGATTCTTTGGTATAGTTGAAGTACAGAAGCTCAGTTTATATTTCCAAAGTGCGGGTTTCGATTAAATCCGCTAAACAAACTTTATTTTCAAATTTCTTTCGAGCTTCTGCGCCACGTAATTTCGTTGCGATGAGATAAAAATGGCGTTTCCCTCAGATCAGCTTGACCCAGTTGAAGGGCTATGGCCAATGAGCGCTTCGATGTAGGTCACGTTACCCCGCTTGTCCAATCAAGGTAACCGATACAGGATCGGCTGTTACCGTTACTAGAGAAACGGGAAAACACCCCTTGCAGTTTTTCGATGTTATCGTCTGTTTGATTGGCCATCGGTCGAAATCACGCATTCAATCAGAAACTACAAGGAATTCCCTTTCCAATGAAACGTCATACGCCCGCATGCAAAGTGGAACAAAACGTAGGCTGTGCGTATAACAACAACAACGCACACATCGCTCTTCCACCACGTGAGTGCAGTCTTTTCTTTCTTCTCGCGAGCTGTATTATCTTTGCATTTCGTTACAGAAACTCAATTTTATTGAAGGAAACTCAATTTTTTTCAATGTCCGAAAAATAAAATACTCAATTTTTTCATGGAAAACTCAATTTCCAAAAAAACGTCAAAACTCAATTCTTATTTGTTTTTCATCGGGGTTACCCCGATGAAAAACTGTCAAGAAAAACCCCTGCTGATATTAAAGTTAATATCAATTTGCATCAGAATCCCAGGTATACTATCAAATTCAGTTTACCTGCAGAGCGCCATTTTATTGTCCGCTCAATGTCTCACACTTGTGACATTACAGGTGTTTCTTGAAGCGAGAAATGAAGAAATGAAATCAGGCAAATTCAAACTTTGAGCTCGATTTTCTCAAACATCGGACATGATCAGGGGTTTTTCTAGACACTTTTTTCATCGTGGTAACCACGATGAAAAACAATTACAAATTGAGTTTTTGCAAAATTTTGTAAATTGAGTTTTATTGCCAAAAATTGAGTTTTCTAAAATTTTGAGAATTTACGCGCCGAAGGCGCGCGAAAAATTGAGTTTCTACGAAATAAATTGAGTTTCTGAGAAATCTAAACTGAGTTTCGTCGTCTGTTATCCCGTCCCCCTCCCCCAAAACCCCCGCGAGAAAGAAAAAAAAAAACGTGTGACCAGCCACGCCACTCGAGTCGAGATAAGCACACAGGATTTGTAACTGATGTGCAGACAGATAACTTGTGTACCTTTATTATTCAATCGTATAGCTCCGATAAGGACGTCTGGTCTTGAACTGTTCTCATTTCAGTCGTATAAGTCCGATAAAGACATTGTCCTGAACGTTTCTCATTTCAAAGCAAATTGTTGGCGACGTTTTCGACGATCGAACGAGGTATGATAGCACTCCATTTCCAGCTAACACCCTGCTACTACAGTCTGTCCTGAGTGGGGGCGAACCCACGATCCTCGTGCCGACAGCCGAACCTCTCTAACCCACTCGGCCACCGAATCACTCTACAAGAGACTGTGTTTAAAATCGAGTCATTCTTCGCGTACGCTTCGCACATGCGCTTGTTTTACCTAGAAGAACTATGACGTCATCTGGTTTGTGTTTGATAGTTCCTGCTCTTCTCCCCTGCATACCGCTCTTCAGTGCCAGAGGGAGAATCGGGTATGCGGTAAACCCAGGAAGTGAAATCTTCCCCGTTTTAGTACTGAATAAGTAACAGACTGTTGTAGCAGTTTCTTACCACATTTTAGTATGCTTTCATACCTGATCGAACTAGTCCGCCATTTTGATATTTCAAAGTTACGTCCCCTCTTTTTTGTCCACTCGGGAACCACTGCTGTCATACTGCTGTGGCTTATGAGTCTGGTCTCCGAGACACGCTGTCCGTCAATCTCCGGGTTTTTCGGTTAAGTTCGGAACCAAGACAACGGGCAAGCATTTTCTCTCTCAGTCAACATTTCACTTGGATGCGTGTGACGTTGAAAGACGTTTCCCCAGAAACAAGAAACGAACAAAACAGACATTCCCCAAAATACAGCTGATGTACCATTTGGGAATAAATACACAAAGTGAGCAATGCAGATTGGTGTAAAAACAAAAAGATCCACACTCTCTCCTGCGCAACTGGGGATCTACATGCGGGGGCATATGCTATAACATACAAAATATACGTTTTTATGAATAATTTTGTTTCTGTCCGATGGAAATTTCTGAAACCCCAGTATGTTTTGTAAACAAGTCCCACACCACATACTACAAAATAGGGTGCATATTGAGTTTAATTTGCAATTTTTGGCCATTTATCTGCGTTTACCAAGCAGCATTGGATTTTTTTCGTGAAATCCACAAAACTTCACAACCACCGTTGTTTTATTTTTTACGTCTCTTATTAACATTTTTATTGCCATTTATTTCTTCATTTCTTTCCTGTCACTTACAAATACCGAGACAAATACAATACTCAACCACCAACTTTGTCAAGGATTGGTTAACTCATGGAAATGGACATGGGACAATTTTTATTTCTTGACTATAAGTATAGATTTTTAAACTAAAGTAAGCTATTTGCAGGGAAAATATTTTCACTTTTGGCCTATCACAATCCAGAGCTAAAGTACTCTCCCCCACCCCCAAAATAATCGACCAAATAGAACTTCCCGAGATAACTTGGATTTTAAAACTCTCTTGTTTTATTCGCGCTCATTTTTTAAATAAATGAAGCTATCTCTGAGGGAAGTATTTCTACTTAACATCTTTAGCCAAAATATAATCGGCCAATCTCAGTTGGATAGCAAACAAACTTGTATGCAGCTATGTATGACACGCAACTTTGCTTGATGAGCTTCATAATATTACTGACATGTTCATTCACGATGAAAAATTGTCGCGAATTTATTTATTGTAAGTGTCCTACTAAAAAGATAAAAAAAATTGAGTTTCCAGACTGCATGCGATGAAAAACCCGAAAAAATTGAGTTTTGTTGTTTATATTGCGCGCCGTAGGCGCGCCGAAAAATTGAGTTTTTCTTCTTTTTGAAATTGAGTTATATAAAGGAAAAGTGTCTAAAATAACCCCTGATGATATTACTAAATTTTCACTACAAGTCTCGAGACATTTTTCAATATTTTTAGACCCCTTTTGTTAGTTGGTCCCTTTAATAACCTTGCATCAATATCAGCTGCTGGGGAGAACTAAATGAAATTATGCTCAAGTCACATAATTCTCTATACATTGGTCTATAATTGCTGGTTATTGCTGCACTTCTTTATCGATTGGTATGTCATCCAATTTAAATCAGTGCTGCCCATTATTGTTATGGCAGTAATTACAGGAGAGTGAATGGGAACTACTTACTCGCTATAGTCTAGCTTTATTTAAGGAAGTCAATTTACACTAGGAGATGGGAGGTAATGAAAAGTGAGGATATAATTTTTCTTGGATCAGAACACAGAAGATAAATCTCCTCTTTATGATTCTTACATCTATTATCATATTTCTTTATGTCATTCGGTGATGGCTGGAATGTGCTAATAGCATACGCAGGGGATGGGGTTTCCAGTTATGACGCAACATTATCATACAGATAAATGGAGGTGTGAAAAACAAGCATGCTAATATACATTAATTATACCTCAGTGGCTGCTATTATCTCATTAAGTACTGTAGCACTGTACAAGGTCATCCTCATGCCCTTCTTCATAATTACCATGGATATGTTTCACTCTCTATCTTGAGAAACCCCTCAGAATATACAATTCCATAAGTAATCACATTCAAATCTCTCTATTTTTGGAGTATATGTCTGAGTAGTCCATCGTAATATTTCCCCCTTCTCCAAGTATATAACCTTCTAACTGTCAGTGTAACATCCTCTGATTGCTTTGGGCCAAAAATGTGGCACACTTCCACATTTAGTCTTTATGAATTGTCTCCCCCTAATGTGGCACACTTCCACATTCAGTCTTTATGGATTGTCTGCCCCTAATGTGGTACACTTCCACATTCAGTGTTTATGGATTGTCTCCCCCTAATGTGGAACACTTCCACATTCAGACTTTATGGATTGTCTCCTCCTATTGTGGCACACTTCCACATTCAGTCTTCATGGATTGTCTCCCCATAATGTGGTGCGCTTCCACATTCAGTCTTTATGGATTGTCTCCCCCCTAATGTGGCACACTTCCACATTCAGTCTTTATGGATTGTCTCCCCCTAATATGGCACACTTCCACATTCAGTCTTTATGGATTGTATCCCCCTAATGTGGTGCACTTCCACATTCAGTCTTTATGGATTGTCTACCCCTACTGTGGCATGTCCACATTCAGTCTTTATGGATTGTAATGTGGCACACTTCCTCATTCAGTCTTTATGGATTAATGTGGCATACTTCCACATTCAGTCGTTATGGATTGTAATGTGTCACACTTCCACATTCAGTCTTTATGGATTAATGTGGCACACTTCCACATTTAGTCTTTATGGATTATAATGTGGCACACTTCCACATTCAGTCTTTATGGATTAATATGGCAAACTTCCACATTCAGTCTTTATGGATTGCAATGTGGCACACTTCTACATTCAGTCTTTATGGATTAATGTGGCACACTTCCACATTCAGTCTTTATGGATTGTAATGTGGCACACTTCCACATTCAGTCTGTATGGATTAATGTGGCACACTTCCACATTCAGTCTTTATGGATTGTAATGTAGCACACTTCCACATTCAGTCTTTATGGATTAATGTGGCACAGGTTCACATTCAGTCTTTATGGATTGTAATGTAGCACACTTCCACATTCAGTCTTCATGGATTATGTGGCACACTTCCACATTCAGTCCTTATGGATTAATGGGGCACACTTCCACATTCAGTCTTTATGGATTGTAATGTGGCACACTTCCACATTCAGTCTTTATGGATTGCAATGTGGCACACTTCCACATTCAGTCTTTATGGATTAATGTGGCACACTTTCACATTCACTCTTTATGGATTGTAATGTAGCACACTTCCACATTTAGTCTTCATGGATTAATGTGGCACACTTCCACATTCAGCCTTTATGGATTGTCTCCCCCTAAGGTGGCACACTTCCACAATCAGCCTTTATGGATTGTCTCCCCCTAATGTGGCACACTTCCACATTCAGTCTTTATGGATTGTAATGTGGCACACTTCCACATTCAGTCTTTATGGATTAATGTGGCACACTTTCACATTCACTCTTTATGGATTGTAATGTAGCACACTTCCACATTCAGTCTTCATGGATTAATGTGGCACACTTCCACATTCAGCCTTTATGGATTGTCTCTCCCTAAGGTGGTACACTTCCACAATCAGCCTTTATGGATTGTCTCCCCCTAATGTGGCACACTTCCACATTCAGTCTTTATGGATTGTAATGTGGCACACTTCCACATTCAGTCTTTATGGATTAATGTGGCACACTTCCACCTCCAGATTTTGATCAACACAGGAAGCATTTATAGGAGGTATTCAATCTGACGTCACGAGAATAATAATATGTCATCTAATCGAAAATGTCAACGAAATCATATTATGGTGTCAACTTTTGGTGGTGATTGTATAGTTCGAAGCACAATACTCAGGCCTGTGCTGTTATGGCGAACGGTCGAACGCGTTCGCCCGGAGGTCGCCCATACGAATTTTTAGGAGACCTAAAACAGGTTACCTAAAGTAATGCATATCGTTCACCTGGAGCGAAAATGTAGCAATAACGGTTAAAATCTTTAATATATATAAGAAAAATGTTCGGGTCTCCAGTTCCAGTGAATTCCGGTGTCCTGATAAAAGAGATAACACATACCGTGTCGTAACCGCAAGTTGTTGTTGTAACAAGACGAGTACATTTTCAACTTCCGCAATAGTGATCCAATCGGAGGATGCTTTTAACTGAATTGACCAATAGAATCTGTGATTGTATAGCATGTGCGGCGTGAGCAAACTTGTACCTCTCAAACGAACAACATACGTCGAGCACGTGGTCGAAACTTTGACAGTACCATAATCCAAAAGAACGAAACAGAAAGTAATTTTTAAAATCACCAAAGATGAAAGAATTAAAGAGATTTTGAAGGCACAAAAGACCCATGATGTCATAAAAAAGTGCTTCAGAAGATGTTCGTCAACCACGTATTGACCGATTGTTGGTGGACAAGTGATGTAAACAAGGTATTCGTTAGCTCTGGTATAGCCTTGTTCTATACTACGTGAGAACAACGCTATGGCTGCAAACCATTCACCAGATCGAGTTGTTGGGAAAGTGCCGTACGGGCACTATTTGCCAAACCAATTGACCATAACCAATAAAATAATTCGATTCTATGTCCACTTACCTTGCACAAAACACTTTGTTTATCAGCGACTGTCCATTTTTAGTTTTGCAAGACGTCTAAACTCGGACGAGGGGGGTAAAACTGTCCACATCGCCGTTGTGCATGTAGTGTTTATCGCGAGTTGTTGTGGCGCGTAATCAGCATTCTGATCGATGTAAAGATGGCGGCAATGTGGACAGCTTTACCCCCCTCGTCCGAGTTTAGATCTCTTGCCAAGCTAAAAACGGATATTCACTCATAAACAAGGTGTTTTATGAAAGGTAAGTGAACATAGAATCGAATTATTTTATTAGTTATGGTCAATTGGTTCGGCAAATATTGCCCGTACGGCACTTTCTCAACAACTCGATCTGGTGATTGGTTTGCAGCCATAGCGTTGTTCTCACGTAGTATAGAACAAGGCTATACCAGAGCTAGGTATTCGTGTATGTTGTTGTTGTTGTTGTTGTTGTTATGCAACGAAAAGTTAATAATTCCGAAAAACTTTTGATAATTTGTGACATTTTTAATCTAAATCTATCATGATCAATGGATGATAAATCTACAGAATTCAAGCAGGTTTCTCATTTTTCAAGAAGTTATCCATCTGTAATCTCTCGTCAATTCAGCAGTTTTCAATGATTAAATACAGATAGATAAAAGATGGAAATTTATATTCTGGTGGAATTCAGTAAACTCGATAGGCTATTTGACCCCAGTTCACCTCTTAATACAAATCTTAATACACAGTTCTTAATCATGGGATTCGGAATAAAAATAAAGTAGTAAAGTAAAAGACATATGATTTTTATGATAAAATAATGTGTTTATTTAATTTTTTCAAAGGAATATGTTATTAGATGCCGTCAATCAAACAGGTTACCCTAGGTGAACATAGGTTACCCTAATTTTCCCGTTAGGGGACCTATTTCAGGTTACCATAGGAGATTTTAGGTAACCCCTAATAGGTTGCCATAGAGAATATTACAGCACAGGCCTGAATACTGCAAGTTTATACAGACCTTTAGTTAATTATCACCAATTAACAGACTTGAATAGATGCTGTAGTCCATTAACAGTGATATCCTGGTTTAGGTAACTGATGAAAAAATCAAGTTAACTGTTCATTCTGCTAGTCTATATCCTGGCTGACTTGAGTGTCATTATTCTTATCGGAAAATAGGCCGCAGGGAAAATGGGAAAAGAAATGATGACAGGACGGATATGACAGAAACACGGAATGTATTATGACCACCCACCAGGTTCAGGGACCATGTTAAATTCTTAATGGCCTTTTCTTTTTCTGAAAGGTTTTTATGAAATACACTGTACAGGTCTGGTCTTCAAAAGCTTCCAGCTCAACTTAGTCTGCTTCTGTTACACGCCAACATTTATAATATCCATCACTGAATTCTCCTTGACCTCAATGGAAAGACAGCAAAACAAACTTGAGGTGGCGCTTTGATCCTTGAGTTACAGCTGGCTAGAAATGTGTGGTCATTGTATTTTTGATCATTTGTAATCAAAGATTGTAGAAATACCCCCCATTGCCATAGAAACCACAAAAAGCATCAAAATGTACCCAATTGCGCATTGAAACACAACAATGTTGCATATCAAATTTGAAGTCTGTAGCTGCAACGGTTCGGCTTCTAGAGCATCAACATATATGGATATTTGCTATTGAGTTGCCATGGGGACCACAAAAACATCAAAATGTACCCAATTTGAATAGGCTTCTGCTTTGCCAAACAGCAATGTTGCATATGGTACCAAATTTGAAATCTTCAGCTGCAATGGTTCGGCTTGTAGAGCGTTAACATCATTACATGGATATTTTATGTATTGCTGCCATGGAAACCATCCAAATGTATCCAATTTCAATACGCTTGTGCTTTGCCACACAGCAATGTTGCATACCAAATTTGAAGTCCCCAGCTTCAACGGTTCGGCTTCTAAATCATTAACGTCGTTACATGGATATTTTCTGTCTTTTTGCCATAGAAACCACAAAAACCATCGAATGCTGCATACCAAATTTGGAATCTCCAGCTGCAACAGTTTGTCTCCTAAAGCGTCAACATAATTACATGGATATTTTCATTTAGTTGCCATGGGAACCACAAAAAACATCGAAATGTACCCAAATTGAATAGGCTTGTGCTTTGCCACACAGCAATGCTGCATACCAAATTTGAAATCTCCAGCTGCAACGGTCCGGCCTCTCGAGCATTAATGCCGTTACATGGATATTTTCTGTCTTGTTGCCATGGAAACCACAAAAACCATTGAAATGTATCCGATTTCAATAGGCTTGTATTTTGCCACACATCAATGCTGTATACCAAATTTGAAGTCTCTAGATGGATCAGTTCAGCTTCTAGAGTGTTAACCTCGAATTCGGACGGACAGACGAACGGACGGAGATTTTGTGTCTTGTTGCCATGGAATCCACAAAAACCAATGAAATGTACCCAATTTCAATAGGCTTGTGCTTTGCCATACAGCAATGCTGCATGTCAAATTTAAAATCTCCAGCGGCAATGGTCTAGTTTCAAGAGCATTAACGTAGTTACATGGATATTTTCCGTCTTGTTGCCATGGAAACACAAAAACCATCAAAAAGTATCCAATAGGCTTTGCCACACTTCCATGCTGTATACCAAATTTGAAGTCTCTAGATGGAACGGTTCAGCTTCTAGAACGTTAACGTCAATGGACGGATAGATGGAACAACGGACGGACGGAGAAGCTGAATCCAGTATACCCCCTATCCTTCATAACGGGAGGTATAATAACCAGTCACACAAGACCGCTCTGGAATTGTTGCACAAATCAAGCCTTATGTTGAACAGAAATCCGAATCAGCACCATTATAGAGATCTCACCAAAAAAGTAAGAAGATGGCTGACTTGTATCTGTTATATGAAAATAGAAGCTGAAGTGAGAGAAACTGGCATGGTATCGCCAGGATTCTGTGAGAGAAGATCTTTTCTATTCTAACTCATCCAACACAGGATAGTAACAGATGATTTCTGGTTGTGGGAGGGAATCATTCTCTATGATAGCTATTACATCAGTGTTTGTGAGGAAAATTCAAGACTTATTTTTCATAAAATTGGGCCTCAGCTGAAAAATATGTGCAGTCAGACACAACAAGAGGACAGCCAATCAAATTGTGTTCATATTCCTGCTAGAGCTTGAACCAGGTATAGTGTGAAAAGATCTTGTAGGCTTAGAACTCAACAGACAAAGCATGCTACCATTAGTTCACTACAAAAGTACAAATGTTTTCTAATTGTGATTAATATTTGTCAAATGTAAGACACTGCATTTTCTTTCTGGTTCTCAGTGGAGAGGCGACCTTGTCCATAATATATATTACTGTTCAATCACAGACAGAATAACAAGCAGAGAGAGACAGACAAACAAATCAAACAGTCAGGTTCTATGGTGGTGAAACCCAGATCAATAAGTATAAACAGATTCTAGTGGCAGGAGAAACTGCATGGGGTAGGAAAAGTTTATCTGATTTCATACGTGTATTGATGAAGAAACCTTGAATTTATCAAATTTTCCGAATCACCAGAGCTAGTAGCCACTTGCGATAAAATACAATTAATTTTGCCAAATCTGGTTTATGCGCGATTTCTTCAGACTACAGATAAATTGCACCAACTTGCTCAGAAAGTATTATGATGACTCTGGCCTCTCTATGATTGAGTGTAAAAAGGAAGAGTGTAAATTGTCCTTATCCAAGCTTTATCTCCATAGATACGGTGTAAAGTGTCTCAAAAGTTCTGCCAGGTCAGCCATCCAGCAACAATTCATGACCAGTATTTATAGCCCTTATCAACGGCTTCCCTGTTTCTTCTGATCAATTTTTAGCCAGGGCGAAACTCAATTTGTGATTATTGGGTTAACCAAGGATAGCAGTAGCTCAGCCATGAGGTCCGATCTTATGCAGTACATTCATCATATCTAACCTTTGACCAACAGGACTGATATATCTTTGATGATCAACACGACATATATATCTTTGATGATCAACATGACTGATATACCTTTGATGACCAACATGACTGATATACCATTGATGATCAACACGACGGATATACCTTTGATGATCAACATGACTGATATACCTTTAATGATCAACATGACTGATATACCCTTGATGATCAACATCCTTTGATGATCAACACGACAGATATACATTTGATGATCAACATGACAGATATACATTTGAAGATCAACATGACTGATATAACTTTGATGATCAACATGACTGATATACATTTGAAGATCAACATGACTGATATAACTTTGATGATCAACATGACTGATATACATTTGATGATCAACATAGACTGATATACATTTGATGATCAACATAGACTGATATACCTTTGATGATCAACATGACTGATATACTTTTGATGATCAACACGATGGATATACCTTTGATGATCAACATGACTGATATACATTTGATGATCAACATAGACTGATATACCTTTGATGATCAACATGACTGATATACTTTTGATGATCAACATAGACTGATATACATTTGATGATCAACATAGACTGATATACCTTTGATGATCAACATGACTGATATACTTTTGATGATCAATGTGACTGATATACATTTGATGATCAACATGACTGATATACATTTGATGATCAACATGACTGATATACATTTGATGATCAACATAGACTGATATACAGATGATCAACATGACTGATATACTTTTGATGATCAACACAACAGATATACATTCGATGATCAATGTGACTGATATACCTTTGATGATCAACAGGACTGATACAACTTCGATGATCAACACGGCAGATATATCTTTGATGATCAACATGACTGATATACCTTTGATGGTCAACATCCTTTGATGATCAACACGACAGATATATCTTCAATGATCAACATGACTGATATACATTTGATGATCAATATGACTGATATACCTTTGATGATCAACATCCTTTGATGATCAACACGACAGATATATCTTCAATGATCAACACGACAGATATACCTTCGATGATCAACATGACTGATATACCTTTGATGATCAACATGACTGATATACCTTTGATGATCAACATGACTGATATACCGCTGATGCTGTCACATAATTCTCCTAGGTTTTGGCACAGTCTGGGACTGCCCTAGGTACTTTGAAATTTGTTTTCTTGTTATTGAAGAATCTCATTTGTAGTGGAATTTGCTTTGTGGTGTTACACCTGATATCAGGGCTTGAAATTTTGTCCTGCTAGGCAAAAAAGTTACAGGACATACTGATTTTCTGTAGGACATTTTTTTTCATCAGCATTTTAGCAATTGTCATTCAGATTATATTATGTAAATAAATTCCAAAATTAAACCATTAAATAATTCTGAGTTTGTTTTGACTTCATTTATTCCAAGTTTACCACATTATTCTGACAATAATAATCATTGGGGAAACAAATCCAACCTCGTATGCCGGTGTAAGTTAACAAAGTTGTGTATGGAACATCCAATCTACTTGATTCAGTCGCTGTTTTCAACCCAGGCATTTGACACGTTAAAAAAACAATCTTCTTGATGACCACTTTTACTTGTTGTCAGGAGACCATACTTAGAAGAAGATAGTGCCACGGCATTGTAGCTCATCTGGCTGTAACTGGAGAAAGTAGCTGTAAGAAATTTTTACTAAAGAACTGCAGTAGATGAGTTTCTAACTTGTGTTGTCTCCCCTGAACACTAAATGATCCATGCAGTAATTTCCTGAGATTTCATGATAACAAAGTTTCATGGGAAATCTAAGATGCGGCCATACTGAATTTTCGAAATGGAACAAAAAAAGGTATCTTGCACAACTGGACCACAAGGGGAACCTGTGTACCCAATTTGACAAAGATCCATGCAGTAATTTCCTGAGAATTCACGATAACAATATTTCAATGGGAAATTCAAGATGGCTGCCTGGTGCCCATATTGGATTTCAAATCAGGCCAGAAAAGGTATCTTGCACAACTAGACCCCAAGGGGAACCTGTGTATCAAATTTGAGAAAGATCAATGCAGTAGTTCCTGAGAAATCGCAATAAAGTTTCAAGGGGAAGTCCAAGATGGCCGCCTGATGGCCATATTGGATTTTCGAATCAAATCAAAAAGGTATCTTGCACAACTAGACCCCAAGGGGAAGCTGTGTACCAAATTTGAGAAAGATCCATGCAGTACTTCCTCAGAAATCACGATATCAATGTTTAATGGGGAAATCCAAGATGGCCACCTGGTGGCCATGTTGGATTTTTGAATCAGACCACAAAAGGTATCTTGCATAACTAGACCCCAAGGGGAACCTGTGTACCAAATTTGAGAAAGATCCATGCAGTGGTTCCTGAGAAATCGCGATAACAATGTTTCATGGGGAAATCCAAGATGGCCACCTAGTGGCCATATTGGATTTTCGAATCGGACCAAAAAAGGTATCTTGTACAACTAGATCCCATGGGGAACCTGTGTACCAAATTTGAGCAAGATTCATGCAGTACTTCCTGAAAAATGACGATAATGTTTCATGAGGAAATCCAAGATGGCCGCCTGGTGGCCATATTGGATTTCGAATCGAAGAAGAAAAGGTATCTTGCACAACTAGACCCCAATGGGAACCTGTGTACCAAATTTGAGAAAGATCCATGCAGTAGTTCCTGAGAAATCGCGATAACAATGTTTTATTGGGAAATCCAAGATGGCCGCCTGGTGGCCATATTGGATTTTTGAATCAGAGCAAAAAAGGTATCTTGCACAACTAGACCCCAAGGGGAACCTGTGTACCAAATTCGAGAAAAGATCCATGCAGCAATTCCTGAGAAATCGCGATAATGTTTCATGGGGAAATCCAAGATGGCCGCCTGGTGGCCATATTGGATTTCGAATCAGACCACAAAAGGTTTCTTGTACAACTAGATCCCATGGGGAACCTGTGTACCAAATTTGAGAAAGATTCATGCAGTACTTCCTGAAAAATCACGATAATGTTTCATGACGAAATCCAAGATGGCTGCCTGGTGGCCATATTGGATTTTCAAATCAAAACAGAAACGGTATCTTGCACAACTAGACCCCAAGGGGAACCTGTGTAACAAATTTGAGAAAGATCCATGCAGTAGTTCCTGAGAAATCGCAATAACAACGTTTCATCGGGAAATCCAAGATGGCCGCCTGGTGGCCATGTTGGATTTTTGAATCAGACCACAAAAGGTATCTTGCACAACTAGACCCCAAGGGGAACCTGTGTACCACATTTGAGAAAGATCCATGCAGTACTTCCTGAGAAATCGTGATAACAATGTTTCATCTGGAAATCGAAGATGGCCGCCTGGTGGCCATATTGGATTTTTGAATCAGACCACAAAAGGTATCTTGCACAACTAGACCTCAAGGGGAACCTTTGTACCAAATTTGAGAAAGATCCATGTAGTAGTTCCTCAGAAATCGCGATTACAATGTTTCATGGGGAAATCCAAGATGGCCGCCATGGCAGCCATATATAAAATCATATCGACATGGCATGAACAAATTCTGGTGTACTCCTTGCATGCCAAGTTTCAGCTTAATCGGCCAAGCGGTTTCAGAGAAGAAGATGTTTACGGACGACGCACGATGCACGACGGACGACTGACGACGGACGACTGACAACGGACGACGGACAATCAGGCCATGACATTAGCCCATTGGGCCTTCGGCCCAGATGAGCTAAAAAATTTGTCAATTCATGTTTGACCACACGAGTTAAGCTTCAAATTATAACCATCTTTATTTTTTGATAAATCAGACGAGACGTCTTGGATATATTATCTGGGAGAGACCGTTGTATAGTTGTACAGAACATCGTCCGCCGGCCCTCCTTGTACTCTAACCAGGACCAATGAATGCGCCGTTGCACGTAACACCAGGTGACGAAGACGGAGTATCTTCTGATACTTTCTGAGGAACTGTTTCGCTCTGATTTTCATCTTCTGGCGGCCTTTTTTCCCCCGAAGAAGTGAATCCAAATTTATACAAACCCGCCATCTTTAGACAGCGACAGCTAAAGGCTGTGCAAAACAGGGTTTCTTGCAGAATGACGTGACCCACTGCGGTCCAATGAAAAACGTTCTAATCTTATCCCGCTAAATTGTAAACCCAGCCCAGTCGTAAACAACAACGACAGTGGATTTTTGCAATGGGAAAACGTAAAGCCATTTTTCGATCACCGTGAAACATCGTGGTAGGTACTAAAATTTATTTTCTTCTAATCGCTTTGTTTCTGCCTGACGCTGAAACTGTTGAACAATTGTCCGAGTGCCGAAAAATATTGCTGGACAAGTCAATTTTCTGTGGGACATGTCCAGCAAATAGATAGACATTTCGAGCACTGGATATATATGCCTATCTTCTCCTGAGCAGTTTCAGTTAGACCCGATATATATGCCTATCTTCTCCTGAGCAGTTTCAGTTACACCTGATATATATGTCTATCTTTTCCTGAGCAGTGTCAGTTACACTTGATATATATGCCTATCTTTTCCTGAGTAATGTCAGTTACACTTGATATATATGCCTATCTTTTCCTGAGCAGTGTAAGTTACACCTGATATATATGCCTATCTTCTCCTGAGCAGTGTCAGTTACACTTGATATATATGCATATCTTCTCCCGAGTGTCCGTTACACCTGATATATATGCCTATCTTCTCCTGAGCAGTGTCAGTTACACTTGATATATATACCTATCTTCTCCTGAGCAGTGTCAGTTACACCGGATATATATGCCTATCTTCTCCTGAGCAGTGTCAGTTACACCGGATATATATGCCTATCTTCTCCTGAGCAGTGTCAGTTACACCTGATATATATGCCTATCTTCTCTTGAGCAGTGTCAGTTACACCGGATATATATGCCTATCTTCTCCTGCGCAGTGTCAGTTACACCTGATATATATGCCTATCTTCTCTTGAGCAGTGCCAGTTACACTTGAAATATATGCCTATCTTCTCCTGAGCAGTGTCAGTTACAGCTGATATATATATACCTATCTTCTCGTGAGAGGAATCAATTACACCTGATTTTTATACCTATCTTCTCCTGAGCAGTGTCCGTTACAGCTGATATATATATACCTATCTTCTCGCGAGAGGAATCAATTACACCTGATTTTTATACCTATCTTCTCCTGAGCAGTGTCCGTTACAGCTGATATATGTGCCTATCTTCTCCTGAGCAGTGTCAGTTACAGCTGATATATGTGCCTATCTTCTCCTGAGCAGTGTCAGTTACACCTGATATATGTGCGTATCTTCTCCTGAGCAGTGTCAGTTACACCTGATATATATGCCTATCTTCTCCTGAGCAGTGTCAGTTACACCTGATATATATGCCTATCTTCTCCTGAGCAGTGTCAGTTACACCGGATGTTTATGCCTATCTTCTCCTGAGCAGTGTCAGTTACAGCTGATATATGTGCCTATCTTCTCCTGAGCAGTGTCAGTTACACCTGATTTTTATACCTATCTTCTCCTGAGCAGTGTCCGTTACACTTGATATATATACCTATCTTTTCCTGAGCGGTGTCAGTTACACCTGATATATATGCCTATCTTCTCCTCAGCAGCATCAATTACACCTGACATATATACCTATCTTCTCCTGAGAAGTGTCAGTTACACCAGATATATATGCCTATCTTCTCCTGAGCAGTGTCAGTTACAGCTGATATATGTGCCCATCTTCTCCTGAGCAGTGTCAGTTACACCTGATATATATGCCTATCTTCTCCTGAGCAGTGTCAGTTACACCGGATATATATGCCTATCTTCTCCTGAGCAGTGTCAGTTACAGCTGATATATGTGCCTATCTTCTCCTGAGCAGTGTCAGTTACAGCTGATATATATGCCTATCTTCTCCTGAGCAGTGTCAGTTACACCTGATATATGTGCGTATCTTCTCCTGAGCAGTGTCAGTTACACCTGATATATATGCCTATCTTCTCCTGAGCAGTGTCAGTTACACCTGATATATATGCCTATCTTCTCCTGAGCAGTGTCAGTTACACCGGATATATATGCCTATCTTCTCCTGAGCAGTGTCAGTTACAGCTGATATATGTGCCTATCTTCTCCTGAGCAGTGTCAGTTACAGCTGATATATGTGCCTATCTTCTCCTGAGCAGTGTCAGTTACACCTGATATACATGTATGTGCGTATCTTCTCCTGAGCAGTGTCAGTTACACCTGATATATATGCCTATCTTCTCCTGAGCAGTGTCAGTTACACCTGATATATATGCCTATCTTCTCCTGAGCAGTGTCAGTTACACCGGATATATATGCCTATCTTCTCCTGAGCAGTGTCAGTTACAGCTGATATATGTGCCTATCTTCTCCTGAGCAGTGTCAGTTACACCTGATTTTTATACCTATCTTCTCCTGAGCAGTGTCCGTTACACTTGATATATATACCTATCTTTTCCTGAGCGGTGTCAGTTACACCTGATATATATGCCTATCTTCTCCTCAGCAGCATCAATTACACCTAACATATATACCTATCTTCTCCTGAGAAGTGTCAGTTACACCAGATATATATGCCTATCTTCTCCTGAGCAGTGTCAGTTACAGCTGATATATGTGCCTATCTTCTCCTGAGCAGTGTCAGTTACACCTGATATATATGTCTATCTTCTCCTGAGCAGTGTCAGTTACACCTGATATATATGCCTATCTTCTCCTGAGCAGTGTCAGTTACACCTGATATATATGCCGATCTTCTCCTGAGCAGTGTCAGTTACACCGGATATATATGCCTATCTTCTCCTGAGCAGTGTCAGTTACAGCTGATATATGTGCCTATCTTCTCCTGAGCAGTGTCAGTTACACCTGATATATGTGCGTATCTTCTCCTGAGCAGTGTCAGTTACACCTGATATATATGCCTATCTTCTCCTGAGCAGTGTCATTTATGCCTGATATATATGCCTATCTTCTCCGGAGCAGTGTCAGTTACACCTGATATATATGCCTATCTTCTCCTGAGCAGTGTCATGCACTTTTCACAAGACCAAGAGTACTGTTGCATCTCCATCGATGGATACACTGATTGTGTTCTCCACTGCGGAGAGGAGATACATGTACACAGGTATCTACCACGAGACAAATGTTATGCACATCACCCATTGAAGGGCATTGTTATAATTGTGTTGGTATTAATTAAAGTATTAGAGATAGTGAATACTCACCATAACCATTGCTCCTTCTGTAATAATGAAATGCAAAAATAATAAAGAAGAAACCTATTTCTATTTTAACTGTCGACTTACCTAAATTCTTGTTCCCTCGTTGCCAAAAGTTCCTGAAGTTGCTGTATCTGTCCTTTCAAGGTCGTCACAGTGTTTTTCAAAATGTCTGCCTCTCTACTTGTGGCAGCTGCTCGCATCTGAGCTTCCTGGACCTTTTTCCCCTGCAAGTTGAGATTCACAATAGATTTTAGGTGACATGAATAAGCATGTAGAGTCTAGCAAACTGAACAATCCATTGGCAAAAATGCATCAGACATGATTGATATATGGGAAGAATCATGCAAATCATATTTATCATGTTTGTATCTCATATGAATTTCATATGAGATAAATGTGTGATTTAAATGTGATTCATGTGCTGATGAAATATGGCAATGGCTACCTACATCAACCTCTGTGACAGAGATAACCAGTACAAAAGCCTAGCTTGCATGTCCCACGTTACTCTGACTCACTTTATGCACTTTTTACTGCGCATAAATTATCACATACCTGTGTAATGCTAGGGAAGAAGTGCATGTGTCACACACTATCTCATACAGGATTCTCATAATGTGCAACTCTGCCTGTGTACAACCATGTTATGCTATAACCATCAATTTGAAGGGAAGCAGTGATGGTGCTTGTTTAAATATTTGGTTCATTGAGTTCCATTGTTTGGCCCCTGAGTACATTTATGTGAGACTTTATTGCAGATAGGCAGTTTGTGGTTGAGAAAGATCTAAAATATTGTTTCCATCAGTTGGTCGAATATTTTGTGTTGTAATTTGTCTTGTTTGGGTGATAAACTATTTAGATAAGAAGGGAGTTGTGGTGTGTAATTCTGTACATAAAGATGGCTTAATCCTCGCATGGACATTCATATGTATAACATCACTGTACACACATGCATTGTCCATCATTAATAGTAATGTACGCACTAAAGACTCCAATGCCCCAATGGTAAATGCAGTGTGCTAAAATTTGCTCCCTAAATGAAATTATTAGTTGGCTGGTACAAGCCATAAAAGGACGAATAATTGGCCAGAATAACTGTTCTTCATTATATAAATATTGTTCTACAAAACAGTTAGAATGTTTGCAAATTCTCACTGTAGTCACATTTCAGTGGTCTTGACTTTAAATATGTTATATAACCCCATTATGTCAGACTGTCTGGATCTTGAGGGTCATTGGTCTAGCACAAAGTTTTTGTGCTTGAAATTAAAATATCAAATCAACTTCTCATATGAAAGATTACAATTTGACAGTCACTTATCACAGGGAAGTACTGAATATATAGTTTATCCAGGACTTCCTGTCACTTATAAAACCCATGAAGATACATTTGAATTGACTTTACAGCTTAATTGTAAATCTAAATAATTTCTCATGTGTTTATTATGTGAATTCAAGTTAGGATATGCCTAATTTACACCTCTACAATATTAAAGAATGATCACAAGATATACATATACATCTTTGTGAAGGTTGAATATCACAGAAAACAAACTTAACTAGAGGTTCCGCTTTGACCCTTGAGTTGCCGCTCCGGCATGAAGCCTATGCTGGTTGTTTTTTTTTAAGCAAAAACATACGTCTCCCCCAACCCCCCACCTTGCCTTGAGTGGGCACATAATTTAAGGGAAAGTGCTATAAAATGAATGTAGCAATAAGTATCCTAAACAAAGCTGCGCATCTAAAAATATTAAATACAAAGAGGCGATTTTCATTGTTGCAGTAACCCAGTGAGGAGTCAGGATTTATATAGCAATGAGTGGATTGCCGACATCTACAGCGTCCAACTAATGTGAAATACATGTAATTGTGAAGCATCAACTATTTCGAAACTGATCACATATAGGAAAGATGCAAAACATACAAGAGCCACACCTATAGTATACATGCTGTACCGTATAGAAGTTTCATGCATCTGCCTTCAGTAGTTTCCAAGATATGGAGTGAACAAAAATTGGACAGACAGATAAGCACATTTTGCATGGACCCACGCAAGCACTAGCTCACACCAAAACCTAACACAGCAAGGAAGCAATCAGAGATTGCTCAATTGTATGCTCCCCCTTCCGCTTTAATCTGACACTGCCCCGCCATTGTTCTGTTCTGTATTGGTCTGTGGAGGCCTAATTTGGATAATTATAAAAATTCTGTTTCAGTCACTTTTTTTCGGCATGCCTCGCATAATACATATTCCAAATATCGACCAACAAGTAATAATACAATGTTTTGATGCAAGATGGTCGCGCAGGGCTTTCGCCAAATCCAAAAATTTGACCTGGTTATGAGACCTACATTCCTTGGGAGTATATTGTGGTGAAATTATGAATTTCATACTTCAGGACCTATGTGGTCTGCTTTGGAATGTAGAATAACAATTTTATAGCCATTTTCCCAGTCCAAATCGGTTATGGACTGAGATCCAGCCTGGACAAATAAATATATCCCATTCACTTAGGTTTGATGAACAAAGGGCCATAATTCTTGAAAATATAACCAAAAGCAGAGAAACTTCACGCTGCACAACTATGGGGCATTGACCACATATCATGCAAATTCCATAATTGTCCATACAATATTAACCGAGATCCAGCCCAGACAAGTCCCAACTCACAAAGATTTCAAGAAAAAAGGGCCATAACTCTTGAAAATATACGCGAAACGCGGAGAAACTTCACGCTGCACAACTACAGGGCACTGACCACATATCCTGCAAATTCCATACTTGTCCATACAATATTAACTGAGATCCAGCCCGGACAAGTCCCAATTCACAAAGACTTGATGAACAAAGGGCCATAACTCTTGAAAATATATGCGAAACGCGGAGAAACTTCACGCTGCACAACTACAGGGCACTGACCACATACCCTGCAAATTTCATAATTGTCCATACAATATTAACCGAGATCCAGCCCGGACAAGTCCCAATTCACAGAGATTTCAGGAACAAGGGGCCATAACTCTTGAAAACATAAGCGAAACGGGGAGAAACTTTACGCTGCACAACTGTGGGGCACTGACCACATATCATGCAAATTTCATACTTGTCCATACAATATTAACCAAGATCCAGCCCGGACAAGTCCCATTCACAGAGATTTCAGAAAAAGGGCCATAACTCTTGAAAATTATACCGGAACTCGGAAAAAACTCTACGCTGCACAACTACGAGGCACTGGCCACATTCCATGCAAGTTTCAATCCTGTCCATCAAATATTAACCGAGATATTGCGCGGACAAGAAATTTGGACGGACAGACGGATGGATGGACAGACGGACGGACAAAGCAATCGCTATATGCCCCCCCTAATTAGAGGGGGGGCATAATGAGATCATAAGGCCATTTCAATGAAGCTTCCATCCAAGTTTGGTGAAATTTCATAAAGTAATTCTCCACATATCTTGTAGACAAGAGTAGTCCTGTACATACATGAAACAAAGCTGGACTTCAGAAACAGATGGATGCACACAAACAAACCAAAACCTAATCAGATGAGGAGGCCATCACGATAAAGCTGCCATCCAAGTTCGGGGAAATTCCATCCAGTAGTTCGTCAGATATTTTACAGACAAGGCTTGTCTATACATGTACAATTAGACCGACGGATGAACACCAAACACGCGCGCACACCAAAACATAATAAGATGCGGAGGCCATTCCAATAAAGATTCCATCCAAGTCTGGTGAAATTCACCAGAGGCCATCACGATGAAGCCTCCATCCAAGTTCGGGGAAATTCCGTCCAGTACTTCTCCAGATATCTTACAGACAAGGCCTGTCTATACATGTATAAGTAGATGGACAGGCAGACAGACAACATACCCAGACAAACGCATGCATGTATACCGAAACCTAATCAGATGAGCCCATTGCATTGAAGCTTCCACCCAAGTTTGGCGAAATTCCGTGGGGTAGTTCTCCAGATATCTTGCAGACAAGGCCTGTATATACATGTACAAGTAGATGGACGGACGTATGGACACGAACGAACGCTCACACACACACACACACCAAAACCTAATCAGACGAAGGGCTGCTCGAAATTCCGTCGAGTAGTTCTCCAGATATCTTGCAGACATGGTCTGTATATACATGAACAATTAGATGGACGAACGGACGATGGACATGGATAAATGCACACTGTCACACACCCAAACCTAATCAAATGAGGGGGTTATCCCAATGAACCTTCCATCCAAGTTTGGTGAAATTATGTCCAGTAGTTCTTCGGATATCTTGCAGAAAAAGGCCTGTATATACATATACATGTACAAATACATGGACAGACGGACACCGAACATGGACGAACGCACACACAAACCAAAACCTAATCAGATGAGAGGGCTATCCCAATAAAGCTTCCATCCAAGTTTGGTGAACTTCCGTGGGGTGGTTCTCCAGATATCTTGCAGACAAGGTTGCATATACATGTACAAGTAGGTGAACGGACGGACGGACACCGGACACGGATGAATGCATGCACACATACACCAAAACCTGACCAAATGAGGGGGCTATCCCACTGAAGCTTCCATCCAAGTTTGGTGAAATTCCGTCCACTAGTTCTCAAGATATCTTGCAGACAAGGCCTGTATATACATGTACAAGTAGATGGACGGACGGACACCGGACACGGATGAATGCACGCACACACATCAAAACCTAATCAAATGAGGGGGCTATCTCACTGAAGCTTCCATCCAAGTTTGGTGAAATTCCGTACAGTAGTTCTCCAGATATTTTGCAGACAAGGCCTGTACATACATGTAAAAGTAGATGGACGGATGGACACCGGACACGGATGAATGCACGCACACACATCAAAACCTAATCAAATGAGGGGGCTATCCCAATGAAGCTTCCATCCAAGTTTGGTGAAAATCCATCCAGTAGTTCTCAAGATATCTTGCAGACAAGGCAAGGGGACGGACAGACATCCAGACATCCATCCATCCAGACAGACAGCACAAACACTAGATGTCTCCCCCCAACATAGTTGGGGGAGACATAATAATCAGTATGTAATACATGTAATTGCTAATTTCTATTCAGGTGGGTAACAGTAGACAGAGCTGTTGTCAAATCAACACCCAGATCAACGAATCATTGTGGCAATATGGATGTCAGAGTTTGTCAGACAAGACAGCAGACAGTTTAGTGCAATAGTCTCACGGAATCGCCTCTACTTCATGAGCTTTATTTTAGTATTCTGCTTGACATTACTGTTATCTCTCTTTGACATTGAAGCGTGATCTGGCGGAGAGAAAACTTTTGTGACAGTCTCATATATCAAACATCTGTCTCACTCATAGTGGCACACAATGAATCCATTATAAATAATAGTTCTTTTAACTAGCTCTATTGTGCAATGCCTGGTATAAAGAGAATGCCCGGTTTCCAGTTTAGCGAATTCTGGGATGATATATCTCAGGGACATTTATCTCAGGCTGGTTTTTCGAGAACGGAAAGAGCTTCTGTATACTTCAAGGGTTGAATCAACAGCTAACAGGTGAGTTTAAAACATTATCTTGTAGATGTGAATAAAATGGAATGACATTGAATGATGGGTTCAATTAACAGTAGTCACCTCATGTGCCTGTTGTTTAAGACGCTCAGACTCTGTTCTCGCTGCAGTTTGTTCCATGGCTTGAAGGGCTTTACGCTGGGCTTGTTCTGCTTCTCGAGATACAGACAACTGCTGACCTAAAGTCTTCACTTGCTCCTGACGAGGAAATAAAACACACGAATTGGCAACAGTGAATATTACACAATTATGGGATTCCCATGAGTGCATGCATACGTTGTCTCGTGGACCAGTGAAAACCAATACAGGTTGTTTTTCTGGTCAATAAAACATTGCATTTACCAAAGTGGAATTTCACATAATTGAATTCTTCTACAAAACAATCACAATGAGTTTGAATTTGACATTGAATGTATTAAAATATTTATGGAAGATTATTCTGACAATTTTTGTGAAGAATATCCCTCAAATTAGGTCTGATCATGCAAGTTGAAAACTGCTGTCAGCCACACAACTGGAGTTTGAAGCAACGTCAGTCAGGTGATTGGCTTCCAAAGTGATTGAATTCCATTGAATAGAATAGCAGAGGATTCACTGCTAGTCATAAAATAAAGTTAATTCTTTGGAGGAATCAGAGACTCTCTGTTTGTTATAGCCTTATCTGGATGTTTGATAATAGGGTGAGGGTTACAGTGGGTTTTCATCATTATGTAATAACAGCTTAAGATTGCTCGAACCTACTCATTAAATCAGGGCACTGCTAACACAGCTGATTGATCAGAGTTCAGCATTTCATAATCTATAAATTAATCAACCTCCAACAACAAAGTGGGCTATTTCGACTGGGCACACTAGGAGGCTACAAGGTAAACTATACTTAAATTATGTTAAACAAAAGACCAAATCGGCACCTGAAATGTTTATTATTATTAGTTTTTTTAAATAATTCCAGAACAGAATTGTCAGACAGAGGATGATTACTGAATGCAGGATAGGACGGAATGCCAGACAAGCTTTTAGTGCAGGTAAACAAGGCAAAATGAAATCTGACAATCTCCAGACACACTCTGAATAAAGATAATAAAGTCTCCAGACCCTGTCTCCTCTGGTCATTCAAATTCACCTAGCATGACATGAAAAAGTTCCGCCAGATACAAACTTTATTCATAAATAATGACCATTCAATTCGCCACAGAAGAATTAGCATTTAGATATTCTGTGTCTAATTTATAATGTCTGATTATATAATGGCTTTGCTGGCCAGGAATATGAAATTATGGCCAGTCGATTACGAAAAATGGTGAAAATTTTTAGTTGAATTGATGAACTGTAAATATGATATACCCAAGAGATGAGATATCTCTGAATATGCAGACACCATGACACAATGTCAGTTATATAATCCTGAGAAGCTCATATTCGAGACATATCCATTAGTCCTGACCCATTACCTCATATATAATTCATACAATCCACGAAACATTCATCGCCGTAAGCATAAATTCATAATTGTACAATATACAAGGAGTGAGTGACTGAATATGATCTAACATCACTTTCAACGATATTTCAGTCATATGACAACGTTCGGGTCCTAATTCTTTTCACACCTCGGACCCCATGGTCCCAGGTGGGGTACTATTCCTTTTTACACCAGGAAACCCCATGAGTGCCCCAGTCAGTCAATAAATAGCTATCTGAGTTGCTGAGGCCCTCAAGTCTTCCATGACCTGGTATGTACACACTCCCTGGAACACCCATGGCTACACAATATACAAATTAAATTACTCATTTTTTTATGACATGTCTGTCAGGACTGAAAGCTTCCCATGTTTCCATGCAATTTTGATGCTGTGATATAACAGGATGTCTTCAAATATTCAGCAATGACTCAAGATGGCAGCAGTACCCATACCGGCCCTTCAGGTATTAGTATTAGTCTTGACACTATCTCTGTGAACACATTTATTTATTTGACCACAACAGGCACATCAAGCATAAATTGCAGGAATCATAATGTGCACGAGAGGCCCGCAATGCATGGACTGTAAAAACCTCTTTGCCCACATACCACTACAAATCCCCCGACAAAGCCAGAATCTGCTGCGGGCTCCCTGAAAGACCAAATCTACAGTGCAATATACCACTGTGGTAGCATTGCAGAACTGCAGATAATTTCCACACTCAGAATGGAAATTCTGTTCAACCATACCTTTGAAGTTCCTAACCCATCTAGAAGCTGAATGTTGGCTTCTCTCTCATTGTTCAAAGCTTGTTTTAACCGGGTCATCACTTGTGAAGAGGTTTCTTGAAATTCAGATCCATCTCGAGCTGAAAATGTTCAGTCAACATAAAAACATTCAACTTTATTAAAGGTATAAGAGCAAGCAAAACTGTAAAAATTACAAGAATTTTATAAAATCTCAAGTCTCATTTTTGGTCCCAAAAATTAACATATGACTTTATGACCACAGATCTGGGCCATGATACTGAACTACATGTATGGGATATGTGCCACTAGATAGACATTGGGTCTGAAATAGAATTCGAATTTCCCTGGAAATATCTGATAAATTTTACCCAATTGGGCATCAAAACTCATGGTGCCCAAACCCGTTTAACGGGTTCAAAGATTGTCTGCTTCAGGCCTTGCTAATTTTTCCATTGAAAACATTACAGAATAATGAATGGCTCAATCAAGTAAGCATACCTTTTTGTTGAAGTTCTTTGACATGATCCACCAGTTTTTTAGCTGCCTGTTCTGCCTTCCATCTCCTCTCCCTTTCTGTCTCTAGCTCTTTCATCAACAACTGAAATGGGAGATCAAAGTTCAAACATATTACTCAACACAGCAATTATATTAAGCTACATTTCCGCGAAATTTTCAGCCCTCTCTCTCTTCTCCCTTGAGTATGGACTGAGTATAGTTGAAGATGGTTTTTCATCAAATCAATGCTATATGGTAAAGACAAAATCAAATTAAAATCAGATCCACAAGAGATAAGTGGATCTGACACTTTTACATACGTGTATGGAGGTCATTCTCTGCTGGTTTGAGGCAGCAATCATGGAAATTTCCATTTCTGCTCCTTAGTAAAGCAGGGAGTGCCTAAATAATGCGATCGCCTGGATTCAAATTTCAACGAGGCTTTAAAGCCAAAGAATCAGGACAAGTTGACAATTAACTGATATATGGTGAAATGTCCCCATGTGGTGCTGTCTATATCACACTTGATTGAGGTCCAAATCATGCAGCTCCTCGTAATCAAACCTACACATCCCAGTTAGCATATTATTTCGGATAAACAAAAGGAATATTGGTATCTAGATAAAATTGTAATGTTGAGTACTATTATGATGTTGAAAAGTGATGTTTTGGAGCGACACATCCGTTTTCAAAATGAGGTCAAAGCTGCTGTTCAAAGAGCTGACAGGCATGACGAATGAAGTTATTTCCATGCATGCGAGAAGGTGACCACATGGAGTTGAGATATGTTTCAGATTCACTTGTTCCTTTTTCTCAGAACATTCTCAGCTCTGTGATCTCACTTGACAAATGCAAGAGTTACCGAACTTGAATTTGTCAGTTTTCTGATGTTAGAAAGTATTAGAAAAGGCTCCTAGATATCTATTTAAATAGTGTTGAAAAGTGAATGTTTCAGAGGATGACATACGGTACCATGATTTAATGTACATGTATATCACTGTCCTAATTCAGGACGTGAGCCTGTGATATAAAATAAAAAGTCAGGTCATGGCACCACTATTTTCGACCAGAAATGTTCCCAATTGTGTTGATTGGTCAAATATGATGAATCTATCAACAGTAATTTTCTTGGCCAGAAATTGCATTGAGATATATGCATATGAAATTGTTCAGGTCCTCTTTTGTATATCAGTTTTTAACTCGCTTGATCTAGGATATGTGTCTATGACAGATATATTTTAAATGTTCTGTAAAAAAGACACAAAATAGCAGCTCTACACATTCCACTTGAGAAATAACATGAGGCACCAGAGGTGCTAGAACCCCTTAGCTGTAATATTCTAGAAAACATTATCAGTTATGTCACGAGTATGTGTACATGTGGCAGAGCAGTGTGATCAACAGTTTATTGAGCTGTCTCACTAAATGCCATATTGTACATGTAAGCAGCATTTTGTTCGGTTTTTTGTTTTTACATTTTTGCTTCTAAGCGCCCAGAACTATATTTTATAGGGTTTGTTTAACACTTGACAATTCAGCTTTCCATTAAAGTCTATTATCGTAATTGTCGCCAACCAACGTTTTGAATCTGCCACCCCCCCCCCCCCCACCGAGGGTTCCCGATTGTCAGTAGAATTTGACCAAAGCATAATTATAATAAAACTTATTT
This sequence comes from Hanleya hanleyi, assembly GCA_036873755.1. Taxonomy (NCBI): domain Eukaryota; kingdom Metazoa; phylum Mollusca; class Polyplacophora; order Lepidopleurida; family Hanleyidae; genus Hanleya; species Hanleya hanleyi. Next base: position 302,048 of record JAVTVY010011894.1, read on the forward strand.
TTAAAAAAACATGAATTGCAGGCAAGCACCTAAAAGGTGCGTGGACCCCTCAGCCTGTTTTTTTTAGTCAAGTAGGATCAGGGCTGCATCTAGAGCCAATTTAGTTTCTGGAAACATATGGGCGCCCAAAACTCAAATGAAACAACATGAGATTGATCTAATCAAAACCCCTCGGCTTTCCCCAAGTGATTGTGACCCATGTGTAGTGTGAATTGGAGAAGAGATAGTTCTATGTGGGATAATCAAGATATACCGGTAGTTGGTTACATTCAGGCATATAGGACAGAAATAGAAAAATTATATATCTGTAAAGGGGCATAACTCTGTAAAATATGGGTCGAGGGGAACCACTTTCGATAGGCGTCTGACTTAGCACTCTGTAAAATAAGAACCAAGACGAATAAGCTGTACCAAACCTGGATCTGCAGATTTAACTTACAAATAAGCTACAGATAACAAAATTGCAGATTATTACATCCGAAAGGGGCATAACTCCATAAGCCGAGGCGAGTACTCCTTAGTTGGCTTGTAGAATACAACAATATAAATAAGTTTCCAAAATATAGTGTCTATACCGAACACAGTTCTGCAGATATAGTTGGTTACATTTAGGCATATAGGACAGAAATAGAAATTAATATATCAGTAAAGGGGCATAACTCTGTAAAGTATGGGCCACTTTCGATAGGCGTCTGACTTAGCACTACTGTAAAATAAGAACATAAGCTGTACTGAACACGGATCTGCAGATATAACTTGTACATTCAACTACAGATAACAAAATCGAAGATTATTACATGTACATCCGAAAGGGGTATAACTCCATAAGCCGAGGCGAGTAATCCTTTGTTGGCTTGTAGAATACAACAATATAAATAAGTTTCCAAAATATAGTAGCTATACCAAACACAGTTCTGCAGATATAGTTGGTTATATTCAGGCATATAGGACAGAAATAGAAATTAATATATCTGTAAGGGGCAGAACTCTGTAAAATATGGGCCGAGGGAAGCCACTTTCAATAGGCGTCTGACTTAGCACTAGATAAATAAGTGTTGAAAATTTGGTGGTTGTATCTCAAGCGGTTTTGCCTAAAATGTGTTAACGGATGGACGGACGTACGGACAGACGGACGTACATGGCAACGACAATACCCCGAGGCCAAAATGGCCGAGGGGTAAAAAACGAAAGTGTTGTTGTTGTTCAATTTGAAAAACTAGAAAAAGCCTCTGGGATCCTCAATATCGATCCGATTGCATAGCTGGGTATTGAATTTCATGTTAATAAACCTCTGTTTTGTGATTGATCACAGGCTATTTGCGCCGAAATTCACTTACAAAAATTGGACCCTCAATAATGAATTACGAAAAGGAACTGGGAGTTTGGGATCAGAACCTGCAAAAAATTCCTGGATACCTTATAAAACAGACTTCGGTTTCACGTGAGTGGTGTGCTGGGATTACAGCATGCAAGAAAGTGTAGCTTTATCAGTGGCAATTTATGCATTGCACAAGTGTGATAACAAGTAAACACACTGATTGACACAGGCCCACCCTTATCATTATTGTTGGGGGGGGGGGCATAAGCTCCAGGTATGCAAACTGGTTCAAAATTGCGCAGAGTCAAGCTAAAAATTGGCTCTCCTAATCACTCGTTTTAAATAATTTCCAAGGTACAGTAACATGTTTGGTGACAAAAATTGACAAAAATGTTGTACCAGTTAAATGTGTGGACACAAATATTGTTCATGCAAAAGTTTTAGGATAAAACATATGATGTAGAATAGAATGATTTAATAGCAAAATTAACGAAAATGTTGTCCTTCATTCAATGAGAATCTTGAATGGACCCTGCTTTCTTGTATCAGGCATGTCAGGGAACATTCAAAATTCACAATGAAACATGCAACCAAGGGTTCGCGATGGGCATAGACAACAGTGCAAAAGCTAAGCCATCAATAAATAATAAAATAAAAAAAAAATTAAAAATCATGAAATCATCATAACCATCTGAAAATCTAATCATTTCATCAGTCAACATTCAGGAAGCTCTCACCAAAGTTTGGTCGGGCCCGACTTCATAGATCTGCAGATATTCAGCGGACAAGAACATGTTGACGGACGGATGCTAGGACGGACGCTAGGACGTACGTACATGGCAACGACAAGACCCCACAGCCCTATGGGCTGAGGGGTAAAAATTTAAAAATGATTCCACTATATCAATAACCCAAAAGATACATAAGGCACCCCTACAAAATACATTCTATACTGGATAGAAGTTTTGAGCACCTGCCTTCAGTAGTTTTCAAGATATGGAATGTTAACGAAATGATACGGACAGACGGACAGATCGACAGACAGACAGACGGACCAACAACAATACCCCTAAGCCCATTCGGGCTGAGGGGTAAAAAGCCATTGAGCTATATATATATATATAGTCACAGCCTACATGTACATGTAGATCTGAAAATTGTTCTGGTATAATAAAGATGACATATAAAGGAAAGAATTTATTTGAAAGCCAGACAAGACCGTATGTACAGTTAATCTTAAACAATAACTACTAGAACTGGAAGATGGGGAAGAAGAGATAGTTCAAGGAAAGGAAGATACCGTGAACAATTATTATGGGGCATTCTCATCAACAATGGGATTTCTAAGGCTTTATGGTGTTGACGGCTGTCATTATGAGGCTCCATCTTGCGGTGTTTGGGAGTGTTAACCAACTTCCCCAGTAACGCGTAAATTGAGTATGAAACGGACACAATAATCTGGGGTAAAACTGATCTATTTGCTCGTCTCCAAGCCGTAAAAAATTCTTCCTTTCAATTAACATCTACACAGGAGAGGGCAACTTTGAAAATTGAGAGAAATGCCGGATATCGTAAAAAGTTCCTGTCCGTTCATCGCAGCAAATAACGTTATAGATGGCCTTTACCTGCTGAACCATGTAAAGAATAAAATCCTACGTAACTGAGTATAAGTTTATGGCATCTTCCAGCTCTCTCGCATCGCCTGTAATGCTCTTTTATCCATAGATGGCAATAAAAGAAAATTGTATCACGCTTGGAATTAAAATGGTCTTCTCATAAACAGTATTAACAAGTCCCAACTTCTGCCAAACAAGTCAGTTTTCCAAGATTATGTAACATTCCCATTCTTCTTTCAAATTGAAGAAGAGCAATATAATGAGAAGATGTAACACTTTGTAGCTGGAGCCATGAATTAATGGGGAATATAATGTATGTATCACTTTTCAAGAATTATCCTGACCTGTCCTATTTTGCTTATTTAAAAATTAATCAAAATTTGAAGATACGTCACAATTCCATGTCAAGAGCAGTAACCTCCCCCTCCTCTCCCTCACAACCCCACAACTTTTATTAATTAGTTTTAGAATTCAACATTTACCTTTCAATTAAAAAAAAAAATCAAAATTCCAACTCTAAACAGTGTAAGTTTGAACCTGAAAATGGTTAGAATCATGATCTCTGTGTAGAAAGAAACTAAAAGGTCATTTCCCCAAATCACATGATGTTTGTTCATGTTTATCCCACATAAAATGCTCGATTGTTATTTTATTGGATATATCATGGCTAACTTTTAGTGCAGTCTGTGTAACTTTGAAAAGACGTTCCAATTAAATTTATTCCTGACAATTTTGTGACACTGGTGACCCTAAAACTATTTCTGAGCAACTGTCTAATTAAGCCACCATAATTTATGGTTTACACAAAAGAAACATTTTCAAACGGTGCTTCCCAAATTTGCTTGCTGACAATTATCAACAGTGGACCAATAATCCAATAATTTACTTTTCAGATCAGAATAGAAGGGTATTCTCACAACATTATCCGGTTTCCTTTGATGTCACAAGATTAGTATATAACACAATTATGTTTCTCTTCTGTTCTATATCTTGATTATACAAACCTAACATCAGCACACATAAATGGGGGTCCAAACTTCCGGAAAGAATTGTCCATCGCATGCTTCCCTTCGTCTAGCCATTGCTTAAAAGGTTGATGGCCAATTAAGAAAATCTATTTCTACATGTAGATATTTTTGTATATTCCTTGACCTATAAATTGAGGGGGTTACTATGGTAACAGAAACAGACAAATGAAATATAAATATTTATTACTTGACAATGCCTATGAAGGCAAATTTAATTAGACAATTCATGCTCCAATGTTTTCTTCAAAGAACAGTCCTAGGGAAATTTTCCACTTAATTCCTAACGAAAAAGAAAGAAAAATATTCTCATCAACAGCAATTGTCATACACACCATATAAAAAAGTTAAATCAAGCCAAAAAGAATTGAAGCATGTCATTATACAATGATGCAGGGATTCATACACGTCGGTTTTTGCCACCGGTATTCGGTGGCAAAATTCACTAGGAAACTCAATTCGGACTGTAAAAAACTGAAGTGTGTGCGTTTAGCACAGTAAATATTCAATTTCTCAGCTATAAACTCAATTCTGTGAATGCTAAAACTCGTAATTCGACCAACAAATCCGTTTAAAATTTTTTTAGACGTACGCACGTCATTTATTCAGAAAAGTTCGTTAAAACGAGTAAAAACGCACCTTGTTTACAAGATCGTTTACAGGAACACATTCTCCACGTTCGGGATAAAAAAAATTGAAGGGCAACAACTCGTGTTAGTTTCCCTCAATTTGGGTCACGTAGTAGAAATGCGTCGATGTTATTGGGTAAAATGGTCACGTGTTTTAAAGTCTTTTCATTCAACCCCGCGAAAACCTGATCACCTGACGTAACCCGACTTTCTGATTGGTCAACCATAAATATCGCTTGAGTACGCAATGCGCCGTGGTCGAATTCGACAGCTCACCGAAGCCACGCGTCGCGTAAACAACAGGATTTTTACCGAATGTTGAATAAATGTTCAGTATTCTTTATCCTAAGTGTATAACCAGGAATACATATGGTGACATCTATAAGATTTTAGACGAGTTATTTAGTCGGAATGAAGCAAAACAGACCGTCCATCGTTAGTAATCTGAAAGTGACAACATTTCTTACGTGAGTTTTACAGTACAATATTTTTGCCAAATTGCGTTTCCTAAATATTTCTAAAGCTGTAAAATGCCAAATATGTTCCGAATGTATGTTCAGGGGTTCAAATTAATGTATCGTGCATCAAATACCATCCATTATTTCATTTTATTTGTCAATTCCAACGACTTGACAGACACCGTTTTTGAACCCATTTTGAAAGGTTCAACACTGCTTGACAGCCTGGCACTCGGAAATCGACAGCACTACCGTACTAGTAGGGTTAAGAGACAGTCAGGAAGGAATAAAACACGTTCTTAAAATGTCAAGTTTTATCTTGGATATATTTCCTGAAATGAATTTAGTAAATTGTCATGCACATTGAGTCATTTTGCACAATTTCCACTGAAGAAAAACCAATCCATTCATACAACATGAAATCTCTAGATTCAGGTGATCGATTGATTATGTGGTTGATCTACTAGGAGATCAAAAAATCGATCACCTGGATCAATTTTTTGATCCCCCCGTGCTGTCTTATTTCGAGGCCTGTTCAACATTTTAGGGAAACCCCCGATTGGGATTAACTATCGCAATTTAGATCTCATTCATTCCAAATTAGGAAGGATATGGATTATTTAAACTGACAAAAATATTTTCATAACTGAAACAATGCTAGTAATTGGGGTGCAGTTGTCGGTAGGAAATGGGAATTGAGCCATCTCCGATAGACTGCACCCCTAGAAGGCTGAATTTGTGGTGATAGAATATTCTATTCTTGTTCAAATAAATTAAGACAGTTCAATGATTATGTCAAATTTGAGGTTATATTACTTTATTCTAAGCTTTAAACTCTATCTCAGAACCATTAAATATGGCAGCGGCAAAAACACAAAAAAAACTCAATAGCAATCAGGACGCCGGTGGCAAAAACTGATAAAAACTCAATTGAGGTAAAAAAAATACTGAAATTTCAGTATCCGGTGGCAAAATTTTGGACTTCTATGAATGCCTGTGATGTTATGTTTCATGTTTAGTCTGCTTAAAGTGATCGTAAACCCTCAAGTAAAGTTTCCATCAAATGAAAGACCATTGCGAACAGAGTCGAAAAATATTTATTGTAATTTTCTACGATTTTATTACACAAAGCAAACTGCAAATAAAGCATGCTATTCTATGGTGGTCTGTTGCAATCATATTTAGGTCCAGTGACGTCACACTGCCTTAATACATACCCGGTATATTTCAAACTGTGTATGCACTTTCCAATGCTTGATTCAAGCTTAAGGTGTGCATACTTTGAGTTTCAACACAGACTCACTGTTCGAATGTGCATGTTTCACCAAAATCTTGGAGATGGTAACTCATGTGTCAAGTCAATTTGAATCTTGTGTTTAATTTCTCAGATTTTGGTGAAACATGCACTTTGGAACAGTGAGTCTGTGTTGAAAATCAAAGTATACACACCTTAGGCTTGAATCAAGCATTGGAAAATTGTGTACATACACAGTTAATATATGTATTAAGGCAGTGTGACGTCACTAGGCCTAAATATGATTGCAACAGACCACCATAGAATAGCATGCTTTATTTGCAGTTTACTCTGCATAATAAAATCGTAAAAAATTACAAAAAATATTTTTCGACACTGTTCACAATGGTCTTTCATTTGATGGAAACTTTACTTGAGGGTTTACCATCCCTTTAACCCAGGGCTAGGAGCCACATGAACCCATGCATGTTCATATGAACAGTCGCAAATTGTGACTGGGATACATCATTCTCTAGATAATGACTTCAACTCCATTTCTTGAGAGAGGGTCATTTTCATTTCCGAAATAATCTACAAAATTTTATGGACGATGCATAAATTTTTAGCTCTGAATTCATAGGTTTATATTAGTTTGAAAAAAATTAGTTGAGCAAAAAATATATCAAAACAAATGGGGAATTTCTCTGCTGATCGTTTTGATTATAAGTTTACCAAAGTTCATTGAAACTCGACACACGGGGCCAGAAATGGTTATTGGCATAATGAATGGGGTACCCTCAATTGGCTAATAACCACAAGATGGTGTTATCACCATTTCCATCCAATTAAATCGCCTTGCTTTCGTGTTTGCCAAGCACATAACAATATAGGGAATTCAAGACGACTATTTCCCCTTTATTTTGGTGGGCATCAATGCAGAAGTTATCAAGGGAATTCTTTGGTATTTCAAGCAGTTGAACAGGTCAGTTTTTGACTAACCTTTCAGACAACATTTTCATTGTTTCACATTTGTAGGTTATTTTTACACCATCGTGCATGTTTTGTTTTTTTCGAAGAAAGATTAAATTATGTCACAGTTCATAAATGAAAGTACTCAAGAGTACTATTGTCTGGAACAGTAATGGATGTGCAATATCAATTCGTTGCTTCAGAATAGTGTACATCTATTTCGATTTTCGGGAGTTTCCGAATTGTCACCGTAAGAGTTATTTGCCCCTGCCCGCTAGTGGGCACTCGAGTCAGGGAAGACAAAATATGTACTCAATAACATGAAAAGAGATAGGGTGCAATAAGCCTTTTCGCGGTTACAAGAATCGGGAGTGATCTAGAGTTCGCTGTGTGAAATGAGTTACCTGTATTTCTTTATTCAGCATTACAAAGGCATGAAAACAAATACAGTTTGCCATACACGGTTTACCTCTGGACATCGCAGAGAATATTTGAGCTCCTTGATGAAAGCTACCATGAACAATCTTTGTGCTGCTAATTATATGGGCAGGAGGCCCAGGATCCGTTTCCACTTCATTTGCCATTGTTATGAGAGCCGGCAAATAATACCTACATACAAACAATTGCATAATCCATAAACTGGCAAAATAAGAACAGTTAGACCTGGAAGCTTCATCCTCACTATAAAACCTGTAGTTTACTGTGACCTTTAAATTCAATGATGTAAAAAAGCATACACAAGCAAGAGTGCTGCCAATCTGATTAAAACTCAGACTTAATATCCACTCCTATATATCTGACATGTCGCTAATTAAGATCTGGGACAGTTCCTATCTTAAATCTGTTGCGCATGTCAGACTGGCGACCAGACTGGCGACCAATCACAGTCCGGCCTCCAGGCGAAGAGCATTTGGAGGCAACGCCAGCATTGCTCCGGTATAGTAAATGGAACGTGCACAATCAAGGCATTGCCAGCGGACACGCCGACTACGCGAAATGGAAAGCGCCCTATATTCAGTGGCGGCCAAGTTCAGGGGCGAGATCTAAAATTATGGTGTGTTGGCGTGCCCGCATTAAAGCAGGAGCAACTGCAGATGCTTTCTTGCTTGCTACGTAAAAGACACTGTATAGCCGTTCTTCTTACCGGCTACGGGAAATCTTTATGTTGCCGAGTGTACGGACGAGACGCAGAAAAATCCAACCCCCATGCAGGCGGCTGATGAAGACGTTCTTGCTGTCGACTCCAGTCCATGAGCGATCACCGAAGATTATTATTTGCTCCCCGTTGCTCTCTTCAATGACAGACCAGGTGAAAAGATCAAGGGATATTTCTTGCACTGCTGGATATATAGGTACGGTTATTTTGTTTCATAAAATCAGTTCATAACTGCATCGCAACAACAACGGAGATTAGGAGATTAGCCGTCACGCTATAATACGAGGCGTCTCATTGGGCGACTATTTGACCCGGAAACTATTTGATTCGGAGTTCATCTGACGGATTTGTTATAGGAACTGTCCCAGATCTTAATCAGCGACATGTCCGAAAGAGGAGCGGTTTATTAAGTCTGAGTTTTAATCAGATTGGAGTGCTGCTAGCTTTACCTGATTGCCTCGTAATCGTATGCAATGGATACCAATTTGTTGTATGTACTGGTCAATAGAAATCCCCATCGTTCTTAGAAATTTAATTTACACGTGCCTTACAAGTTAAATTTAGAACTTTCGAGCGTGTTTTCAGCTCCAAATGTGCTCCACTCCAAAGTGTGCTCAACTCCAAGTGTGCTCAACTCCAAGTGTGCTCAACTCCAAGTGTACGCACAACTCGATCGTACAAACCAGACCTATTAAATTCGGGCCAAATTCACAATCACGATTTAGTGAATTGGCACGGACAATTGACAAATAGGCCAAAATACTTTGAAGCTAAATTAATTGCCAAATTATGCGACAAATATTTTCTCATTATCAGCACTGAAATGTAAATGTTGTTGTTGCTGAGAAAGGAATTCTGACGAAACGTTTTCCTTCAGCTCAAGTTGCAAGCGAATCCGATGATGGGCTGTAAACAACACAAACAATGATTCAGTTCAAGGACGTAAATATACAGTATGGTCTGGTACTTGCCAATGAATCAAACCAAGTTTTCCCCCCACGTCGACGGTCGTCCACTTTACACGTCTGCTTATCATCACGGGCAATGCATGCTGACACTAAAATCCCGCCAGAAGGAAACCACCCTTGTACCAAAAACATTGTCCACTAATTCACGAGCAGTACGTGTAAACAAAACAAGGTAAAAGATACGACTGGCAATACCGTTAAAATACAGGCCTTCGACTAATTCATCTAAATATACAAACGTTTTTGGTTGGTTTTATCCCTTCGGATGTGTGAACTTGCGGATTTTCTTTCCTTTGACCGCATCACTCATTGGCTGGCCTAATCACACTCATAAGCTGGCCAGATGGCTCTGCGCAGTTATTGTGTTATTTGCTGTACGACAACAGAGTCTGGGAATAGGGCTTCGCCCTGTTCCAGACAAAAATCTGTTCAAACATCAGTCGAATTTGTGACCTGTTGAAAATATCTCTGATGAAAATCCAGGCATTCAAAACAGTTTGATAAGAATACGATACATTTGCCCATGACTTAAAATGGATATATATGGGGTTGGCAGTGGAAACTACAGCAGTTGACATGTATATCAGGAGCTGACACAACAAGGGTTAATGATGGGTAGAAATGGATAATGTTAATTATCATTGGCTTAGAGAATATTTCTTCATCCATTTTGCTGTTCATCCATAGTTTGATCTTAGCATAACAGGGACATACATGTCACAAAACTCACACACATGCTCCTATCTATTATCTTTGGACAGAAACTGGCCTTGGAATCAGAACAGCGAACATTGTGAAGCCATGATCTATGTCCCAGACTACAAATGCAATAATGGTTAAGATTATAGAGGATTCAAAGAAGCCATACAATTAAATCACACACATAGGTTTGGAGAACCGCCATCAGCAAGCGCCTCCAACATAATGGTTTCCCATTGTCACAGAATCCTCCAGGAACTCTCACCAACTTGTTCTCCCAGTGTACTTTAAGCAAAAGTGTAAGGCAAAAGCAAGAATTGATTACATGACCATCCATAATGCAAAGAGAAATGTGAGGTTGCCTCAGCTTGAATATTACAAGATCTCATCTAGAAATACCTTCAATTCCTGTCTCCTATCAGATAAGTGTTCACAAACAACTTCACAACAATGACTGTGAAATGTAATTTCCATGTGGAGTGATGTGTTTGGTATTGGCCATTAAGGCATCCATTGATACTTTCACTGATATTAATGTAGGGTATGGTACTGTATAAGTGCAAAGTCTATAGATTGAAATGGGAGTAGGGCTTGAATTCTTCTGAGGGACAATACAAATTAATAGGGTACATGTATTACTACATGTACATCATATTTTTTAGACTATGTCAGCTATATCTAACAAATCCTATTGAGTGCTCATTCTCCTTATCCCTACTAAAATTGAAGTCAGTAGGTCAAAGGTCAAGGTGGCCTAAAAGTCTGAAATTCTTGAAAATCGCACTTTTATGCGAGTGGATAATATACATGTATGAGAGAAAGACATCGTATCCCAGAACAAAACTGAGGTCAAATTTGACCCAAAATTAAGGGAATCATCGAAATTCAAATAACTTTTTGGAGAGGATACATGAGAGATGATATTGTCAAAGGTCTAACAGATCTATACCACAGTGCCCCCACCCCCCACCAAACTGTTGAAAACTTTGTCTCTGCTATTACTCCAGTCCAAGGATGTGCATTGTGACAAAACTTCAGGAATACCTCCAGCTTTAACATAGCAAATAAGAAACACATTGACGTCGAAAGATCAAACGTCATGCATGTACTCTCGTCAGAGATACATGTACTGCAGTCAGACATACATGTACTCCAGTCAGTACTCCAGTCGGAGATAGATGTACTCTCGTCAGAGACACATGTACCCCAGTCAGACATACAAGTTCTCATGGCAGGCATACATGTACTCCAGGTAGACATACAGGTACTCCAGTCAGACATACATGTACTCCAGTCAAACATACAAGTACTCCTGGCAGGGATACATGTACTCCAGGTAGATATGCATGTACTCTAGTCAGACATACATGTACTACAGTCAGACATACAAGTACTCCTGACAGGCATAAATGTACTCCAGGTAGATATGCATGTACTCCAGTCAGACATACATCTACTCCAGTCAGAGATACATGCATTCTAGTGAGACATACATGTACTCTACTCAGACATACATGAGCTCCAGTCAGACATACAAGTACTCCTGGGAGGCATACATGTACTCCAGTCAAACATAAAAGTACTCCTGGGAGACATACATGTACTCCAGTAAGTACTCCAGTCAGACATACATGTACTACAGTCAGACATACATGTACACAAGTACTCCAGTCAGACATACATGTACACCAGTCAGACATACATGTACTCCAGTCAGACATACATGTATTCCAGTCAGACATACATGTACTCCAGTCAGAGATACAATTACTCCAGTCAGACATACATGTATGCCAGTCAGACATACATGTACTCCAGTGAGACATATATGTCAGACATACAATTACTCCAGTCAGAAATACATGTAGGCCTACTCTAGTCAGACACACATGTACTCCAGTAAGACAAAAACGTACTCCAGTCAGACAGACATATATGTACTCCAGTCAGACATACATGTACTTCAGTTAGACATACATGTACACAATTACTCCAGTCAGGCACACATGTACACCAGTCAGACATGCATGTACTTCAGTTAGACATACATGTACTCCAGTCAGACATCATGTACACAATTACTCCAGTCAGACACACATGTACACCAGTCAGACATACATGTACTCCAGTCAGACATACATGTACTCCAATCACACATACATGGATGCCAGTCAGACATACATGTGCTCCAGTCACACATACATGTACACAATTACTCCAGTCAGACGTACATGTATGCCAGTCAGACATATATGTACTCCAGTCAGACATACATGTATTCCAATCAGACATACATGTACTCCAGTCAGAAATACATGTACTCTAGTCAGACACACATGTACTCCAGTAAGACAAACATGTACTCCAGTCAGACATACATGTACTCCAGTCAGACATACATGTACTCCAGTCAGAGATACATGTTCTCCAGCCAGACCTACATGTACTCCAGTCAGACCTACATGTACTTCAGTCAGAGATACATGTACTCCAGTCAGAGATACATGTATTCCAGTTAGCGATACATGTACTCCAGTCAGAGATACATGTACTCCAGTCAGACATACATATAATCCAGTCAGACATACATGTACTCCAGTCAGAGATACATGTACTCCAGTCAGACATACATGTACTCCAGTCAGGCATACATGTACTCCAATCAGACATACATGTTCTCCAGCCAGACCTACATGTACTCCAGTCAGAGATACATGTACTCCAGTCAGAGATACATGTACTCCAGTCCGACCTACATGTACTCCAGTCAGAGATACATGTATTCCAGTCAGACATACATATAATCCAGTCAGACATACATGTACTCCAGTCAGAGATACATGTACTCCAGTCAGACATACATGTACTCCAGTCAGGCATACATGTACTCCAATCAGACATACATGTTCTCCAGCCAGACCTACATGTACTCCAGTCAGAGATACATGTACTCCAGTCAGAGATACATGTACTCCAGTCCGACCTACATGTACTCCAGTCAGAGATACATGTATTCCAGTCAGTGATACATGTATTCCAGTCAGTGATACATGTACTCCAGTCAGATACATGTACTCCAGTCAGACATACATGTACCTCATTCTTCAATTCCCTAGATGTTCATCATGCAATTCAAGAAATTCTATATTAGCATTACTACAACATAATCCTTCATTACCATAGCTGCACAGTCATAAATGACTCTGCTCAAGCTCTCTGTAGAACTACTTTTAAGTCAGTCAAGTCCATAATTCAAGTAATTAGTGTTAATACAAGAGATAGGAACATGAGGCACCAGCGGTGCTACAACTCCTCAGCCCCTTAACAGTCTAGACCAAGATGTTTTTATGGGTGTAGAAGTTTGGATAAATAGGAGCGGGTTATGGCATGCGAAAAGCAAACCCAAGCCACAACTCAGACAGGTGAATGGGTTTATACTTGGTGTAAGAACACACAAGACAAAGCCTACAATAGCCTGTCTGAGCTCAACAATGCGTCTAGACGTGACCCTTTTCAGCTGCACAAAAGCCTCAACAAAAGCCTCAACAATGCGTTCTTACACATATCGACCGATGAATGGATGGATACACTGACACACGGAGGGACAGACAGTCGGAATCCAGTATACCCTCAACTATGTACAGGGGTATAAAAAGTGACACGGTATCCACATATCTAAAGGGGGGGAAAAAACATGTACAGTTGTGATCTTATTGCCCTGGCCTGAAACTAAGTGTCGGACGGGTCTTTTGTCCATTTGTCCTCTGTTTATCTGTTGCCCCATATCCTGTCAAGCAGTTGATGTCAACGTGAAAGAAACAATTATTATTAAAAAATATTCACAATATTATTCACAATTCAACCCCTGTTTTATATATTTTTAAGAAAAAAAATATAATTTTTTTAAATGTTACACATGGCCCATGGGATGAAAGAAATAACTACAACCGGCTAGAGTTACTGAGCTGTATCATGATGGGATGGGATTTCCGGCCAAATATCGGAGCCAGTTCATCTCAGAGAAGTGAAATTCCCCACAGTATCTGTATGTAATTTGTGCATTTTTATTCTGAAATTCGAAGGAAATCTATTCAGAATCAAAACAAACCTCCAATACCTCACATGTTATTTTCATAGTGCCTAGTCACAATGTTACAACATTGCAAGCCCAACGTCATTGTGCTTTGAAAAAAAAAAAAAAAACCCACGTGAGGCATTGGAGATTTTCTTTGATCCTGAACAGATTTCCTTCAAATTTCAGAATAAAAATGCACAAATTACATATGGATACTGTGGAGAATTTCACTTCTCTAAGAACTAGAAGCTGCGCTATCGAAACCCCTCGGCTCTGAACCCCAGCTATTATAATGTAAGGGTGTCTCTACCAATTGATTGGCTTGTGGGAAGAAATATTTACCCCTAGTATTGTAAATGTACTTTCTTTGAAAAAAAAAAAGTTTTCCTCCCCTTAAATTAATTTATTTGTGTCTCAAATCTTAACCTGCTATCAATGTATGCCATAATCCTCCATTTTGGAGATCTCCTGCAAAGAAATTATCGCCCTTGATCGTCTCGTCGATCATCCGCTAGGTGGCGTGTTCTCCGCGCATGCCCTTCCTCTTTTTCCTTTGCAGTCTTGGTAGCAAGACGTGTTTTGAAAGAGCTCCTGTAAACAGTAACTTTTGGTTGTTATAGACGCACCCTAGGGTTATTTTTTTTCTCCCGTAAGTTCATCATGAACTAACGTAGTCACCCAGACTATAAAGTATAATAAAGATGTGAATCATGTCGTCAGTTTTGGCCAGTTTAAAACTCGCATTTGTTTTGTTTCAAGTGCAGGGCACAGGTCTGTTACAGACAGTGACAGGCCGCGAATGTGCAGACTGGGACGACGTGACCTGGCTTAGCCATGCTATGTGCAGGGCACAGGTCTGTTACAGACAGTGACAGGCCACGAATGTGCAGACTGGGACGACGTGACCAAGGCTTGGTCTAGTAGCCGGGACCCGGCGAAGAGCCGTACCCCGGAGCCGCATGTTGGGATGGTGGACAAGTCAGCAGTCCGGAGCACAGACCGGGACTACCAAGAGAAGTCTAAGACACGGACTCGATCGCCGGAGCGGGACCTCGGCACCAGCACGGCACAGCCCCACACAGCACTTCGGGAAATCGACTCCAGACCAGCACCGGGACCACGCCTCCGGGATGTCACGGCCTTATGCAGAACACCAAGATTCCGATAAGCCACGGACCTACACGGAGCGAGAGGTTTCTTCCAGAGACGGGGCTGCAGTCCGGAGCCGTACCCCGGAGCAGGAGACGGCACGGACCTATGTAGAACGGACTTATCCAGTACGCCGAGAGGTTACATCTCACCGGGAGTCCACATCTAAGAAGTCACGGACTTTAGACCAGCATACAGGACCATGGCTCCGAGAAATCACGGCCCGATGCAGAACTCCGAGACCCCGTCAAGCCAAGAGCCTACAGGGACTACCGGGATACCGAGAGAATTCAAGACTATACAGATCGACGGTACTCCGATACCGATGCAGGGTACTCCGATACCGATGCACAGACCCGACTACTGGTGAACCTTCGGGGCCGTAACATGGACAGATCCAAAGTTCAGAGTCGTACCCCGGCGCAAGCAGATCACGGACCTATTGGGAACGGACTTATCCAGAACACCGTGAAGCCGTATATAGGAAGTCACGGACTTACACAGTACGGATTTCTTAGAACGGACTTAGCCAGAACGCCACACCACGGTTCCGGAGACAGCTCGGACCCGTACTACAGCATGAAGATCCCGGGAACACAGCCGTTCATCACAACGATACCGGGTTTTCAGCTTTATTCGTCTACGCCGGAATTTCGGCGGTAAAGCGGTGGATTCAAGCCGCATTCCCGAAGGCCGAAGAATTCTCTGAAGATTAAAGTCAAGTCAAATTTGCTTCATCGGAGAAGACATAGTCAGCTCCCGTTCATCCAAGTCTCCGCAGGTCGAGAGGGGCGTAGTGCCGTATCACGAAACAGTGAACAACACTACAGTTCGGAGCACAGATCGGGATCATCACTCATCTTCGAGGAAGTCAGAGACATGGACCCGGACCCTGGAGGGCACGGCCTATACAGAGCGCCGGGACTCCGAGACTTTCAGCCAACACAGAACATCGGGACTCCGAGAAGTCACGGCCCTACACAGAGCATCGAGACTTCTAGATCGACGGCACCCCGGCACATCACATACAGGGCGCCGGAATACCGAGACATCACGGCCCTGGACCCTGACGCTAGGCCAGCACGGCCTTACACAATCTGCGGGACTACGGGTCACGACTCTACACAGACAGAATCCTGACCATTGGAAACAGACTTATATAGAGCTCCGAGAGTCAACTTCCAACTTCAACTTTGGAGTCGGACACCACCTTACAGTTATCGGGATTACCAGAGCAGAGACCGGACTCAAGGATCAGCATTCCGGATCTGGACTCGGACTTAAAGATCAAGACTCATCTTTTCAAGTTCCTTTGGAGTCAAGTGCTGTTACGGGACGCAGTCACCTTCCAGCAGTACAGCTTCCTGCCTCTGCTGGCATTTCATCATCAGATGTCTGTGACACGAGACGATCCCGTCATCCTCCAGCAACGCCCGTTTCTCCAGTCAAGAAGCGGAAACAGAGGAGAATGAGAGGCTATCATTTGAAGCCTAGATGGCAACGCTGAGCCCCGGTTTCCACAGATGACTAGACCGGATGATGGCTAGATAAGCAGTCAGATGATCCACCCCACAAGCGAAGACGGCTAACAGCGACATCGCTTTACGTATTGGACAAGCCTTCTGAAGAAGACGATTCTGTGACATGCGCACACCATCGCCGAGTCATTCAGGGAACCTGTGTTCCGGAAACCCGACCCTACAAGACCTTCGTCCTGTATGGAGATCATCTACCTTTCAAGTCTCCGAAGTTGGACCGGGATTTAGACGGACTTCTGGGATGTACCAAGGCACCGACAGTTGGACTTCAAGCAAGACAAGTCTGTGTGGTACAGAACATGATGTTAACCCAACATAGTGTTACTTCATATACCAATTGGCTCCTTACAGCTACATCAAGTTGATACAGGACCCGGATAGTGGTCCCCGAATCATGGTTTGGACTCCGTCAACACAGAGCTGCCTCAACAACTACTGACGTCAAGTTACCCACTCGACAGAGCTATTTCCAACTGCCATGGCCACCGTCAATGATGACAAGACATCACGGATGATCGGGGCACTGACACAACGCCTTTCCGGTAAAGACAAGGCAAAGGCAAGGCAAAGGCAAAGTCTAACAGAGGTGGTCGCCACGGACAGTCTTCCTGTCAGAACTCGGGCAACCCAAGCAAGATGCTCAGAGTAGTTTTCGCGCTTACAAGAGAGGACAGTTCCAAGGTAAAGAGGGAATCTTCCGACCGGGGCAGGAGCAACCTCGTTAGCCGGAATTGATGGTTCTCAGCCTCACCTTCAAACCACTAGTCATCCTTTCATCTTTCCCAAGCTTCAAGTCTTTACTCACCTGGTTGTAGGCGGTCGACCCTGATGATATAGAAGATCAGCGTCATTCTGTGTCAAGTTTTCGTCGTAGAAGTCACAGTCCTTACGTGAGCTCTACTCCAAGTCCCGACACTTCATCCGACGATCATCCTCAGTCTTCTAGAGCCGGATCCTACTCTTCATCGGATAATCTCAGACTCCATCTACACCCGAGATCGTGATCAAGGGAATCCAAATCTCGGAGAAAACGGGGGCTCGACTAAACCCGTTCTTTGAGAGCGAGACATCCAGTCTACAGTGGGCAAGCCTAGTTCCAGGCTGAGGTTCCTTCCAAGTTCAAGTCAACACGGACCCGGACACCGGAATAGGACACGGGGATCAAGTCTTCTCTAATCCGAAATGCGGATTCGGGCTCCGGAACAGACTTGGGACTCCAGCATCCAGCAGGATGACAGCAGAGACCGGACCAGGCGACGGAGCTGGACATCTACTGAGCATATTCGACACTACAGGAGTGGGAATCCGATTCCCGGTTGTCGTTACTTTCGGCGTTCCAGAGGGCGTTTTTCGAGTTTCTCCTCGATGATCACGGCGGTCCAGGGATGTTTCCAGGGACCCCACGGATTATGTAGAATGGAGGAGAATACTACATTCAAGCGTCAGGCAATTTTCCGGCATATGGAACCTGCACCTGGAACCAGACCATCAACGCTATGACCCAGAGGACTGTTGGATGGAGGTACAGTCTACTACTCACCCGGGACCTAGCACAATTTGGCCAGCTCCAGGTACTCCTCATTACAGTTCTCAACTACAACTGTACCTGAGGGCAAGTACAAGCAATCTAAGGATGCTCGTCCCCGAACATCTTCACCCCCTTCCAGAGCGGCGATGCCGGATCCAGTTTCAACCGAGCACAAAGAAGTTCACATTCACCGATGCGGCCTTCACAGCTTGGAGGGGTCCATTAGTCCAGCAACAGATAGCCGACACATGGATACTACGACAGACAAGCAACGCATCATCTTCCTTAGGGATATCTGCGCTAAAAGGGCAGTCCCCCCTTGGAGGTTGCGGTTGCACATCACATCAGCATTGATTACGAACGTTTACAGTACGGTCGTCAGCTGCGTGAAGTTTGGGGGGAGAAAGATCCCAGTCACTGTTTCAAGAAACATCAGCACTGGTCCTAGGAGCACAGTATCAGCAGTACCAGGTCACAACACCACGTGTTTCACATCACTTCAGGGTCACCGCTGACAGCTTCCTCCCAGTCCCACAGGGTACTACAGCCGGAAGACCACTTTTTCTATGGAGGCACCGGGACCTGCAACGGCCGAACCCCCACGTCTACTAACGATCCAGAATTCCTTTGCAGACCAGGGTTTTTCTCCAGGACCAATTGTACAAACGATGACAGCAGCAAGCTACTATTTACTGTACAGTCGCATCAAGCCCGGAGAATGTACTATGGTAGAGGACCTGTGGCCAACACTGTTTCTATTCCAGCAAGAGCTGTTTTTCCTTCTACATTTGTATCAGGACAGGGAATCTCAGCCAAGCATTACACAGGGGTATCACTCAGCATCATCCAGGATTGTCAAGTTGACCTCCGGAATCGACATTGGACTAGATTCCATCATTTCGGCTTTCTATGGTCTTCGCCTTACAGTCTCGCCGAACACGTCAACTATCACCCAAGGGGACCTGGATGTGGTAATAGGGCATTCTTACGCCCACCATTTGAGCCAGTACAGTCAACTGTAGTCAAGGCCCTGTCCTACAAGACAGCTTCCTGACAGCCTTCACTCCACAATCAGAGCTTCACGCAGTGGAACACAGTCCCCTGACATGGATGACAGACTGGTCAACCAGATCTTTTCATCCGATCCCGGATTTCGTCATCAAGAACGATTCCACACGTCAGGGACCAGGCGTCCAAAGACTGTACCAGATTCCAGCACTGACAGATTTCGTCGGCCTGCTGGAGGGGAATAGGTTTTTATATCCAGTCAGAGCCCTGTGGCACTCCTTTACAGAACCGACAAGGGGCTCCAGCTGTCTTCTTTTCTCATCACTTCTAAACAGACCCATCGGCTGACATCACTAGTTCATGATCACCGTTTGGGTTGAAGAAGACTGCCGACTGGGTTAACCAACTCGCCATCGACGCTCCTCCTCCTTTATGAAGACATCGTCTCACAAGACTAGAGCCAGTGTGACGTCCGGCCCACTTTGGGAAAACTTATCGTTGAACAATATTGGACGATCAATTCAACTTCTGCTGGCTTCTATCTACAGACATGTCTGTACAGACAGATAGGATGACTACGCTGGACCTACAGCTACAGCCCAGTGCATAGTCCACTACTCCTATCAAAAAAAGGGGGGGGGGCGCCGCTCAAGCAAGCAAGATCCCGACAATTCCGAAAGTAGAGAAGCAGACCATGTCGGAGACGAAGGGACTTTAAGGCATCACAATGGCATCTGGTTATCTGGCTAAGTATACGAGCAAATGGTCGAAACTCAGTCCACCTCTCGCCGTATTACTTGTAATTCCTTGAACTCCCTACGCCTCTATACGACACGGGAATTATCAGGATATTACTAGGCATATCAGATTTACAAATCAGAACAAGGCGTGCTCCGCTCAACCCAAAGACAAGACACAAGACCGGCTACCCAACCTCCTCCATTGGGAGTCTGGCATACATTGATAGCAGGTTAAGATTTGAGACACAAATATGAAACATTTAAAAACAATGTTGGTATTTGTTATCAAATCAAACCTGCTATCAATCTGATTTGCCCAACCCATCCTCCCCTCTTTGCTCGGTCTTGACATAAAACAGGTCTTGCACAGCATGGAAAAAGAGGAAGGGCATGCGCGGAGAACACGCCACCTAGCGGACGATCGACAAGACGATCAAGGGAGATCATTTCTTTGCAGGACATCTCCAAAATGGAGGATTATGGCATACATTGATAGCAGGTTTGATTTGATAACAAATACCAACATTGTTTTTAAATGTTTCATGTTTCTGGAATAAATACATATACTATACATATACGTTTGTCATATCTTGGTAAACACAACTAAAATTGCTGAAATGGAAATCATTAGAAGAGAGCCAAATTTGGGGAAACATTTAAGCGGTGGGAATATAAAATGACGTGTGGCAACTAAAAAGTGTTGTTAGGTTAGGTTGTTAGCAAAACAAAAAAGTAAAACTACAAATCATGTTGTGAATAAATTTTGTTTATTATAATTACTGACAAAAAAACTTGTTAGTGGAACAAGATGAGTGAATCATATTAGTAGAATAAGATCAATCAGGTGGGGGAATGGTTAAACAGATTTGCAGGCATTCTTCGCATTGTGTAAGAGAATAAATCAATAAATCAGTCATGCAATAAATAAATAAATGTGATAGTATTCAAACATGATATAGAAATTATATGCAAACTTAAAATAGGAATTAGTGGATTTTATTAGACAAGGGGCATAACTCTGCAAAATACTTTCTGACACGACTCATTTTCGATAGGCATCTAGTTCAGGTCAAGAGAAACAACTGTATCACGTTAGGATGTTGTATATGGAACGGTTCTGAAATTATCACAATAACAAATCATAAATGGATTTTTATTTGTAAAAAGGGGCATAACTCTGCAAAATATTGTCCGAGATGACTCATTTTCGATAGGCTTCTGATTTACGTGAAGATAAATAGATGTAACAAGTTTGGTTGCCATGCATGAAACGGTTCTGTAGATATCGCGGTAACGGATGGACGGACGTACGGACGGACGGACGGACAGCCGTACAAGATGACGACAATACCCCTAGGCCAAAGTTGGCCGAGGGGTAAAAACTGGCTCCGATAGCCGAAAATCACATCCCATCATAATGTGAGATAGAAACTCCCCTGACGAATCTCCGTTGGTAATGCATTAGCGTCAGTGCATCAACAACAACAACGACGACGATAATGTTTGCGTTGATTCATTGGGTTGGCCATACCTTTCGCTATCTTCCATGAAGTATATTTTAGAGAACTTGTTATGCGAGACACCGCCTGTACTGGCCGACGACCACAGTTCATTTTACAACTGAAAACTCAACTCCATCATCGGATGTGTTGGCAGGAAGCACAAACACATGGGCACTACTTTCGTTTTTGACTACTTTCGTTTTTGACAGAATCTCACAGGTTCCTACAATTCTGTTACAAGACAAAGTATAAGTTGCCGTTTCCGATAAAACAGGCGTTTATTATCATTCAAATCCATTCTGAGAACTTTTAGATGAAATAACAAGTCGATTTTCACAGTTTTAAAGTCGGACTATTTTTTTCTCAACAGCGTAGGGATACAACAATTAGTCTGGCAATACCGTACTACTGAATATGCAGAGGAATATAGACTTCTAGACCAAACCAATGACCAGTCATTCACTACACTGAACCAATGGCTGAAATACAACTTTACTATGGAGCTCTTGATTGGCTACAAGCTAGTAAGAGTATGTAAATCAGTATAAAAGTAGGGCTAATGTATGCATACTTGTAGATCCGTTTTTAGGACACTGGAATATGGTAGAAAAATAAAAAAAATCGTAAAAAAATAATTAACGACCGGTTAGACCTGAAAGTCTCAAAGGCACAAGTAAAAAATAAAAGGATCATAACCTGTAAGTTTCATGAACTTCCTAGAAATAGTTATATCGAGATATGGCTCAGACAGATGGACAGACACATCCCCAGAGCCACAACAATACTCCTGAGCCCGTAGGGCTGAGGAGTAATGATACTGAAGTATGTGACCAATGCAGCCATTCATACTTGTTATAAATCACCACTGATCCCTCAAACACCCCGTCTAGCAGACCACTGCTCCAATAATTCGTCTGCCAACTCTGCAACCAGGAAGTGGTCCAGTCTGCCAATGACTACCAGTTAACCCTGTCGAGACAGGACAACAAGCTAGGAATTCTCCATTCTGTCAAGCACTCCTGTATACACTCTAGAGACAGTCCTTATTTGATGATGTAACTGATCCATCAGATCTTATTACTCCCCAATGGAGAACAAATGCCCCAGCATGCTCTAATTTATAGTAAAAGTCCAACCAATCAATCACAGATGGGCATACTTTATACAGAAAGGTGGCAAAACTGTAGATTCCTTTGCGACCTGGAGACTTCAGGAATTTTCATTCCCCATGGTAATTGTACAAGTTATACCCGTATGAGATAGGACAAAAAATGACAAACTCCCTCCAGACTGCATCACACAAATGCTGAGAAATGTCTCATCACATTAGGACCTAAGTTAGGGCAAAAGGTTAAGGATAGGGGATAGGTAGAAGAGTAAGGAGAGACAGTCTTCCATATTTTAGTGTTATAGTGATGAGGACAATGGATAAAGTTTAATACGTTTATTGGCTTTATGTGTTGTGGTTGAAATAGAATTGAATCCATATATCTATTACTGAGGACATACATGTAACATTGATGATCATCTGAACTCTGTTGATCTGGGGATGACCACTGAAAATCAGAACTTGAAGTCATAATCCATTACACAGACTGGGCCAATGATGGTTCAGATTACAATGGAACCTGTAAATAACGACACCCGGGTTAACCGACCAACCTGTAAATATCAGCATTATCCAAGGTCCTCATATTTAAATTTTAAAACTTAAATCACAACAAACTGTACAATGCCATTTCGGGTTTGGAGAACTACATTCAATCTCAAACAGCATGGCTTCATATTGTTACCGATTCCTCCAGGAATTCTGACCAAGTGTTGTTCCTCTACCTAACACAAAAGGCCGGAGAAACACAAGAATTGATGACATGGCGATCCATAGTACTGGGAGAAAAGCTGACCCTCCACAATTTAATACTTTATCAGCTTGAATATCACAAAGGCTCTTCAAGAAATGCCTCTGATGTTTGTGTGTTATCTGATAAATGTTAGCTTCATGCATGCAATCACAACAATGCATCTGAAATGTAATTTCCGTGTTTCAAAGTGATGTTTTCAGCATTGCCATAACCAGTGATCTTACAACAGATACTGACATGCTTCTATCATAAATGGGTGAGTGAGTGAGTGAGTAGGATTTAACGTCGTTTTCAACATTGTTTCAGTCATATCACGACGGTGCCTACATGTGCCAGAACACGAGAGTGTCCACAGTTCCTATTATTCTGGACACTGATCAGCCCAGTTAGTACAGCACCCGGTCACCCACCCAAGTATTGACCGAGCTCAACGCTGCTTAACTTCAGTGATCTGACGAGAACCGGTGTGCCCAACGTGATGCGCCGTACCTATCATAAATGGTGATCTATTAGAACTCAAAGTCTGTATATTAAGAGTGATTCAATTGTTCTCACTGGTTGAAGTATGAGATAGCTGGATCACAAGTTTTACTTCCAGTGGAATCCAGTGTATTCATGTTCTTGATGAAATGTCCTCTAGCAATACAATGTAGAACTTTACATGTACATTTCCGTGTGCATCAAATCTACCATAGGAACAAAGTTATTGAAACTAACCCTGAAATAATACATCAGATGAATATATACCTGATCCTCACAGGCAACCAATTTAATTCACTCTCACAAGAACTGTTTTCTAAGCTCATGTTCCATTACCCACAAAATTCTCTATTAAAGCTTAATAGACCTGGGTTTAGCATTCATATTGTTGGTTGACCAACCATTGAACTACATGTAGGGACTCCTACCTGAATGTAGACTATAACCATTATTCAACATTGATAGAATTATAACTCCTGTTTAATTATAGGCTCTCGTGACCGTTATAAGCATTTGGGCTGAAAACCCTAGCAAGTACTAGTTATTATGGCGGAACAGAGAGACGGACAGATAGACTATAAACATGACGATAAGTACTCCTACACCAATTATGTCTAACAGGTTCAAAAACAGTCTTAGAACATTCTGATAAACTCTCATTTGAGATATGCCTTGGAAAGGAAAAGGATAACACGGTGATGGAAACATGAACTGACATGACAATCCACTTGTCAATATTTCTTCCATTTAATCAACTTTGCAACAACAGGAGAATCCTGCTCTTGAGCTAACTAACATTGCGCACTTTGTTAAAAAAAAATCCAGCAAATCTTCCATGCGACTTGTCCTCTTACTGTACTTAACAGGTATAGTTAACCCTTGAAAAAGTATGTTGTAAACGAAAGAATAGTTCCATCACTGTCCAAAAGTATTTTTTATTTATTTTTCTGATTTATTTTAACCGAATAAAACGCATTTGATATATGTGTTTGTATGATGGTCTGTTATGACATCCAGTTTCCTATCCTTTCAATTATTGCAGATACCCACAAAACATTCATCGTTATTCTGGCTCAATAGGGAAGTAGACATCGATCTGGAAGTATTTTGAAGGTTTAACGTGGAACATTGTTGCTTATTTAATGGTTAAACAACCATGTAAGTAGATTACATAATTGGACCTAGATTATGCAACTGGACCAAAAGTATTTGTTTGCCATTTCACCAACATTTGTCTGTACGTAACTTCTTAAGGAAGCCCATGGTGTGCAAGGAGATCTTCAACTACAACCTGCCCACAGTTACATATCGCAAAAATATTGAATATATACTTGAGAGCTACCCATTAAGTTATCAGCAAATAAGCAAAGCTGGTTCCTCTCAGACATGCAGATTTGTTATTATGTCGATGTCTAGTCCATATTACAGTGTGTATAGCAGTACATTTGATTAAAGAAAAAGTATAACATCGAGAAATATCACAAAGAATAATGAGGAATGACACTTACAGGCCACCATCCAAAGTTTATCAGCTTTTTGCTCAATTGAAAAAAATAAAAAAAATAAATAAAAAATACTTTTGGACAGTGATGGAACTATTCTTTCATTTACAACATAGTGTTTTCTATCCCTTTAAGCAAGAATGTCAAACAAAAGTGAGAATTCATCGCATGGCCATCCATAACACTGAGATAAAGCTGGATCTCTACAATGTAAGGCTGCATCAGTCTAAATATTACACGGTCTGATCTAGAAATACCTCCAATTCCTGTTCCTTACCAGATAAGTGTTCACAAACAACTTCACAACAATGACTGTGAAATGTAATTTCCATGTGAAGTGATGTGTTTGGTATTGGCCATTAAGGCATCCATCGATACTTTCACTGATACTGATCTATGGTATGGTACAGTATAAGTGCAAAGTCTATAGACTGAAATGGAAGTAATGCTTGAATTCTTCCCAGTCACAATAGAATTCTTGGGGATCCCAATGCATCAGCAGGAAGATATTGAACTGAATTGAATATTTGAATATATTTCGGATCATGAAGATGTGCTGATACAATAATACAATATAATATTGCTATGTTCAGACAATAATTTGCTCAAACCCAATCTCAGTTAACTCAGGTATAACATCATGGAATATTATATCTCACAGCAGCACAATAAATCCTGTGCGAATTTCAAACTACTTCTGTTAGCCAATGAGAGAGAGACAGCTTCAAAATAACGCCCCTTGTAATTACACACATGGGCACATGGACCAAAAATAATAAATGATATAGTGAAACCATATCCAAATAAGGTATTATGGCTAGAGGTGGCTCATGGTAAATGTTCTTCTCGAAAAAGCTTAAAGGTTTGCTCCAGCCGAGTAAAGAGAATGTAAATATCCATGAACAAAATGTCAATCAATTTCAAACTGAATATATGCAGAATTGTCGTGATTGGCTTATTATGAAATCTTGGAGAATGTCGGCAAACAGCTTGCACAAATTTTTCATAGCGTTATCTCTAGATGGTATTTCCCCCAATATACCATCTTTGTTTACCTTGCCTACATAGACTGAATATATCAAGAAACTGGAATTTGCAAACAAAGATTGGAGAAGAAAATAGGTACAAATATTTCTGACAATACTTCATACAAGCTATCTTGACATGTATCATACCTTTGTCTGCTAACTTGACAGACTGAGGACTAATTTTAGATATATTGACTTCCAGTCATTTTCTAATTGAGGTATTTACTATTTGGCAATTAAATGGCACAAGGCATGTACATGTGAATATTTCTGCTGTTATTTGATCAAAACATAAGTACAGTGTACATAAATTAGGTGAATGAATTACTGCAATGGGATCCCTCTTCACCATCACCGCACAACCATAACATCGCTTTCAATGATCCTATTCCTTTTCAGAACCAGGAACCCCACGGGTAGGGCCCAATTCCTTTTTACATCCGGGAACCCCATGGGTGGGGCTCTCTGTAAAACTACTTAAAGTCAACCAAGTCCATTCTTCCGGTATTGAGACAAGGGATATAGGAATGATGCTAAAGTATTTGATCAATGCAACCATTCATAGTATAAATCATCACGGACCCCTCAAAAACCTTCTCTCTAGCAGATCACTGCTTCAGTAATTGATCTGCTATCTCTTCTAGGACCATGGCTTGGTTCAGTCTGGCTGTGACTGCCAGTTGACCCTGTCCAGACAGGTTAATGAAAACAATTAAGCCAGGAATTGTTCATTCTAAATAACCCACTGGTGATATATCTACTCCTGTATACCCACTACAGACAGTCCTTATTTGATGATGTACTTGATTCATTGGATGTCATTTCTCCCAATTGGAGAACAAATACTCTATGCTCTGAGTTCTAGTACAAGTCCAACCAATCAATCACAGATGGACATACTGTATACAGAATGGTGGCAGAACTGTGACCACATTCTTCCAGACAAGACTCCAGGAATTTTCAGTCTTTCATTTTCATGGATATACCAGAATGGGATATTACAAATTACTGGAGCTCCCTCCAGACTGTATCCCAGAAATGCTTGAATACATGCGGTCTCAGGTCAGGGCAAATCGTTCAGGAAAGTGGTTGGGTGGAAAATGTCTTAAGAATCAAGTTCATATTTGGGTTCTTTTGAAAGAAAAGAGAGATGCCAAAACTGTTCCACAATCATTCTTGGAGAAATTCAATGTCATATATCATGAATGCTTTCCTATTACTATGAAACTCGAATACGAATACTAAAACCCTGGATATCACCAGGCCTCTTAAACTCTGTAAGTGATAAAAATAAACTTATCAGACTCCACTTAACAAAGAAGAACCCTGATGCTACGAGACAATATAAAGTCTATTGTAATAAATTAAATCACACCCTGAGAAATGCTAAGGAAAATTATTGTGGATTTTAAATGCAAATCATGCACATTGCGGCAAACTATTCAAATACATGACCATGATACATCAAATCCTTTAGATATTGCAAATCATACGAATGACTACTACTGTAACATTGCATCTGAATTCCAAACACCCCCGCAAGATTTGAACAATATCTTGATAATAAACTTCTCTTATCTCCATGCACACCACAAGGATTAATCAAAACCATTAGCGAACTGTCAATAAATCAAACCGGTTTCCCACAGATCCACAGCAATAAAGAAGTTGTTATCCAAGCTCCACAGCAATAAAGAAGTTGTTATCGATAGAATAGCCTTGTGTTATATACGCCGAGTTCTAAATGCCTATCAAAGAAAAAAAAAATGGTTTCCTCTTACATAGCTGCCCCAATATCTGCCATCATGAACTTGTCTTTCCAAACACAGGGCTGGAATTAGCGACTGGATGTCGTAACCTGTTACAGGCTATCACAAAATTCAGGATGGTAACCTAACCGGTTACCACACAGGTTGCCCAAAAATGATTTGTGGTAACCCATCAGGTGTTCTGCTATCTGTGTCATATTATTAATGAGAACGTCTATGGTAACCTGTAGGAATCGAGGAGTAAAAGATCCTAAATTTATAAAATTGAGAAATGAAGACTACATCTTGGTTTGTTTTGTTTTATATTGAACAAACATGAACATGAATAGAACTTTGTAACATGAAATGACTACCAAAAACTGACATGATGTATCACTGTAAATCTCTTTTTGCTGTTAAAAGATTCTACATGGATATAGTGGAAATCTCAGGACAGAAACGTTTTCAACGCTAGAGTCTCACGTTTCAGTTTGATTGTGGGGGCTGACATTTTGAAGCGAACGAAAACGAGGCTGAGTAGTTGCCAAGGGAGCAAAATGGTGTCATCGAGTATCACATGATCGGAATACCCCTCATGTTCGCTGGGGATTCATCTCTCCCGCTGTCTGCCTTCTGGTATACGATAAACAAACAGTAAGGCTGTTTTGATTGTGTAAGATCACGAGATCCTGAAGGATCTTGGCGCCCACCATTGTCCGATAATTGTGAGCTAATGACAAGAGGATCGTTTTGTCCATTGTTACTAAGAACAAACAAATGATTTGTAATTTTGTTTGCAGAATTTAGAATTTGAGCGGAAAAGATCGAAAAAGGGCCACTGGAAAACACCAAGATATTATCTTTATAAGTTTCAGGAGTTTCAAGATTTCTAGAAACTGTACTTCATGTCGGTTGTTATAGTACAAGTGAAATGAGCAAAGTTAGTCTGAAAGTGAATGTCCAGAGGATCCTTCATCTTCGTTTTGTAGTAGTATTTTTTCCCGCACGTGTCATCATTGGGTACTGGAAGCGAAGACAAATCTCTTTGAGACTTTCGCATGAGCTATGAAACATACTTAATTTTATAATGAGGAATGAATGCTATTTCTGTTCTGTTTACTGGGGTAGTTATCTCTTTTAAGATACCACGCTCGAAAATAGTAAGATGGTACAAAACTTTATACTGTAAGGGATCCGGTCTGTGCAGTAATGTTGAAACTTTGAAAGTGTCTGAATCCTGATTATCTTTCTTGGATCGAAACATGCAGTAGTCTGCAGTTGTGACGTTGTGTCACAAGAGTGACATTCCTTCGTGTAGCCGATGTAGCCGACCCGTCGGCAGACGAAACGGTGTGGCAGTTCACTTGCAATATATGGCATGGACTAAAGTAAACTGATTTAAAATTTGAGGAAATACATTTTAATTCGGAATCATTTGAACTCCTTGATATAGAAGGTGAAGGTATGGATATTCTAGTCAATACATAGAATCTGCCCCACCGTTTGATCCGCCTACTCTTGTGATGCAACGCGGGAATACCATATTAATTTGAAGCGTCACAGTTGGATTTTCGAATCGGACCAAAAAAGGTATCTTGCACAACTAGGCCCCATGTGGGACCTGTGTACCAAAATTTCAGAAAGATCCATGAAGTATTTCTTGAGAATTCACGATAACAAAATTTCAAGGGGAAATTCAAAATGGCCGCCTGCTGGCCATATTGGATTTTCGAATCGGACCAAAAAAGGTATCCTGTGCAACTGGACCACAAGGGGAACCTGTGTACCAAATTTGAGAAAGATCCATGCAGTACTTTCTGAGAAATCATGATAACAAAGTTTCATGGGGAAATCTAAGATGGCCGCCTGGTGGCCATATTGCATTTTCGAATCGGACCAAAAAAGGTATCTTGCACAACTAGACCCCAAAGGGGAACCTGTGTACCAAATTGGAGAAAGATCCATGCAGTGCTTCCTGAGAAATCATGATAAAGTTTCATGGGGAAATCCAAGATGGCTGCCTGGTGGCCATATTGGATTTTCGATTCGGACCAGAAAAGGTATCTTGCACAACTAGACCCCAAGGAGAACCTGTGTACCAAATTTGAGAAAGATCCATGCTGTAGTTCCTGAGAAATCGTGATAACAAGGTTTCATGGGAAAATTCAAGATGGCCGCCTTGTAGCCATATTGGATTTTCGAATCGGACCGGAAAAGGTATCTTGCACAGCTAGAACCCAAGGGGAACCTGAGTACCAAATTTGAGAAAGATCCATGCAGTAGTTCCTGAGAAATCGCAATAACAATGTTTCATGAGGAAATCCAAGATGGCCACCCGGTGGCCATATTGGATTTTGGAATCGGACCAGGAAAGTTGTCTTGCACAACTAGACCACAAGGGGAACCTGTGTACCAAATTTGACAAAGATCCATGAAGTAGTTCCTGAGAATTCATGATAACAAAATTTCATGGGAAAATTCAAAATGGCCGCCTGGTGGCCATATTGGATTTTCGAATCGGGCCAAAAAAGGTATCTTGCACAACTGGACCACAAGGGGAACTTGTGTACCAAATTTGAGAAAGACCCATGCAGTACTTCCTGAGAAATCACGATAAAGTTTCATGGGGAAATCTAAGATGGCCGCCTAGTGGCCATATTGGATTTTCGGATCAGACGGAAAAAGGTATCTTGCACAACTAGACCCCAAGGGGAACCTGTGTAACAATTTGGAGAAAGATCCATGCAGTTCTTCCTGAGAAATCACGATAACAAAGTTTCATGGGGAAATCCAAGATGACTGCCTGGTGGCCATATTGGATTTTTGAATCGGACCAGAAAAGGTATCCTGCACAACTAGACCCCAAGGAGAGCCTGTGTACCAAATTTGAGAAAGATCCATGCTGTAGTTCCTGAGAAATCGCGATAATAAGGTTTCATGGGGAAATTCAAGATGGCTGCCTTGTGGCCATATTGGATTTTCGAATCGGACCAGAAATGTATCTTGCACAACTAGACCCCAAGGGGAACCTGTGTACCAAATTTGAGAAAGATCCATGCAGTAGTTCCTGAGAAATCGCGATAACAAGATGTGTTTACGGACGGACGACGGACCATGGACAAAAAGCGATTTGAACAGCCCACCATCTGGTGATGGTGGGCTAAAAATCCAACGAAATAATTCACCCCGATGAGCACAGTCAGCATGTGTTTGTAACGTAATTCACAATGATTTATTGATTTATGGAAGATTGAAGATAGTTGGTCTTCCCCAATCTATATGGGGAACGAAGGTTTGTTCGTCCGTTTTCTAAACATGGTGACCTCCCGGTAACCCAAACAACCGTTCACCAACCCTGCAAACAGGAATTGTTCCCGATAGATTGCTAAAGATTGCTAAAGTCACACCAGTTTTTTTAATGCTGGAGACAGCAATTCCGTCACGATTTATAGACTCAGTTAAGTGTTGCTCTGTTTCGCCTGCTCCTGGAGAAATTTGTCGTCAATATGATTACTACATTACTTAAGTTACCTTTCCTCTAGATCACTTGTGGTGTGCCGCAGGGCTCAATAATTGGTCCTATACTTTTCTTGATTTATATTAACGACATATTAATACGAAGCTGCGCATCTGGAAACCCCTCAGCTCTGGGCGCCAGCCATTCATAATGTATTCAATTTGAACCAAGATGTCCGGAACACCAAGTAGTCAAGTGACAAATATACAGATTATCAAAAATTTTGCAATTAGAAATGGCCCGTATGGTTTCCATGCAATCAGAGAAACCGGTATTCATTGTTTCTGTTGTTGTAATCCTAGGCAATTCTGTAACGATGCTGCCAAAAGTCACATTGTGTGGCACATTGTAAAAAGTTCACTTGTAAAAGTCACATGTATACTGTTAAAAAGAACTGTTCTGGAGGTTGAGCGAGACTAAAATATCACAAATCAAATGTCTCTGCCGGTTTCCGTAATGAAGCTTCCTACTGCTGTGAGAATGTCATTTGAGACGTCTGGATTGATAGAGCTGTTGTGGTTGCCAAGGAGAGTAAACGAGTCAATAATGCGACTTGATGCCTGGACATTATGTCTTGAGATGTCTTTTTACGTAAATCTCTTGATGCATCGATGATGTATACCAAATTTTACATCGAGCACTTGAACGGTATCAGAGACACAGATCATTAATGATCTTGCATAAATAAAAGATGGCCACCCATCCTTCC
This sequence comes from Hanleya hanleyi, assembly GCA_036873755.1. Classification (NCBI taxonomy): domain Eukaryota; kingdom Metazoa; phylum Mollusca; class Polyplacophora; order Lepidopleurida; family Hanleyidae; genus Hanleya; species Hanleya hanleyi. Next base: position 334,506 of record JAVTVY010011894.1, read on the forward strand.
CGCCACTCAGAGCAACTGATATGGTTATTCATTGTATGTCTCTTGATACATCGATGCTATACACCAAGTTTCGTATAGAACACTGAAATGGTATCAGAGATATACATCATTAAAGATTTTGCATAAATTAAAGATGGCCGCCAAGGTTTCCTCAAAATCAGGGAACTGGATTGGTCATTCCTTCGTTTCTTGATGCATCGACGATCTATACCAAGTTTCATACTGAACAGCGAAATGGTACCCGAGATACACAAGATTAATGGTTTTGCATAAATTAAAGATGGCCGCCAAAGTTTCAATAGATTCGTTAGGGTTCTGGGTCACGAGCATATGGATGTGTACTGCAAGTTTGGTGTGCCTAGGGTAAGTCGTTCTAAAGTTATTTTGGTAACGAGAAAGCTGTGATGGTTTCGCATAAATTAAAGATGGCCACCAAAGTTTCCAACCAATCAGGTCCAGATTTAATAGGTTTCTGGGTCACGAGCATATGGATGTACACTGCAAGTTTGGTGTGCCTCGGTTAAGTCCTTCTGAAGATATCTTGGTAATGAAAAAGGTGTGACGGACAGACGTACATGACGACAATACCCTTCGACCAAATTTTGGCCGAGGGGTAAAAACTACCAATATTCTAGGCATTATCCTCTTTGCGGACAACATTAGTGCTACCTATTCTCACGCAGATGTCTCCGTACTGGTTGAAACAATGTCTAGTGAACTCGGCAAACTTAAAGACTGGTTCTTCTGCAATAAACCATCACTCAATATTCAGAAGACAATGATTGTTAAACCTACATGTAGTGAACTATTTCACCAACCTTTCCGAAACTTTTTCTATCTGAACAAGAGACTGGTCATGTCAACAGTTTTAACTTTCTCGGGATATATTTTAATGATAAACTAAGCTGGCAAACACATATTAATTATCTGTGCTCCAAACTCTTGAGAAATGTTAGTGTGATAAGTCCTAATAATCATTGTCTTAGTAAGAGGACGTTACTTTAATACACATTATTCTATTCTCACATTACTTACTGCAATATAGTATGGGCGAATATACCTATCCATCGCACCTCCAACTTCCAAGGGTTGGTCCTCTTAAAAAATTTACTTGTACGAGTCATTACTCTGACGGACAAACATGCACATACTGCATCACACTTCCAACAAATGAAAATTCTTCGTATATCTAAATTTAATGACTACTGTATTCTATTATTCTGTCACAAATTTATTCGCCATTCTGCTTTTCTTCCTACTTTGTATCGCTGCTATTCCGTGAAGCAAATCTGCAATACATTGAGTATCCAACCCATAATTTTAATATGAACCTGTTCCATCATTTATGTCATTCTCAACTATAACATTCCACACTGGTAAAGAGAGAAAAAACAAAGTTTTGCTTAGTCCTTTTCGTTCAAGCCGATGGGTGCTCTCGTGTGGAGTTGATAGATCCAGTAACGCTCTCGAGCTTGGCGTGATTTGGTGCTAGCTTCGAGATCTGGGTCTGATGTCATTACTTCGATAATGTGGAAGCTAATGTGGTCAGTCGTGTGGCCGGCTGACCAGAAATGAAGTGGTGCTGGGTTTAAACTATGATTCCGTGTGTCATTGTAATGTTCTCGGATACGTTCGTGGAAGGTTCTTTTGGTTTCTCCGACGTATTGTTTGGAGCATTTGGTGCATGTGAGTAAATAGATCACATTGCGGGTGCAACAATTGCCAATGAGATTGCTGTTGTAGCGTAGTTTGGTGTGACTACTTTGGAAAGAACGGTTATTGGAGAGTTTTGGGCAGTATAGGCACCTCTTGTAGGTGCAAGGAGTTATAAGGTTGTTGTAACTCATTCCTTGAGTGCCGCGGTGGAGTGGTGGATATTGGATCTTGGCCTGCATGAGGCTATCCTTCAGATTAGGATTTCGCCTGAAAGCGAGGAGTGGTGGGTCTTTGAATAAATCGCGGCATTGGTCTGACGCTTGTAGCAAGGGCCATTCCCGCTTGATCATGTCGTATATTCTGTTGGCATACGAGCTGTATGGTAGAATTACTGGAATCCGTTTGGTGTTTTTGTCCGTAGACAAAGAAACGGGGTTGAGTAAGTCGTGTCTGTCCTTGAGTAGTGCTTTTTGGTGATGTTCACGTAACAATTCTACTGGGTAGCCTCTCACACGGTAATATTGGACAAGTTGGTCCGCATGTTTGATATAGTCCGATTGGTCGGAGCATATACGACGGAGGCGTAAGAATTGGCCGTACGGCCCCGCTCTCTTGCAGTTGGCGGGGTGGTAGCTAGTGTAGTGTAGATAGCTATGGGTGTCCGTTGGTTTGGTGAATAGGTCAAATTTGAGGCGATGTTGCGTTTTGTCAAAGATGACACGCGTGTCCAGAAAGCAAACTGAATCTTTGGAGTATTCAGCTGTGAACTTGATGGTCGGGTGGGCATCATTCATGTAGTTGATGAATTCAAGGAGGTGTGGTTCAGAGTGGGGGAATATCATAAAGATATCATCAATGAAACGAAAGTACGTCGGAGAAACCAAAAGAACCTTCCACGAACGTATCCGAGAACATTACAATGACACACGGAATCATAGTTTAAACCCAGCACCACTTCATTTCTGGTCAGCCGGCCACACGACTGACCACATTAGCTTCCACATTATCGAAGTAATGACATCAGACCCAGATCTCGAAGCTAGCACCAAATCACGCCAAGCTCGAGAGCGTTACTGGATCTATCAACTCCACACGAGAGCACCCATCGGCTTGAACGAAAAGGACTAAGCAAAACTTTGTTTTTTCTCTCTTTACCATATATACCTACCTCCGAAGTTGCGCTTATCCTTTACGGCCAAACTACAGAGAGTACAGACATTCCTTTGTCTCGCCACAAACTCGTAGCGCCACAATAGCCACTTACACAAAGTGACGCCACTCTCCAACGCAATAAACACTATGGCGTTATAATGACATCTTCACAACCTGATGATTCTTTGTCACAATGACGTTACTATGGACACACCAAAACTATCACGCCACACATTACAAAATGAAACGTAAATGTGATCTATGTAACCGGGAATACGCCGACCGTTACGGACTGTACCGTCATCGACGCATCCACCACTTCAAAAGAGGGTTCACCACCTGCCATTGCGGTAAGACTTACAAACGGAAAAGAGACTACCACAAGCATCAAATGAGGTGCTTCTTCCAGGCGGCAAGTTTAGGGGACGAACTGCCCCCGTTTAACCACCTCACTGGGGCAACCACTACACCCCAGGAAGAAGCATCCGGTGACACTACCCCTCTACAGCCTGTGGTCCCATCCACTGTAGCTAGTCCATCACAGACTGCAGACCCAGTCGATCAACCAGCCCAATCATCATTCAATGACATTCTCAGGGAAGCAATGATTTGCTCAAATATCGAGACGACCTCGGACCTTGACACCCAGCCTCAGGCCGAATCAGATTGGGACTCGTTCCTATCCAGTCTTTTAGACTTTTAAGACTATATACGTCACATCGGAAGTACATAAATGCATGTGAATAACGAAAACAATATATCCAACATAATAAATTAATCTTTATTCACCAAACTTTGCTTTATCTTCCGTTTATTGGGACCATTCATCCCCCGCTTTTGGAGACCACCCATTGTGTCATACCACCACGTAACAGATTATATTACCGGCCTACACTATAGCCAATATATCACCCACCGGCCCACGTCTGCGGCCGATATGTCAATCATTAACCCATACCGGCCCACACCATAGCAACCGGGCCGCTCACTAGCCCACAACGGCCTACGGTCACTTAGTTACGAACCATACAGGCCTACACGGGCCTACGGTATTTCTCCACTATATAAAGCGGCCGAATGGCCATTCACACACAACCTCTGATGAGATCACATCGATCGAAACCGGTCAGGTTTTCACAGACAGAAGTCAACTCCAGCCTTTGCCGAGCACAGTTTTTCTTCACTCCATACCATATAACATTCCACACTGTTAAACTAAAAGGTCCACATCTGTGCCAACTGATTCCAAAGCAATCCCCTCCAAAACACTATTCAAGAGGTAAATTACTAGATATCTTACGCATCAATTATCTTCGTAATGATTATATTTTCCTACGAAGTAGGCTACAGATCGCAAATTTTCCGGTAATGAGTGAGTCAGTCAGTTCATCCGAATCCTTTCGTCGGCAAAATAAGGAGAACCGTTGACATTAGAACCTTGATTTTTGGCATGAACGTGCATTAGGGCATTGTTACCAGCAAGTTCTGATCTGAAATAATTCTGATTAAAATTAGATTTATAATTAACACTTCAGTATATTGTTATATATATGTAAGCTGTAGCCTGTAACGTGTATCCTGTTTCACATCCAAACATGTCATCATTGCCAAGAAAACTGTGGTCCGTTTTGCTCCAGCGTTTTATCGCATTTAATGACTAGGCCTATCAGTTACTCTCCGGCTAAAAATACCCTACTGCATATACCCTCAAAAATTCAGCGCTGTTTGCACAACGAAGCTGAGGTGGTTTAACGTTTATCATAAAGAAAATCACCGATCAACTGCCATAGAATATAATGTGAAACAAGGAAACCGGAATAGTACATTCATCAGATTGCCGATACCCAAAATGTGTTGTCTCATATATCTAGATAACAATGTGATGTAGAGACGCTATTTATTCGTCTTTGTACCGGTTATGCTCAGGAGAATCACATAGAATCATTATTATCTTGTGCATAGAAGGTGTTGGTCTCGAGTTGAATTACCGTGAACTACATAAATGCTACCTTTCTATACTATAGTACTATATATAAAAATTTGGTGTATTGTTGGGAAAATAATGTGATTTAAAAAGTTGTTTTGATCCTGGACAAGGGCACTAAAAACCACTAAAGAGATGTAGATGTATTTTCACACGTAAAGCTTGAAATCTAGTGAACCTATATTATTCAATCTGTTTCCTTTAAAAAAAAAAATGTAAAATTAAATCGGTGATCGTTATTTATTTTGGAATGAAGGCGCATTAGGAGACTGTTACCAACAAGTTCTGAGCTGACCTATTTTTGATGGAAATTTCTGGTGATTTTTGATGAAAATCAGTGGCGATTCTGACTTGGGCGGTGCCCATCTTAAATAGGCAGGATTTCAACTGGGGGTGGGGATTTCCAAGAGTTCAGTTCGCGTTCGAGTCCTAATGCCTACTGTACTTCGTAGGTCCTGTGACGTTAGTCACACTGCTCATGTTTTCTAAGTGTATGTACATATCTATTATTGATGACATACATGAACCATTGAAATCCACTTAAGGGTCCAAGAGACCTAGCCAGAGGCTCACTACGTATACACCTCTTATCTGCTTGCTTAATTGCTCGACAAGCTGTTGCGCAATTTATAATATTATGTATTCTGTGAAAGCTGCTCTTGGGGAGAAACTGGGATATTATTATGATTTTGCATTTATTTCAAGAATAAATACTCTACACAGCTTTGAACAGCAGTATTTTCGAAAAGTATACCCAATTTTTCACAGCACATATCTTCTACATGCTTGATGCAAATTGACTGAAATTCAAGACATATATTAGTAGCTATCTGAACTGGTAAACTGTGCCACAGTTTTAATAATTTTGTGATTTTATTCAAGTTTATGTTTAAAAAATGCTAAAGGTAATAAAAACGCGAATATCTCAAAAACTAAAGCGAACTTAGAAAATTTGAAGCACAGTTCACTAGTTCTATATATGATAAACAAAATTTGAAAATTTCAAGACTTTAGGTCGAAAAGTGTGGAAGTTATCAGAGTTGAAAACTCTAGGTCCATATCAAATTTAATATGGAGAAAACCAAAGACGAGTACATCCATGCGTCTTTATTCCTTTTCTGTGCATTTGTAAGCCGAGTGATTTATTCTCTTGACATCCATGAAAATCGATGACAGCTCTCTTCACATATCGTCAATCCAGTCACTATTGCCACCTTCTTCAGCACAGTAGACCTTCTTCGATTGCAGAAGTTCACGACTAAATGGCGTGCTGCACTGAGGTCAAATGGAAACCAATGAGTGGTTTATTCTGTTAAGCCGCATAAAACAAATAATCCCTTATGGTACCAATTTCGAGTCTGTCTTTTTATAAATTAGCAAAACAAATTATAAATAGTACAATAATTACAGGAAATGACATAGCGGGTACAGTATTACCTGTTAATTTTTTTGGAGAGGATCGGGCTTGCATGCAGGCAGTTAACCACCAATCAAGAAGTACAAGCCACAATACACATTGTTCAGACACCTGCTGGGGCAATCGTGGAAAGGTGTTAATCCCTTGTCTGACTGAGTACTGGCCAACTTTAAACACTCATTTCATCAGAAATTAATAATTTCTCCATGTTCGCCTTTTCTCTAAATGATAAAGTGAAATCTATAGTTGAATAATCCTTAAAAAACGAAAAATCACTATCGTAAAGCTGGATCACCTCTGGCTAGGTCTCTCGGACTCGTAACTGTGTCTTGATCTTGTGGACAAGAGTTGGAAATCAGAACTTCAAGCCATACAGTAATTCCTCTAATAAATCAATTATCCTATCAGGAATCAATCACCCACGATTTTTGGAGAAAAATAAGATGGGAAGTTGCAATGAATCAATCACCCCAGATTTTTAGATCTCTGATATTTTAAAATTTTTGTGCAACATAAGATAGAAATATATTCACTGCCATTGTCCAATTTATGTTTTTCAATTTCCTGAGAAAATCATGGTTTCAGTGGAATCTGCCGTAAGCTGTACAATTAAATCCCCACAAGAGTTACAAGAGTTACAATGCCATATTTTGTTTGAGACCTTTACCAAGTGCTTCCAACATCTTTGTTTCACATTTGTCATTGATTCCTCCAGGAACTCTCGCGAACTATTGTTCCTGAATCTAACACAAAGGGCCAGAGAAACACTAGAATTGATTACATCGCCATCCATAGTACTGAGAGACAGCTGGCCCTGTACAAGGTAAGAGTGTATAATAAACTGGAATATCACAAGCACTCATCAAGAAATGCCAAGAAATGATTTTTGTGTGTTATCTGATAAATGTAATCTTCAACCAGGACAATGAATCTGATATGTAATTTCTGTGTATGAAAGTGATGTATTGAGTGAGCACTGCCATTAGATAACCAGTGATCTTACTACAGATACTGGCATGCTTCCATTATAATGGTGCGATCTTACTACAGATACTGGCATGCTTCCATTATAATGGTGCGATCTTACTACAGATACTGGCATGCTTCCATTATAATGGTGCTCTTCTCTTTAGCCATGAAACATGATGGTGTTTTCTCCTTCCTACTATTCCCTGATGCATTTTGTATCCATATGCCAACTGAATAACAGCTTGCACTTGTGTATTTCAAAGATGGCGGATTTATGAATTCATCAGATTCAAGTTCTATTGGACCTCAAAGTCCGTAGATTAAGAGTGCTTCAATGTTCTCACTGGCAATGAAGTAAGCTAGACAAATCACAAGTTTTATTTCCAGTGGAACCCAGTGTATTTGTGAGTTGATGGAATGTCGTCCGGCAATACAATGTAGAACTTTATCTTTTCATGCGGAGTATCAAATCTGCCGAAGAAACAGTTTTTGAAACAACCTGAACCAATTCATCAGAAGATACATGTATAACACCTGATCAGTACATGCAACCAATTTAACTCACTCTCAGAAAAACTGTTCCTAAGTTCATATCCCATTACCCATGGAATTTCCTCTGAAAAATTCATGAAATAGTCTGTCATTAATGACCTGATTTCAGCATTTATGTTGTTGGTGAACCTACCTTTGTACTAGGGACTCCTGTCTGAATAAGGAATATGAAGATTCCTCATCTCTGATAGAATAATTATAGCTTGTGTTCGATAGGCTTTTGTGACCATAAACGTTTGTGAGTATTGGTTCTTAATTATGGCGAAAACAAGAAATAAATGATGGACAGACAAACTACGGTAAGTTCCCTAAGTATTCGTGACCGGAAGTGAATATCGCAGTCGTGAAAAACTGACCACTTACGAATAGTTTGTGTAGGTCAGGTCAGAAAAACAAACGTTTTCGTAAATTAGAGTCCCCATATTAAATGCCCATACCGTTCGCCAATGAAAGGTCACAATACGTCGACTGTGTTGTTTCTTTAATTTTGTGATATTTACTCCAGACAGCACTCTTAAATCATATAAGATCGACAACCATGAGACATTCACTATACTTTGTGTGTAGAATGAAGCCTAATACTTCGGCGAAGTTCAATGATACGAACACTTGTGGTCGAAGGGAAACCCCGAAGCAAAACCCGGGAAATGTTTGTTCTGGGTTCAGATTTGTCAGGCAATAATTCGCAATTGATCAAAGGATAAATAAAGCATTCTTTCTGCTCTTTAGCCATTTAATTAGGTTTGAAGAATTGACTGCAATGATCGGCTGACAATGAAGAGATTAGTTTCATCGGACGCCCGGCCAATTTAAAATCACAAATTCGCGTATATCCTTGTATTAGTACATACGGGACAAGGGCATATTCTATCACTTAGACATTCTGATATTTTCTTTATTTTCTCTTCAGGACATGCTTGAACTCTTGCAGAATTTTTTTCACGGCCGAGAAGACTAGGCACAATTATTCCAGTGACGCCAATGATGTTTACGTGAAAATATATAACGATCTAATGAAGAAACACAGATAATCATTTTCAGATTGAGAATCAAACCTAATAATTTCTTGATTGCTCTGCATAGGGAAATATTGTGGAAGGGCTTTTCAAACTGTTTATGTCAATGAACAGCAAATTAAGCAAGCGCCCGACACTATCTGAAGACCCATATCAGGGCCAACTCGACTGAGACCCATATCAGGGCCAACTCGTCTGAGACGATATACAATCTTCCCAGCTGGAACGAGCTCATCCCGCCATGAATAGCGGCTAAACGAAAGACATGAATTGCTTGCTCATTCTAACAATTCACTGTATCCCTTCGATCCTTTATTAACAAATGTATGAAAATACTTTCATAGAATTAGGTGGGGTCTGTAGACATGGAAGAATGAAAGTTTCAACATGCCACGTGTTGGTTGTACATTTTCCCGCCATACAGAGTTGCAATAACATCACGTGATCAATACTTGGATGGCATGGCACGTGGGCCAAACTTTTGCTTGTACACGGTTTCCGCTTCATAATATATTCAGCCATCACAACCTCAATATATTATGCCTTCGTAACAGTGAGATCACGACTGATGAAAAATATAAAAAGAAAATTGGTTCAATCTGTTTCAGATGTAAATGTATTCTGGAATATTTCTGACGAAAGACAGATCGATAGATGATGACGAAACAGCCAAATGTACAACCGTGTTTTTATCTAATATTACCTCATGGGTTCAGCAAAATTAATTCACGTTTCAGACAGTATAATTTAGAGAATAAGTATAGACAGAAAACCTATTATTTTTTAACTTTCAAATTACCGCCTACGATCTCGGCTATAATACGTAAACGTCCCTTCCGACGTTCAACTTTTGTGTCAATAATCAAGTCAGAAGTACCGTCATATCTTCACTAATAGTGTGAAAAAACTTTAATTTTCAAGGACTTCCAATGTCTTTAATTTTCAATATAAAAATTATGCACTTTTACAAAGTTTTAAGGACCCAACCTGAAAAGTTGAATACAAGAGTGCAAACTTCATTCGGTATATGCATCACCGCGAATTCCACGACCGTAAAATGTTCTGAATCGCCGCGTTCGTTGGAAATGATACGTTTCTAAATTATTTCTGTCTGAACCGTACAAAATATGTTTTCAGTATCATAGCTGGGAATCTCAACATTCGTGTCTTCGGTAAAAAAAAAATCTGAAGTCGGACCCAAACAGGCGCGTTTCTGGTTTTAGGGTGAGGCGCACATGGCATACAGTCGCCAAAATTAATGCAACTTGGGGTTGATCGTAAATCTCTACCCAGCGACTAAGAAAATCTGTGGTTCAAATGTCCGGTCAAACTTCAGCATTATATTTTTTTAAGACCGAATGAAACGTAACTTCCAGTTCTTAATTTTTATAATTTCATCATAATATCGAATGTATGCTCTCTTCAATCGGCAATGTTTAATATCGCACGTCCCCGTAAACCGGCAATATTCCCAATTTAATGACCATGACAAATCGCGGTTTAAACATTGGATACATTTCGTTTGAGACATAATGAAAATCAACTTAGTATTTACAATTGGTTATGTTCAAAATGCTCAAAAAGTTTGCAAGGTTTATCAAATACTAATTCTAAGGAAACTCGTTGATCTGGAAGATTTTCCATCGCACAACTACATAATATTATCAATCTCGCGACCACCATAAATGGGTGATTTTCGAATAGTTAGGACCGCGGATTTTCGCGAATGGGCCGTTTTCGATTACTTAGGGAACAGTGTCACGTGACTTGGCGAAAAATGCCCGTTTTCGAATTTACTTAGGGTCGCGAATACTTAGGGAACTTACCGTATAAACATGACAATGATTATTCCCCCATACCACTTCTGTCCAATATATCCAACAGCATTCTTAGAGCATTCCAATAAACTATCAATTCACGATATGCCTTGCAAAAGAAGGATAAAGCTGTTTCAGAAAGAAGAACTGATATGGCACTCCACTTGTCAATATTTCTTCCATTTAATCGGCTTTGGAACAACAGGAAAATCCTGCTCTTGTGCCAACTAATCGACTCGCTTTTTTAAAAAAAATCCAAGAACTCTCACCAACTGTCCTTTAAGTCAAAGTGTCATACAAAATTGAGAATTGATTGCATGGCCATCCATAATGCCAAGAGAAAGCTGGATCTCTACTATATGTAAGGCTGCATCAGTCTAAATATCATAAGATCTCATCTAGAAATCCCTCCAATTCTGGTTTCCTATCACAGGAGTATTCATAAACAATTTCACAACACAGACTCTGGAATGTAATCTCTATGCTGAGTGATGTGTTCACTATTGGCCATCAAGGCATCCATTGATACTTTCACTGATACTGATCTATGGTATCGTACTGTATGAGTGCTAAGTCTGTAGACTGAAATGGAAGTAGGGCTTGAATTCTTCCCCATCACAATAGAATTCTAGTGGATTTCAATGCATCAGCAGGAAGATATCGACAAGGGCATATTCTGTCACTTAGACATTCTGATATTTTCTTTTCAGGACATGCTTGAACTCTTGCAGAATTTTTTTCACGGCCGAGAAGACTAGGCACAATTATTCCAGTGACGCCAATGATGTTTACGTGAAAATATATAACGATCTAACGAAGAAACACAGATAGTCATTTTCAGATTGAGAATCAAACCTAATAATTTCTTGATTGCTCTTCATAGGGAAATATTGTGGAAGGGCTTTTCAAACTGTTTATGTCAATGAACAGCAAATTAAGCAAGCGCCCGACACTATCTGAAGACCCATATCAGGGCCAACTCGACTGAGATCCATATCAGGGCCAACTCGTCTGAGACGATATACAATCTTCCCAGCCGGAACGAGCACATCCCGCCATGAATAGCGGCTAAACAAAAGACATGAATTGTTTGCTCATTCTAACAATTCACTGTATCCCTTCGATCCTTTATTAACAAATGTATGAAAATACTTTCATAGAATTAGGTGGGGTCTGTAGACATGGAAGAATGAAAGTTTCAACATGCCACTTGTTGGTTGTACATTTTCCCGCCATACGGAGTTGCAATAACATCACGTGATCAATACTTGGATGGCATGGCACGTGGGCCAAACTTTTGCTTGTACACGGTTTCCGCTTCATAATATATTCAGCCATCACAACCTCAATATATTATGCCTTCGTAACAGTGAGATCACGACTGATGAAAAATATAAAAAGAAAATTGGTTCAATCTGTTTCAGATGTAAATGTATTCTGGAATATTTCTGACGAAAGACAGATCGATAGATGATGATGACGAAACAGCCAAATGTACAACCGTGTTTTTATCTAATATTACCTCATGGGTTCAGCAAAATTAATTCACGTTTCAGACAGTATAATTTAGAAAATAAGTATAGACAGAAAACCTATTATTTTTTAACTTTCAAATTACCGCCTACGATCTCAGCTATAATACGTAAACGTCCCTTCCGACGTTCAACTTTTGTGTCAATAATCAAGTCAGAAGTACCGTCATATCTTCACTAATAGTGTGAAAAAACTTTAATTTTCAAAGACTTAATTCCAATGTCTTTAATTTTCAATATAAAAATTATGCACTTTTACAAAGTTTTAAGGACCCAACCTCAAAAGTTGAATACAAGAGTGCAAACTTCATTCGGTATATGCATCACCGCGAATTCCACGACCGTAAAATGTTCTGAATCGCCGCGCTCGTTGGAAATAATACGTTTCTAAATTATTTCTGTCTGAACCGTACAAAATATGTTTTCAGTATCATAGCTGGGAATCTCAACATTCGTGTCTTCGGTAAAAAAAAAATCTGAAGTCGGACCCAAACAGGCGCGTTTCTGGTTTTAGGGTGAGGCGCACATGGCATACAGTCGCCAAAATTAATGCAACTTGGGGTTGATCGTAAATCTCTACCCAGCGACTAAGAAAATCTGTGGTTCAAATGTCCGGTCAAACTTCAGCATTATATTTTTTTAAGATCGAATGAAACGTAACTTCCAGTTCTTAATTTTTATAATTTCATCATAATATCGAATGTATGCTCTCTTCAATCGGCAATGTTTAATATCGCACGTCCCCGTAAACCGGCAATATTCCCAATTTAATGACCATGACAAATCGCGGTTTAAACATTGGATACATTTCGTTTGAGACATAATGAAAATCAACTTAGTATTTACAATTGGTTATGTTCAAAATGCTCAAAAAGTTTGCAAGGTTTATCAAATACTAATTCTAAGGAAACTCGTTGATCTGAAAGATTTTCCATCGCACAACTACATAATATTATCAATCTCGCGACCACCATAAATGGGTGATTTTCGAATAGTTAGGACCGCGGATTTTCGCGAATGGGCCGTTTTCGATTACTTAGGGAACAGTGTCACGTGACTTGGCGAAAAATGCCCGTTTTCGAATTTACTTAGGGTCGCGAATACTTAGGGAACTTACCGTATAAACATGACAATGATTATTCCCCCATACCACTTCTGTCCAATATATCCAACAGCATTCTTAGAGCATTCCAATAAACTATCAATTCACGATATGCCTTGCAAAAGAAGGATAAAGCTGTTTCAGAAAGAAGAACTGATATGGCACTCCACTTGTCAATATTTCTTCCATTTAATCGGCTTTGGAACAACAGGAAAATCCTGCTCTTGTGCCAACTAATCGACTCGCTTTTTTAAAAAAAATCCAAGAACTCTCACCAACTGTCCTTTAAGTCAAAGTGTCATACAAAATTGAGAATTGATTGCATGGCCATCCATAATGCCAAGAGAAAGCTGGATCTCTACTATATGTAAGGCTGCATCAGTCTAAATATCATAAGATCTCATCTAGAAATCCCTCCAATTCTGGTTTCCTATCACAGAAGTATTCATAAACAATTTCACAACACAGACTCTGGAATGTAATCTCCATGCTGAGTGATGTGTTCACTATTGGCCATCAAGGCATCCATTGATACTTTCACTGATACTGATCTATGGTATCGTACTGTATGAGTGCTAAGTCTGTAGACTGAAATGGAAGTAGGGCTTGAATTCTTCCCCATCACAATAGAATTCTTGTGGATTTCAATGCATCAGCAGGAAGATATCGAATTGAATCAAATTTATTAAATCTTTGACAATTTTTGGCGCATAAAGATGTGTTGACAAGTAATACAATATAATACTGCTATGTTCATACAATAATTTGCTCAAACCTTGTCTACATAATCCAAATATATTGATCAGCAAACTGGAATTTGCAACAGAATATTCAGACATGGCAGTGTGACTAACGTCACAGGACCTACAAATTAGGATTTGATATGATTTAAGTGTGTACCTTGACCGAATTAAGACTGACCATTTCCATGGACGTAGTAGGCATTGAGACATGTTGAGGCATTGAGACAAGGTTTCTAGGTCACCTAATTAGGTTTTAATTTGGGTCAGAAAGTAAGGCCACCTTCACCCAATTAGGTCAGGTGACACTGACATTGACCTAAGTGCATTTCCATTGTCTTAGGAGGCATTAGGACATGTTTTTCCCAATTTCGAGGTTTATAGGTCACCTAAGTAGGTCAAATTTTCATCAAAAGTAGGTCAGTTTAGAACTTGCTGGTAACAGTCCCCTAATGCATGTTCATGCCACAAATCAAGGTTCTGATGTCAATGGTTCTCCTTTTCCCGGAGAAAGGATTCGGATGGACTGACTGACTCGCTCGTTACCGAACAATTTGCAAATGAGAGCCTACTTCGCAGAGAAATGAAAATAGATACAAACATTGCTGATAATACTTCAGACAAGCTATCTTGACGTGTATTATCCCTTTATCTGTCAACTTGACAGAGAACTAATTTTAGATACATTGACTTCGAGGCAATTTATAATTGAGGTATATACTATTTGGCAATTAAATAGCACAAGGCATGTACATATGCATATTTCTGGTGTTACTTGATCAATACATATGTACATGAATTAGGTGAAAGAATTAGTGCAATAGAATCCCTCTTTACCATCAGTGCACAACCATAAATGACTTGGCTCAAACTCTCTGTAGATACTTTAAGTCAGCCAAGTCCATTATTCAATTATTTAGTGTTAATACAAGGGATAGGAATGATTCTGAAGTATCTGACCAATGCAGCCATTCATACTTGTTTTAAATCACCACTGACCCCTCAAACACCCCCTGTCTAGCAGACAACTGCTTCAGTAATTGTCTGCCAACTCTACAACCATGGAGTGGTCCAGTCTGGCTGTGACTATCACTCATGCCAGTTAACCCTGCTCAGACAGGTTAATGAAAATAAGCCAGAAATTCTCCATTCTGACACTGGTGATATCCACTCCTGTATAGGGACAGTCCTTGTTGATGATGTACTTGATTCATCTGATGTCATTTCTCCCCATTGGAGAACAAATACTCTATGCTCTAAGTTTTGAGTAAAATTCCAACCAATCTATCACAGATGAACATACTGTATACAGAATTGTGACAGAATTGTGGCTATATTCATCTGAACAAGACTTCAAGAACTTTCATTCTTTCATTTTCTGGGAAAAGTTTACACGATATACCAGAATGGGATATGACAAATTGAAGGAACTCTCTCCAGACTGAATCCCACAAGTGATAAGAAATGCTTGGCTATGCATCATCAGGACTCAAGTTAGGGAAAATGGTTCCGGACAGGGGTCGGGTGGACGAATCCTGTTCATCGTATGGATTCCCTAAGTAAGGAGAGACAGTCTTCCATATTTTAGTGTTAGTGATAAGGACAATGGATTTAAGTTTAATAGGTTTATTGGCTTTATGTGTAATAGTTTTTCTTATTTTCTATGGGGAAAATCAGAGGAAGTCCATACTTCATGAACGCGAGTGAAATTCTTGTAACTTTTTATAGCTGATCTGATGGAAATTGGATGGATCCAACTCCCATGTACAACACCAGTCTTTTTAAAGGTCTTCTGTATTGACAGCTATCTCTTAGATATGAATAGAAATTGTGCTATAACTCCCATGAGCTAATTTGGTTGGCGTATCAAAACTGTCTGCCTAATGGACGTTCCTAGTCACCATCCATGCAATGTGGCATTAGCACATGTGTATAAAATAAACATAAACCTGTTGTCCTCAATGTTGACTGGCAAATATGCATTATGCTTGCTGTGATCATTAGTTTCAGGAAAATGTGTCATTGATGTAAGCAATAGAGTGATTGGAGGAAATATCAAGGGAATCCCAAAGTGAGCTGCGCTTTCATGTTTTGTTAACAGTGGTGGCTGAATCTTCCTCTCGTATTGCGCCATACATGCGGTGAACTCCCTGAAACTTAACTTCTTGTCTAAATTTTCCGTCCCGTGTAATGACATGTATACACAAAACTTTGGATCTTTCAAATTACTCCATAATTATCACCCCAGAAATTCTTGGAATGAATCTTGAATGCATTCAATCATTCGCAACCATGTCATTCGAGATGGTATATGTACATGCAATGTATTGCAGATGGTTTTGCATGTTTGGACGTCTCTATACATGTTGAACAGATACAATCTTGTGCTAACATGAAATTCAGAGAATGGAGAACATATTTTACCAGCAAAAATCGATTTAGAATTAAAATTTTGAAAATCCATCATATTTTATCATTTTTGTGCAACACAAGATGAAGCGGCCATTGTCCAATTTATGTTTTTCAATATTCGGTGAAATCTGCCATAAGCTGTACAATTAAATCCCCACAAGAGTTACAATGACATATTGTGCTTGAGACCCTCACCAAGTGCTTCCAACATCTTTGTTTCACATTTGTCATTGATTTCTCCAGGAACTCTCACCAACTATCAATGTTTGTGAATCTAACACAAAGGGCCAGAGAAACCCAAGAATTGATTACAATGCCATCCATATTACCAGGCAAGGTAAGACTGTATCAGCTTGAATATCACAAGGGCTCATCAAGAAATGCCCAAAACTGATTTTTGTTTGTTATCTGATAAATGTAAGCTTCAATCACGACAATGAATCTGAAATGTAATTTCCGTGTATCAAAGTGATGTATTCAGTCAGCAGTGCCAATAAGTAACCAGTAATTTTACTACAGATATGCTTCCATTAAAATGGAGTTGTTTTGGAGCTCAGTCTGTAGATTAAGAGTGCTTCAATTGTTCTCACTGGTAATGGAGTATGAGATAGCTAGATCACAAGTTTCACTTCCAGTGGAAGCTACTAGTATTTGTGAGTTGATGAAATGTCTTCAAGCAATATAATGTACCTTTCCATGCCATGCATCAAATCTGCCACAGAAACAAAGTTATTGAAACAAAACCAGAAATAATCCACCAGAAGATACATGTATAAAACCTGATTATATGTAACCAATTTAATTCACTCTCACAAAAACTGATTCTAAGCTCATATCCCATTCCATCCGAAAAATTCATGAAATAGTAATTAATGACCTGATTTTAGCATTCATGCCATTGGTTGACCTACCTTTGAACTGGGAACTCCTATCTAAATGTGGAATATGAAAATTTCTTATCTATCTCTGATAGGATAATTATAGTTCATATTTAATTGTGACCATAAAAAATTGGCTTAACTCTTTCCCCCATATAAGCGGGTTTTGACGCATGTTCGCCTAACCCATGAAGACGCATTTTGACGGATGTTTGCCAAACCCATGAAGACGCATTTTGACGTGTCACTGAGTTCCCATGTTATGGATTACTTTGCAATTTTTTCGCGTTTACTTTGAGTGAAACATTATTAAAACTATACATTTTCAGAAAGCCAAAATTTAAATAAATCTGACTAGTATACGGTTGGTTTGTTTTGTAATACGGGTAAAATGAAATCAGGAGAGGAAGAAAAATAATTGACGGAAAATGCGCGATTCAACGCCAAATGAGTTTGGTATGATCTAAGATAAACGTTCGAGAAATAGTAAAATCTGCTTCCATATTCCTGAAAATTTCACATAACGCGAGCATAAACTACCAAAGTATCTAACCTTGATGACTAGCTCGTCAAATCTGCCCATCTGAGTTTATTATAAACATTTCCCGGGACCTGTTGATCTCCCGTTTTAAAATTTATCCGCCATTCTTTGGCCCCGCTGTGTTTCGTGGCGGTTTCGTGGACCCCTGGCCATGGCGACCACGCGCAAAAAACCGACTGCACCAATCACGCGGGGCCTCAGAAAAGGTCGCTCAAGGTCGCTCAACCATGGGCCAATGAGTGATGCTGTTTTACTTCACCTTGTTACCAGCCTTCGTTCTCCTTTAAGGAAGTATATGGGACTTTTTCAGTTATAGCTCGTTCTATACCTGCCATCTCATGATGTAACTGCGAAATCCCGAATGTACGGAAAATAAGCTTTACAATGGTATGCGATAATACAGGAATTGCAGCAGAACAACAACAACAGAACGCTGCAAAACGCAGCTAAAATGCGACAATTTCTTCGCTTTTTTCGTGATTTCCAACAGATGGAAAGCAAACACAAAACATTTTTTCGCAAGATTACTTATTTTTAGATTAAACGTTGCTGATATTGATATAAAACGTGAACAAATTACGTAGAATGGGCCTGTGGGAGACCATTGGTAAATATTTTTCCACATGACATGGGACATAAAACGGGATATTTTACATCGCTGGAAACGTGTGAAAATTGAAATCAGTCCATGGGTTAAAGAGCTACGCTATTACAAATCTGTTATGGGTCAGAGAGAGAAAATTCCCCACAAGTCTATGGGGGAAAGAGTTAAAACTGTATGAGTACCGGTACTACAGTTCTTGTAGTGGAAACAAGAAGAAATAGATGATGGATGGACAGACAGACTATGAACATGACAATGATACTAGCCCCACACCAGTTATGTCCAAAAGATCAAACAGCATTCTTAGAGTATATTCCAATAAACAGGTTAGGGAAAACCTCTCTCTAAAAATGGAGGTAAAAAAGGTCGTTTTTGTCCAATAAATTCAATGATATATCGAAGATAGAAACATCCGCCACAGGCGACCATGGGTATATTTATCCGCATCAGATGGTATTGAAAAAACAAATTGTCGTCTATCTAATTTGCATAATAATAGAGGACATGTTTTGTTCTCTGTTAACAATTAGACTATGCACACTTTCATTGGAAAACCACTGTTCTGGCATGTAACAATATTTAAAGTAAGTCACCTGAAGATTTTGTAGCGTTATGATGAATAAATCAAAAGTTATCAAGCAAAAACGACCTTTTTTACCTCCATTTTTAGAGAGAGGTTTTCCCTAACCTGATAAACTCTCATTCATGATATGCCTTGCAAAAGAAGGATAAAGCTGTTCCGGAGGACTGACATGGCAATCCACTTCTCAATATTTTTTCATTTAATCGGCTTTGCAACAACAGAACACTCCTGCTCTTGTGCCAACTAATCGACTCGCTTTTTAAAAAAAAATCCAGGAACTCTCACCAACTGTACTTTAAGTCAAAGTGTCCTACAAAAGTGAGAATTGATTGAATGGCCCAAATATGCCACGAGAAAGCTGGATCTCTACAATCTAAGCTGCATCAGCTTGAATATCAGAGAGTCCCATCTAGCAATGCAACCAATTCATGTTTCCTATCAGTTAAGTGTTCACAAACAACTTCACAACAATGACTGTGAAATGTAATTTCCATGTGGAGTGATGTGTTCACTATTGGCCATTAAGGCATCCATTGATACTTTCACTGATACTAATGTATGGTATGGTACAGTATAAGTGCAAAGTCTATTGATTGATGGGAGTGGAGCCTGAATTCCTCTCAAGTCACTATATAATGGATTCCAATGCATCTACAGGAAGATGTTGAACTGAATATTTGAATCTATGAAATCTTCAAGTGATTCCCCTTTCAGACCATGAAGTTGTGTTGACAAGTAATACAATATAATATTGCTAATGCTATGTTCAGACAATAATTTGCTTAAACCTTGTCTACATGGTACAAAAACATCCTCTCGAGGGTAATGCATAGGTTGAATAAGTGTAGCATGATATAAGCTCTCGGAATATAGGGAGGATGGGGGGGGGGGGGGTCAGGCGGGCTTATTTCAGGAGACATAGGTTGAGGAGCTGTGGACAGGAAAAAGTCAAACAGTTAGCCACTTTTTCGGAAAGGGACAGGGACACAGACATCATTTAAATCCCTGAGTTTTCCGCAGCTAAAGCTACAGGCTTGAAAAAAATAAATAAATTCCCCACGATGCGACACCCAGGAAGATTGATCATCAGCTTTCACACAGTTTTTTGCTAATATTCCAAGTTTTTCTAGACCCCAAAACATCAGTATGTATAAGAGCCTAAGAAGATATTTTCTTCATAAAGTAACCTACAGTTTAATTTCTAGAGTTAATTATCACGCTTATGAAAAGTGGATGCACAGACAAATTTACATGAAAATGATACCGAACAACAATTATGTCTAAAAGGTTTATAAATCTTAGAAGAAAAGAGAACATTTGAGGTATGTCTCACAAAAAACGGTACCAAAGTTTTGTAACAAGAACATGACAATTCACTTGTTAATATTTCTTCCATCTAATCGGCTCAATACAAAACAGGCAAATTTGCTCTTGTTCCAACTAATCAGCTTACTTTGTTAGAAAACTACAGTATGAGAACTAAAACTGACATATTAATTCTTCAGTATTGATTTCTCCTGTGTAATTTGTTTTCTCAGTCAGATTGTGAAGAGGTTTCTTATGTCACAAGCCTGGAATGAAATATGACAACAGAGCGCAGTTAAGGTTTAATCCAATAAAAAGATACATATACATGTAGTGCCTGTCACAGTGGTGAAATCTTACTTTTGTGTAATATAATACACGGAACCTGATGACATGATTCTCAGGTTAAGTATGTCCTTTGTTAGGCTGAGCGGAAATCCTGAATAAATAAGGTGTGATGAAGAGGATATCAATAAATCAGTAAAGGCCTCCAATAACGATAATGAGCATACTATTACCATAGTAAATGATGGAGGACATCCTGTCCAAGGACAAATAGATTAGTGACATGCAATACTCCAATTCAGATAACTTAATGAAATGGAGAACTCACTGTCTCAGCACAAAAATTAAAAGTACTGATTTAAATGGGGGGCTTAAATACATCAGTATGGTATCATGTTCACAAATGTATAGTCTGGCCTTCTCACTGATCACAATGTCTCAAGACATCTGCCACATTGCCATTAAGTTATTCACCTGATGTGAATATATTTATTGGACAATTACTGATGGCAATATCTGATGGGAACATGCAGTTATTCATTTGATGGCAATATCTGATTATTTATATGATGGCAACATGTGGTCATTTATTGGATAGCAACATGTGGTTATCTGACAGCATGTGGTTATTCATCTGATAGCAACATGTAGTTATCAGTCAGATAGCAGCAAGTGGGTTTCATCTGATTGCAACATGTGGTGATTCCTCTGATTGCAGTGTGTGGTTATTCATCTGATAGCACATGTAGGTTTCATCTGATAGTAACATGAGGTTATTCATCTGATAGCAACATGAGGTTATTCATCTGATGGCAACATGTGGTTATTGATCAGATAGCTATATGTGGTCACTGATCTGATAGCAGCACATTATCATTGGTCTGAAAGCAGCATGTAGTTATTCATCTGATAGCAACATGTGAGTTTCATCTGGTAGAAACATGAGGTTATTCCTCTGATACAAACATGAGGTTATTCATCTGGTAACCAGATGTGGTTATTCATCTGATAGCAAAATGAGTATTTATCTGAAGGCAACATGCAGTTATTTATCTGATAACAACATGGGGTTTTTTTTTTGTTTTTTTTTACCTGACATGTGAGTTTCATCAGAGGGAGGGAATTGGCTTAATGTCACACTCAAGTTTGTTTCACTCATATGGTGACAGTCAGTTTGGTTGGTGGAGGAAGCCGGAGTACCCGGAGAGAACCCCCGCCCTTTGGCAAGTAACTGACAAACTTTCACACATGGACCAGCTGGGCTCGAACCCGTGCCGATTCAGCGGTGTGAGGCTAGCGGTCACCAGCGAAGCGCCTTAGATCACTCGGCCACCGAGGGCCCCTTATCTGATATCAACATGTGGTTATTCATCTAATGGCAACATGTGGTTATTTATCTGATGGCAACATGTGGTTCTTCATCTGATAGCAACATGTGCTTATCTAATGGCAACATGTAGTTATTCATCCAGTCAACTAATAGTAACCAGTGGTTATTCACCTGATAACAACAAGTGGTTATTCAACTGATGGCAACATGTGGTTTTTAATCTGATTGAAGCAATTGTTATTCATCTAATGGTAACATGGGGTTATTAATCTGATAGCAAAATGTGATTATTCATATTATGGCAAAATGTGATTATCAACTGACAGCAAAATATCATTATTCATCTGATGGCAGCATTTTTGTATTGAGCTAAAAGGTAAGGTAAGCTTTTAAAATGGATTGTAACAACAAAACTGTAAAATTTCCGGAACAGTGGCCTGACCGTAAATACTCAACAACTATTTTCATTAACTCTTTCCCTCATAGACTTGTCGGGAATTTTCTCTCTCTGGCTCATAATAGATTTGTAATGGCGTAGATCTTCAACCCATGGACTCATTTCAATTTTCATACCTCTCCAGCGATGTAAAATATCCCGTTTTATGTCCCATGTCATGTGGAGAAATATTTACCAATGGTCTCCCACAGACCCATTCTACGTAATTTGTTCACGTTTTATACCAATATCAGCAACATTTATTCTAACAAGCAGCCAGAGGATGCTAGGTCCCCCGCCGAAATGGCAGCAATATTTTTTAGCATTGTTGGTCTCAGGGGATATACATGAGGGCGGCAACTGCTGCTTCATAGGCGTTGGATGTGGAAGGGTCTTTCTGCCTTCCCAAGTTTTAAGATCAACTCAGAACGATTGACTGAAAGTTGATTGCTTCTGTGATATAGTTTCCATGCAGTGAAGCACCGAGAAGCATCCCCAAGTGACATCTGAAGGCATTATCTGCAATCCAAATTTGACGAGAAGCTGAAGGCATCAACCTGTTGCCCGGAAACCAAATTTTAAATTTGCCACCAGTTGTCGCCACCTGTAGGTGCAAGTGAGCGAAATGCAATCCCAAGCATCATCTCATGGCATGGTAGCCTACATGTATTAGCCTATAGTATCTTCTACAGGGGGCAAATGATCGGCTGATGCAGCAACAACAGCATTTTCCCAGTTAGACGGCAGATTTTGAAATAAAAAACGAGACCGCGCTATGTCATCAGTCAACTGAGACGGTCGCGTGGTTGTGTATGAAGATTGGGGTGGGTCTTATCTAATAGTGATCCAATGAAAATGCTCGTATTAGTTTAAAATGGCGGGGTCGAATGACCAATCACTGAACGGGAGACAGCTGGAACAGTACGTTGACACTGTCTGTTAACCCTTTCACCGATTATTTCCCCTGACAAAAGTGACCTGCTGACGATCAATTCCCTGAGAACTGTTAAAATTTGTATATGTTGTCTTTGGAATGTTAGAAAACGTGTTTGCGTCTGAGATTTGTAGAAAAACATAGGGACCCCGTCTCCACAATGAACACTCCGGTGTTATTTGCTCCAGTTTTATAGCAAAATAAATCAAATAGCATACAAAATTAGGTTTTACTACAAGAGAATGCGCTTTCCCCGGCTTTCTCGACTTGAAAACGTCAAAATTCAACGGAGAAATCGTCTTTTTTCGATCGCATTTGACAGTGTTTATCTTGAGTTGTACTCGGCCATTTGCAATGTTTGACCTCTCATTGGAAAGTGTGGGCTTTCCCCTTTCTGTACATCACATGACCTGGGACGGATGGCAAAAATAAAACGGAGGATACGATTGGATTGAAAATGATGTAATTCCATTTTTCCAGCCACTGTCTACGCGCTTCTTATCTGTTGGCGGATGGAGGTCACGTGGGCAAAATTACGCATACCGATTGGCTCGTCGTTCGAAGACGGCAACCATCTTGGGCGAAATAGAAAGTTGGTTGTCAAACTTTGTGGATCAAGACTCGTAAAAATATGGAAATAAACTTTGCCGGTTGTCGTTGGCAGTTTTAATCGTCTGGGGAATATTCACCACGCTTTACCAGTCGTGTAACATCAAAAATACAGGAGTTAGGATGAGGTTTTCGATGATTTTTTTCATTTCTGCGGCTTGCTGCCGAGAGGCCCGTCACACGGTATGTGGAAAAAAACGCATTTTTCGCTCCGATTTTTTTCGTTCAACATCTAATTTTGCTTTATTTCTTTTGCGGAACAAACAAACAATTTCGAGAATCAAATTGATCAAGGTTTTGACTTTCCAGAAGTATACAGTGTTTGATAGGTTTCCGTTAAAACGAATGCAACAAAATAAAAATGCTGTACCCATCGTGATGGCCAACAGGTTTAAAGCTAACCCGATCAACCGGGGATGGTCGTACGGGTGGCACTCTCGTTATCCCCGTACACCGGGTTTAATGGGTGAAAGGGTTAATACAGGGGGCGTCGGAAGCAAATTCAAAGTGGTACGGCCACTATCATTGCACTTTAGGTGAGGATCCAGGGGCCGCCCAGGCCCCAGATGCTCATGGGGTCTAGATCGCCGAAGAAGCGTTCTGAGCGATTTCTGGCGTCAATCAAAATCACTCTGCATTGAAGTGTATTTTTAGTTCTTTCCTAACCCTTTTACCATGAAAACGCAATCGATGGTTTTCTGCGATGCTGAATTACAAAAAATTGTGTATAGTATAGTACTTTATCCTAGGCACATCGTGTAGAAGTAACCGAGATGATGCATCGATAATGTATACCAAATTTTACATTGAGCATTTGAACAGTGTCAGAGATAGAGATCATTAATGATTTTACATAAATTAAAGATGGTTGCCCATCCTTCCCGTCACTCAGAGGAACTAATGTGGTTATTCATTAATGCAAGTCTCTTCATACATCGATGCTGTAAATCAAGTTTCGTATAGAACATTTGAATGGTATCAGAGATAAACATCCTTAAAGATTTTGAATAAATTAAAGATGGCCGCCAAGATTTCCGCCCAATCAGAGAAACCAGATCTGTCATTCATCGTAAGTCTCTTGATGCATCAATGATGTATACCAAATTTTACACTGAGCACTCCAACGAAATCAGATATAGAGATCATTAATGATTTTGCCTAAATTAAAGATGGCCACCAAGGTTTTCAGTCAATCAGGTCCCGATTCAAAGTATCTGGATGTATCGATGATATATACCAACCTTCATATAAAACAATTGAATGGTAACCGAGATATGTAGGCTATCATTATCGATTTCGCATGAATTCAAGATGGCCTCCAGGGTTCCCAGCTAATCAGAAAAGCCTGTTTGGTAATTCGTTGAAAGTTGCTTGATGTATCGATGATGTATATCAAATTTCGTATTGAACAGTTGAATGGTTTCCGAGATATGGATCAGTATCCATTTTGCATGAAATTAAAGATGGCTGCTAAGGTTCCCACCCAGTCAGGTCCCAATTCTATAGGCTTCTGGTCCTTGACTAGGTAAATAAGCATACCAAATTTGGAATTCATCAGCGGAACAGTTTTCCGGCTATCTCGTTCACGAACGGACGTACGGACAGACGGACGTACAAGATGATGACAATACCCCATGGCCAAAATTGGCCGAGGGGTAAAAACATGGGTCTGTGCCTGATAAATTTTAAGCCTTTTGGGGTTGCAACTCATTCATAGAAAGCTCCCTGTACATGAACAACTGCACTGACAACTGCATGCCATCATCTGTCAGTCTGAAGACCGGCAAGGTTGAATTCAGTTCAATTCAGGAAATTGATCATATGCACAGCAGGGCTCGAATTGGCGGCCTGCAAATTGCAATTTGCAGGCCAAATTTGAGGTGTTGCAGGCCATGTGAAAATTCGCCTGCAAAAAAAAAAAAAAAAATTGCAGGTCATAATTTCTGTGGCAGAAATTGTTATTATCTTCTGTTCAGTGGATATTCTGGAGATCATTTTCGTCGACGGCATGTCCAAAAGGTAGAAAACTTTTCATCTTTTTCAACACAAAATACATCGTCGTGGTCGAGTTCAGATCGATGGCAAAAGTAAATATGTTCAGGGGAGTCTACTCGCGCATTACTTGGAAATAGAGAACTGTTGTCTCCCTTTACTGTCCTTACGCATGCATGCGCCGCTGTTCTAGGAATCCTATTTCCGTTCGTTTGTTGCTGAGAGACTGGCCAAAATGAACTGACAGATTAATTTGCCGGGCTGCCAAATAATGAAATAAATTGTGTGATGGCAAAAGTATCAACTGTACGATCGTGGGGGTTTAACGACTGGCTCAACATTACGAACATGAATTGCAGGCAAGCACCTAAAAGGTGCGTGGACCCCTCAGCCTGTTTTTTTTTTTTAGTGGAGTAGGATCAGGGCTGCATCTAGAGCCAATTTAGTTTCGGAAAACATATGGGCGCCCAAAACTCAAATGAAACAAAAAACGAAAGTGTTGCTGTTGTTCAATTTGAAAGGATTTCTGAAGGAAATACTAGAAAAAGCCTCTGGGATCCTCAATATCGATCCGATTGCATAGCTGGGTATTGAATTTCATGTTAATAAACCTCTGTTTTGTGATTGATCACAGGCTATTTGCGCCGAATTTCACTTAAAAAAATTGGACCCTCAATAATGAATTACGAAAAGGAACTGGGAGTTTGGGATCGGAACCTGCAAAAAATCCCTGGACACCGTATAAAACAGACATAGGTTTCACGTGAGTGGTGTGCTGGGATTACAGCATGCAAGAAAGTGTAGCTTTATCAGCGGCAATTTATGCATTGCACAAGTGTGATTACAAGTAAACACACTGATTGACACAGGCCCACCCTTATCATTATGGGGGGGGGGAGGGGGTGGCATAAGCTCCAGGTATGCAAACTGGTTCAAAATTGCCCAGAGTCAGGCTAAAAATGGGCTCTCCTAATCACTCGTTTTAAATAATTTCCAAGGTACAGTAACAGGTTTGGTGACAAAAATTGATAAAAATGTTGTACCAGTTAAATGTGTGGACACAAATATGGTTCATGCAAAAGTTTTAGGATAAAACATATGATGTAGAACAGAATGATTTAATAGCAAAATAAAAGAAAAATGTTGTCCTTCATTCAATGAGAATCTTTCTTGTATAAGGGAACCTTCAAAATTCACAATGAAACATGCAACGAAGGGTACCGGATGGGCACAGATAACAGTGCAAAAGCTAAGCCATCAAAAAATAATGAAAAAATAAAAAAAAATTAAAAATCATGAAATAATTATAACCATCTGAAAATCTAATCATTTCATCAGTCAACATTCAGGAAGCTCTCACCAAAGTTTCGTCAGGCCCGACTTAATAGATCTCCAGATATTCAGCGGACAAGAACATGTTGATGGGCATAGATAACAGTGCAAAAGCTGAGCCATCAATAAATAATAAAAAAAATAATTAAAAATCATTAAATCATCATAGCCACCTGAAAATCTAATCATTTCATCAGTCAACATTCAGGAAGCTCTCACCAAAGTTTGGTCGGGCCTGACTTCATAGATCTGCAGATAATCAGCAGACAAGAACATGTTGACGGACGGACGCTAGGACGGACGGACGTACGTACATGGCAACGACAAGACCCCACAGCCCTATGGGCTGAGGGGTAAAAAGGAGAAAAAAACCGGACATGATATTGTGACAGAAATGAACTGCTCGCTGTGTTCGAAGTACGAACGGCAAATTCAAACGGTGAGAAATTTTCAACAAGCGTGGATTAGCGGCACTCGTACAATCAAAAAAGATTGCGTGATCACACATTAAGTGTAAAGTCCATTATTGAGCTGTGGTCCATCAAAGAATTTCGAAAATCTTATTAAAAAAATGCAGGTCAAATTTTGCAATTGCAGGTCATCTTGGATTTGACCTGCAAATTTTTTGGAAGGGGTTTTTTTTTGCAGGTCATCTCTCATGCTCTAAAGCGAGCCCTGCACAGTGTGCACCCAAACATTAGGAACACAGTTGTAATTAATATAGTAATATACATGTGTGGACACAAATGATTCGTGCAGAAGCTTCAGGGTAAATCATATGATGTGCAATACAATTATTTGTTAGCAAAATTGAAGGAAATGTTGTCCTTCGTTTAAGATGACACAAAATTCAAAAATCAGGGATTCAGTACTGCGGGGATTTCCCCGCCAGTTATTTCACATTATACTGAAATAAAATATGGTTCATGCAAAAGCTTTAGGGTAAATCATATGATGTGGAATAGAATGATTTCATATAGCAAAATTGAAGGCCCATTTTGACTGGAACGGACAAGAAGAGAAACTCAGTGGTGCCACCTTCAGGCAGATGTTGCTGAAATGCAATACGGACTGGCGTCCTGTTGCAAGGAATGCGTATTCCGAATTTCGGAATAATCCAACACAGCATTAGGAAGTTATCGCTTCGAACAGATGTACACGGAAAAAAAATCTATTTTGACCCAGTGGCGCCACCTTCAGGCCGATGTTGCTGAAATGTAATACGGACTGGCGTCTTGTCACAAGGAATGCGTATTCTAATTTTGGAAGAATCCAACAAAACTTTAGGAAGTTATCACTTCGAACAGACATGCACGGACGTACACGGACATCCACGGATGCAAAGAAGCAAGAACTAGTGGCGCCACCTTCAGGCAGATGTTGCTGAAATGAAATATGGACTGGCCTCTTGTCGCAAGGAATGCGAATGCTGAATTTCGGAAGAATCCAACAAAGCGTTAGGAAGTTATCGCTTCGAACAGACATGCACGGACGTACACGAACATCCACGGACACAAAGAAGTAAGAACCAGTGGCGCCACCTTCGGGCAGATGTTGCTGAGATGTAATACAGACTGGCATCTTGTCGCAAGGTATGCATATTCCGAATTTGGGAAGAATCCAACAAAGCGTTAGGAAGTTATCACTTCGAACAGACGTACACGGACATTCACGGATACGAAGAAGCAAGAACTAGTGGCGCCACCTTCAAGCAGATGTTGCTGAAATGCAATACGGACTGGTGTCTTGTCGCAAGGAATGCGTATGCCGAATTTCGGAAAAATCCAACTAAGAGTTAGAAAGTTATCGCTTCCCTTACTGCTTTGAGGTGTATTTGAGGTGTAGTTGAGGTGTACCTGTGAGGTGTACCCTCAGATATTATGAGGTGTATTTGAGGAGTAGATGAGGTGTAGTTGAGGAGTATCGAAATATGCAAATTAGTACACCTCAATGAGGTGTACCCCTCAGGTGAGGTGTACACCTCAGGTGAGGTGTACACCTCAGGTGAGGTGTACACCTCAGGTGAGGTGTACCCCTCAGGTGAGGTGTAACCCTCAGGTGAGGTACTAGCTGAGGTGTACTTGAGGCATATCCAATTTTGAAAAATATATTCATACCTCCATTGAAAATAGGTACCAGGCATATTTGTATTCTCATTTTTTAGTGAACACCGCTCAGTAGATTGATCCCCATCCTCCTCCTACAATAAATTTTCTGCAGCATTTTTCGCTACAAAGCCTACAACTAACATATGAGCAGCCAAACTTGAAAGTAGGGGAAGGTGACCGTGTATGTCGGAAAATGGTAGCACCACACTTATAAAGGAGCTTTAACATTGGCTCACAAGTACTTCAATTGCCACACAGAGTATTCCAATGCAAAAGCATACAAGGGACCAATCACCCTACTGAATCGACAAGTGTGATTATAGGTGAATGCACCAGTCCATTTGTCATGCGACCATGAACTGTAGGTTGAATCACTTCACAATGAAGCCGCATAACAGCTGCAATGTTATAATGAGACAACATGTGATTATATATCAGATATGTCGACAGTCCATTGTAGCTACCATTTGTCTTGGCAACAGTCCATTTGGCGAATCATTAGATCAGACGATGTGCTCTCTGTGCATCATTCACAAGTGCATGTTGACCTACAATGGACTGTCGATCGGTCCGATGATGATACAATGGACTGTCGTAATATTAGACAGACAGAGAATATACTATTAATGGTTCATATTCCTCTTAAACACACACAAGTGGAAGGAATCGAGAGATGAATGAGTCAGTGATACATGAGGCAGGTAGTAAGTTCCCACGTGTTCATTTTGTGCTCATTTCCTCACACTATAATTCGATGCTAATACCTACAATGGACTGTCTACCAACACCTAAAAACACCTCTCGCCGCAAAAATGTTTAAAATTTTTGTTAACTTGAAATAGTAATAACCCTACGTTTGGTGACAATATAGTACGATATTTCTCCTTCAAAATATGACTGGACACCAGTAACCATACCTGTCATCGATATGCTGAAAATCGTTCATTTTCGGCTGTGGTCACTGTCGTCTGGTCAGACACACGCCCACGCTTGATAACGAAAGCACTGGAAAACCTACCATTGACTGTAATTTGACACGTGACCGGCGGTTTTCACCTATAATCATACTTGTTGATTCAGTAGGGTGCCAATGTATTTGGGAAGTGACAATTAACATATCCATTTTGGAAATATATCTAGAAGGTTGACAACATATCCACAGGTGCCAAAGTTTGCATGAGATTAACAATAGTTTCTCTGTAAATTATACAACAGTGCCCATTAACTGATTGCTATGATAATTTGAAGTGAATAATGTTACAGCAGGTTTTAGTTTGATGTATTAGTGTCCTGGTGTCAAAATAATAATAAAAATTGAGTTTACATAACATTTTTCATGTTGTTCAGAAGTTCAGGAGGTGTACTTGAGGTGTACGTAGGTAATTTAAAAGTGAGGTACATGTTTTTTTGACAAAGTCAAGGAGGTGTACTTGAGGTGAAGGTAATTTAAAGTAACATTCATGCCAGAATGATGATCCAGCATAGACATGTAGAGAGGAAATTAAATTTAATGCCATGTTCAGCAATATTTTGTCTATTTAGCGAGTATGAATAAAAGATTGTGCTGGCAATTATTTACAATAAGTGGATGGTATATTATGCTCAATTTCATGACAAACCTTTCCACCAAGTCCACCAGATATCTTGGGTGTAGGTGGATAACTGTATCTTATGTTCATGCCAAGCTTGTTACGGTGGAGTGTATACGAAATATACTTGAGGTGTAGATAAATTATGAGGTGTAACTTATTTGTATACTTTTGTACATGCATATTTTAGCAAAGTCCATGAGGTGTACTTGAGGTGTAGGTAAATTACAAGTATATATTTTGACAAAAATCATGAGGTATCACTCACTGTTAATTATTAATTTGTTAATTGAACAAGGGCTGTACTTATTTCAAACTGTCAGACTGAATTGGTGTATGTTACAATAGAATATTAGACTAAGGCAGGAACATCCAACTGAGACAGAGTTAAAAAGTATTAAGAAAATAATAAAAGAAGAGCTCCAGCTGAGAATGTATATGCAGCTGACACAAGAAATAGCAGAAGTAGATTTTATGTATTGTAAACTGGAAAACAAGATATGACCTGTCAAGTGTTCACATGTGTCACTATGGTTCTTTTATTCATAGAGGGTGTATGAGATTTACAGTTAGCCAACCCATTTATTGATTTATTTTAAAATATAGCGCTTGTGAAGATCTTAAATGAACTAAGAAATGTACTTTGAAATATAAATAAAACATTTAGTTGATGGGCAGTGAAATCTGTATGGGAAGCCAAGGTAAACTTGAGATGTACGGAAATTACAAGTATATTTTGACACTCCCAGAGGTGTACTTGAGGTACATGCATAGTTTGGCAAAGTCCATAAGGTGTAATTGAGGTGTAGTATATAACATATCTATTTTGACAAAGTCCATGAGGTGTACTTGAGGTGTAGGTAGATTACACGTATATTTTGACAAAGTCCATGAGGTGTACTTGAGGTACATGCATATTTTGGCAAAGTTCATAAGGTGTACTTGAGGTGTAGGTAAATTACAAAAATATTTTTTCAAAGTCCATGAGGTGTACTTGAGGTGTATACACCTTGAAAAAGAAAATGAGGTGTACACCTCAGGTACACCTCAACTACACCTCAACTTGAGGTGTACACCTCAAGTCTGTAAGGGTTCGAACAGACATGCACGGACGTACACGGACATCCACATACGCAAAGAAGCAAGAACTAGTGGCGCCACCTTCAGGCAGATGTTGCTGAAATGCAATACGGACTGGCGTCTTGCCGCAAGGAATGCATATTCCGAATTTCGAAAGAATCCAACAAAGCGTTAGGAAGTTATCGCTTCGAACAGACATGGACGGACATCCACGGACACAAAGAAGCAAGAACCATTTTAAAGTCCCCGGCCGCGTTGCGGCGGGGGACAAAAATAAGTAATCTTGTGAGAAAATGTGTTCTGTCTGCTTTACTTCTGTTGGAAATCACGAAAAAAAGCGAAGAAATTGTCGCATTTTAGCCACGTTTTGCACTGTTCTCTTCCTGCTTTCCGGCTACCATTCGCATGTTTCCGTATACCATCGTAAAGCTAATTCTCCGTAGGATCGGGATTTCCCTTATGAAAATATACCACACTTTACCACAAAATACTACAGCAAACTTGTAGTAAAGTGAGGTATTTTGTAGTAAACTATAGATGAGGTATAGTATTTTGTGGTACTCTATAGTTACTACAGTTTACTACAGTGTCATTGTAGTATTTACTACAGCAGTGCTTTAATATACTACAAAAACCAAAGCATACCACAACTCAAGTGTAGTATTTTGTGGTAATTTGTAGTTTCTACAGTTTACTACAGTGTCCGTGTAGTATTTACTACAGCAGTGTTTTACTGTGAGACAGTGGTGTTGAGCTATACTACAAACTGCAACACATCTGTAGTATTTTGTGGTTTCTATAGTTTACTACAGTGTCAGTGTAGTATTTACTACAGCCAGGTTTTACTGTACCGGTATTACAGAGTTGTTAAGCTATGCTAAAAAAAAAAAATAAGCATACCACTACACAATTGTATTATTTTGTGGTTTCTACACTATACTACACTGCCGGTATAGTGTTCACTATAACAGTGTTTTACTGTACTACAGAGTTGTGCTATACTAATAAATCCCAAAGCATCATAACCACAACACAAGTGTAGTATTTTGGACCCTATATGATCCAGATCTTATAGGATTTGCAATTTAATATGATCAAATAGGATTCAATATCAGTCCACAACACCCAAGTAATGTTCTCCATATTTGACTGCTCGTAGTTGGAGGGAGAGATTTTGTACCACCAATCTCCAATCTGCTGCTCATGAGGCATCAAATATCAATTTTGGTAGTTTCATATGAAATTTATCTTAAATTTTAACTTGAATTTAATACAAACTCATGATTGATATTTTCAATAAACTAAGTTACAATTGAATTGAAGGATTAATTTTATTTTCAATATTATGAATATTCTATCGTTATGCTGATATTTGACTGTGAAGTATTTTGAAATGTCATTTAGGAAATGCTAATAAAATTGACAAAAAAATCTAATTGCCATCCATCATAGTTCGATATCCAAACAAATGCAAGGTCACTGAAAACTAAAATTTAAATATTCTAACTCAAATTGAATTCACTGATAATCTTAAAACGGAAATTTATTAAAATTGGAATAAATGTATGAAGTTTTTAAATTTTGATTGTTTTGAATTAAAGTTTTAATTAAAATTGAATTAAGGATGTCCGCTGGTGGTAAATCAAAGTAATGAACTTTTTGAATAATGCTTGTTGTTGCAGTCATAATTGTGTAATATGGGAGGAAAAGAAAGAACAAATATAGGTCGGTGTGCATTTTTTAAATGGTTTCCCAATTTGAATGATATTTACAAAGTCTCTCTACCCTGAATGGAGGGGAGGTAACTGCTTCTTGACACTGACACTAGGTGGCGCTGCACAGAGAAAAACAAAGATGGCGGCCGAATGTTTCCATGTTTTTTGCAGTTATCAGCTGAATGATTTGGAGACAGTAAAAGTCATATTTCCGATTATCTATGGCTGATGGAACTGATTGAGATTGATGGTAAGTACCTTTTGCAACTTGTAGGCTAAAATAGCATTCTAAAGTGATTATTTACGCCAACACTAAAGTGTGAAAAAGATTTGCACATTTGAAAATTGAACAATTGATAGGGCCTAGTGTTTTTTATTTGCAAGCTGTAATAGTGATCCATTTGTTAAGTCTGGAATATTTTGGAATAGTTTAAAATATATTAAGTTATATAAATAACTTTGTCAGGTTTGTATATTACACTGTAAACAACCAAAACATTATACTTCCTTGAAAAGATTGATTTATCTCACTGGTTTATGAAGGAAAGGTGGCTTGTTGGTTGATTTTCTCGTCTTCTCTAATCTATGGGTAGGATAGTTAGGCATATAGTTTTATTGATTTATTGATTTTATTAAGCCCAGTGTAATTAACCTTAGATATAAAATGCTGTCTAACCTTACCAACTTTGAACGCTCATGGACTACGTTGAATTTATGTGTACCATTCTCGAAATATAAATAAATGACTACAAAGTCTGGGTGTCTCCACATAAATGCAATTTAATGCATGAGCTTTTGGCCTTTTGCCGGAAGCCTTGATCAAGCGAACATAAACAAATTTGAAAATGAAAATATATAAATGTCGAATATATTGACAACAGATATAATATATTACTTTTGTATATCAATTGCATTTACGTAGAGAATGTCAGTTTGCAGTATTATTGAACATCACATATCTAAAACAGTATATCATAAATAAAATTGTAGTAGGCTCTACTGTTGTGGCTCTGAGCTTGACCTTGGGATAATTGCCAATTTCAGAAATAAGCGAAAATAAAATTTCACCCATAGCAATGATTGATCTTATTAGAAATTACAGATTTCCACTTTAAATGAAATCCATCTGAACTAATATAAAAACCCCAGATATTTTAATAGCAGAGAATTGTATTTATTATGATGTTTTCAATTGCTGAACAGACATGTATATTTTGTTAATTGAAATAACCTGTGAACCTCACAAGAATAGATCAGTTTCTCTTAGTGGCCTGTTGTGTAAGGGATTAACCATGCTGGGAGACTCCTGCATAGTTCATTGTAAGAAACCTGAAGGGGATGTTTTTACAATCTCAATGTGTCATTTCCTGTACTGGTATATTTGTGAACATCTACCTTCAATAGACAAATAAACAAAAGGTAGCACCTTTGAGACTAACTAGTTTATTTCAACAAGAGCTTTCGTAGACACAAGCCTACTTCCTCAGACTCAATAGACAAGCCATTTCCGATGTTTACTTGAAAAACTTGACATAACATATGAATGAATTGATAACAGTAATTTGTGATTCTTTCAAGTCCTGGCTTTCATTTCATACTGTCGGTTTCACAGTCTGAGCATGTCCTGTCAAATTGCATCTCTCCTCACCACACCATAATGAACAGTTTATCAATGATGTTTTTATTCTGTTCACAGCTTCACTGTGGATTCTGGTGAAAGAATACAAATACGCTTACAACACAGCTTTGCCCAGTTCCGGGTAGGCCAAATGTACCAGTGGTGTGTACTATTCCTGACAACCTGAACTTGGGATGCTTTTTATCCAGTTAAGGGCTGAACTATATGATGTGACAAATTATGGTTAGTATCATCCATTGTTCATCATCGAACACTCCATTGTATGCCTCTTGTATATCAATATAAACGTAAAATGGTCTTGTTGCCTAAGCTTTAATACATGTTGTACCCCATTTGTGTACTTTTCAATTGTGATAATTTCACCCTTGTTTGGGGGGGGGGTATCGTCTACTGTACATGCTATCATCCAGTTTTACACATTATCTGAAAATGTCATTTATTAGAATTTCCAGGTTGTTTGGTTATTCAAATGTCCCGTTGATTACTTCATATGAATAAATAAACAGTCCTACAAACAATTGTTTGGCCATGTCAGTGTTAGTACAGAATTGAGTTGAAAATTGGTGAATTTATTTTCAAAATAAATCACGATATGATATGTTAATAATTGTTTTTCCCACAGGAGATCACAGAGCCTACAAAGAAGATGAGCAAGACAGTTCGTGATGCCTAAAAGAATGAGTCAAACAACATCCTTTAGAAGTTAAACAAACAGCGACAAGGAAAACTTCCAGTGGCACCTGTTCAAGACGTGTCAGATGAAGTAAGTATAAATTCAACTATCAGGACTATTCAGCTAAATCCCTAGGCTATTATCAAATAATTCATTATTTTGACTATTGAGAACATTGCTCATGAATTGTCTCATCTATTTTACTGATCCCTTTCAGATAATTATTTCTAATAATATTAATCCAAATTTCTCTCAATGTGGACAAAATATGTGGCCTATTGATTTTGGTTTTCTTCTTCTTTGTAGGATTCTAGTAGCCGAGCAGACCTGAGGGCTCTGCAGAAAGAAGTTGAAGAGCTGAGAGCGGAGAACCAGTCTCTGAAGTCAGAAAACAGGTCTTTGAAAGTCGCATTATCTACACTTACTGGTAAGATTTTAAATTTGAGTTTTTGCAAGTTTGCTAACCAGTAAAATGCATGTTAAATGACACTGAATTTTAATGGTTAACCAGCGATCACTTGTAAATAATCATTTAATGCAATTAATCTTAGTAAATAATAATTTAATGAGATTTGAAAGTTTTAAAACATTGTTGATCCTTTGTCAACAAGATTCTGCAATTTATGACTATTAACATTCTGACTGAATATTATCAATCCAACTGTCAGTACACATTTTGTATCTTTTATTTCACAGAACTGCCATCTGTATTTGATGACATCAAGACCTCGGTGAAGACAATGAAGAAGGTGGCATCATGTCAGGCATAGACTCGCCCAGCAGAACCATGTCAGCTGCTGACACCATCATCAACAGATCCATCAACTGGATCATCCGATGATTTAATTGGAGAAAGACGACATTCATTTCAATATTGGTAAGTATTTCTTACCCATTACAAGAACACAGTAGTAATAACAAGTGAGAAATGACTACATTGTAGTCAAAACCTGCGGCAGTGGCAATAATACAGTGAAAGACATATCAGCGGAGGTAGTGGTAATTGTAGAAAAAAGCGCCATCTGCAAGTGTTTCATGCCAAGGGAAGTAATTTTCAACTTCTAACCCACAATTGTAGGATGGACTAATAGATTTGACACAATATATATATATTCGCTTTCCTCGTTCAAAATCCGACGATGTTGACTGGTCCGTGCCGTCTATACTGAATTGACAGACGAAGTCACAATAATCGCTTTGGCAATGTCTTGGTACAAGTATCGTGAATTCCAAGTTTCAAAACATTCCGTTCAGCCGTTGATTTTTGCAAATCAAAAAGGCTTTCAAATATTTGGAAATCCAAACAAATTTCAAGGATTTAGTCATAGCGCGAACATCTACGCTCTTCAGTCTCCCTTCTCGCTTACTTTGCCGAGCAAAATGGAAAATTTATATTTCCGTCAAAGTTAATTTTCAATGAATTTATTATCAGGGCTATCACTTTGATCTGTGAAACTATGGAATGGGATTGAAGGCTTTATCGAACTGTTCAAGAGGCATAATGACATTTCCACGATTCAAATTGAGGCCTGTGACATTCTTGATATTCGATTAGAATAATAAATTAAGTTTCTGCATTTATGTGCGTTATCATCTGCAAACTAAATACGGTACCTTAACACTCTTTTCCATGCAGCAAGCCAATATCAATACATGGTTTGCTCCTTCTATACAAATGATTACCTAGTTCATCCCTAGGAGATATCACCTCATCCGACATGTTTGGTCAAGCCTTTTCGAAGGTTGATAATTTTATTAATTTTTTTTTTAAATCAAATTCTGCAAATAAGAAACATTTGTTGTCAGTATCTATGGATATCTCCCTATAATCAATTCGCGAATATGTTTGTCATTAAGTCATTCGGAAGGTGATTTAAGTGCGAAATTTCAGGGTTAGTTCACTAAACAAGGTCTGTGTGTATAAGAGAATCATGTCGAATTCTCGTTATTATCTTTTGGTACATCAAATTATTGCATTCGCGAAAATGACTTCCAAGTCAATATGAAAGGTATCTAAGTATCAAAATAAATTTAAAAAACTCTCAAGGAAATCAAGGTCCTAGCTTTTGACAACGAGGTCAAATAGATCGCTTTTATGGTCAGTATCTGCTAATATATGACGTAATTTCATTCGTAAAACTGATTGACAAAGTAACGTAAATTTCTAGCAGAAATGGGCTCTGACTTGAGAGAATGATGTCAAATGCAACATGTTTCTGCCCATTGTCTGCTGATACACATAAGTATTGATTTTACGGAAGTGATTAATGCAATTCTAAAGGGATTATGAGTGCGGAAGAGGACGAGAACATCAATACCAGCGAAGCAAGGCCCTGGCTTGCGAGAATGAGGATAGAGGGACTGTGTTCCGAAAGAGGATCATTCGAAATAGCTATGTGCCAAATTTCATGCTTGTAACCGAAAGTACACAATATAACTGCACAACTATGATGTACTGTTCGCGCATAGGGTTGTCGGACTCATTAAATACTACATAGTCATTTATGTATTATAAAACCGTTTGCGCATAAAGTCAGTTTTGAGTATTATCAATGAGTCGGTATAGCTAAGACATTAAGTGCAAGTCCAGGGATTGGAGGGTCATTGTTTCGATTCCCACAGAGGGTTAAGTTATTCTTCGTTTCAACACATATTTCCATATATGCGAATTGCTTGGGGGTAAAGTTAAACATCTTTATTCGGTGAAAGTTGCTGAGTTGTTCTGCTTACTTCTGAAACGTAATTGTTGCGTTTGTTTTTATGATGCATGATCTATAATTTGATACCAAGTATTATTCAATGTTAATCATAATGATAATGCGTTACTTGTTATGCTTCTTCGCCAATTTGTGTTTTATCTAGATTGGGTAGATAAAATGATTACTAGAAGTAGTGAACTTATTTTTCTACTTTCTAAGACAGTCGCCTGTGACTGTATGCAAATTAGCTGAACCACCGACAAGGCTGCGGCTCATCTTCTTTGGTATATAAGAAATCCAAGGATCTTAAATTGTATATACATGTGCATACTGTTCAATGAAAATGGTAATATCTGA
Organism: Hanleya hanleyi; assembly: GCA_036873755.1. Taxonomy (NCBI): domain Eukaryota; kingdom Metazoa; phylum Mollusca; class Polyplacophora; order Lepidopleurida; family Hanleyidae; genus Hanleya; species Hanleya hanleyi. The sequence goes on from JAVTVY010011894.1 coordinate 373,544, forward strand.
AGACAGTGACTGATGTGACGACCGACAGCTTTTAAGCGACTGACGTAAGAGAATTGAAGTCTGAACGGAGATCAACGAAGCAATAATTCATTCCACCGAATATAGTTGCAAATGAATTCAAACGCGCTTGAAGACAGTGTTGTCATGTGAGATCGGAGGTTGAAAAGAAAAGTGTTGCAGAGATCACACTCTCTTAGCGCATGCGCATTTCAAAAAGTCACAAGAACAAGAAGAACAACAACAACAACGCGAGCCTCCCGTAGACCTGCGTGCCGCAGGTAATAATATGGGTTCCTTCATAATAACTTAATTAAATTCAATTAACTGTAATCAAATGCCGTTGTCAACAAGTTCAGACTTGCAGTAATGTCCATTTGAAGTGTATACTAAATAATTTGCCAACTCAAAATTTTTCTTTCTTTTCTCCTTCCAGTTGAAACTCGTAGAGTATTCCCCGACAAGAGAGAAGCGGACATCAAAGCCAGTATTCGCCTGAAGCTGAACAATTCTTGGAAACAATTAAAGAAGTAGTATTTTTACATTAACGAAGTGTTTGGACATTAACTGAGTGCATTTTATGATGTTGTATGGAGCGATTCAGTGCTAGTAGAATAAATATAGTATTATATAAGAAATTATTGTGTTATTTTCGTTGTGTGATCAGGGCGTTGTCATTCTCTGAAATAGATTATTCTACAATGTTGTTCAGTATTGAGGATGTAATATAAATACCCAGTCCAAAGTGAAGCTATCAATCTATAGTTTTCTACAATGTTGTTCAGTATTGAGGATGTAATATAAATACCCAGTCTAAAGCTCAAAGTCCAAAGGGAAGCTATCAATCTATAGTTTTCTATCAAAATATATATTCTACTATTCTAGCTATAACGCCTTTGATTTCCATCAAAATCTATAGTGTTCTATCTAAAGTAATGAAGCTATAGATACTATAAAATTGCATAGAGAGCTATAGTTAATTTATGGTAATCTATAGTTAATTTATAGTAAGCTATATTTAATTTGTAGTAAGCTATAGTTCATTTGTAGTAAGCTATAGTTCATTTGTAGTAAGCTATAGTTCATTTGTAGTAAGCTATAGTTCATCTGTAGTAAACTATAATTCATTTGTAGTAAGCTATAGTTCATCTGTAGTAAACTATAATTCATTTGTAGTAAGCTATAGTTCATCAGTTTGTAGTAAGCTATAGTTCATTTGTAGTAAACTATAGTTCATTTGTAGTAAGCTATAGCTCATTTGTAGTAAGCTATAGTTAATTTGTAGTAAGCTATAGTTAATTTGTAGTAAGCTATAGAATTTCAGCTGTAGTAAATCCGCAAAAGTACCACAAAATCGATAGTAATCTATAGATTTCAACTATAGATTTTTATGGTAAATTTTCATAAGGGTTGGCAGTGAACGGACAGGATGGCAGGTGTAGAACGAACAATAACTATGTTAATCCAATATACCTTCCGTGCAGGAGAATACAGACGGTAATAAATATTCATAAGGTGAAAGAAACACAGCTCACTGACTGGCCAAGGTTGGGCGCGGCCCGGCGTGATTGAAGGAAGAGGTCACGTGGTGACTCGGTCGCTATGGTCACTGTCGATGAAAGGCCGATTCAGAAAGAATGGCGGCTGAACATATTTACCGCGAAGACTGCAGGTCCCGGGAAAATACATAAAATAAACTCAGATGGGCAGATTTGACGAGCTAGTCATCAAGGTTAGATACTTTGGTAGTTTATGCTCGCGTTACGTGAAATATTCAGGAATTTGGAAGCAGATTTTACTATTTTTCGAACGTTTGTCTTGGAGCACACGAAACAAATTTGTTGTCAAATCGTGCATTTTTTATCGATTATTTCTGTTTCTCTCCCGATTTCATTTTACCCTTACCATAAAACATACCAACAGTCCATATAGTCAGATTTATTGAAATTTTGGCTTTCTGAAAACGTATAGTTTTAATTAGGTTTTACTCAAAGTAAACGCCAAAAATTGCAAGAATAATCGACCACATGGGAACCCAAGTGATTCGTCAAAATCCGTCTTCATGAGTTAGGCGAACACTTGTCAAAACACGCTACATGAGGATCTACACAAGTCGTCAAAACCCGCTTATATGAGGGAAAGAGTTAACAGCTTACCAAAGAAAACCGATTTCCTTCTTGATCGACCATGCTGAACCGCAAATGTTAGATCGCACAAAGGAGGATTGAGAGTAAAACTGCGCAAGTATTGTTCTCCTTGTCATAAGTCCTACATGAAAGATGAACTGAAAGCTAGAGTTGAGCCTTGTTCATATAACCTGACCACTGTCAGTGCATTCAGAGCTGAGGTATAGGTCATAGCCATAGGGCTTGTATTGCACTGATTACCTTTCACCGAAACAAATGGATTCCTTCTGTCCTCGTGTTGAAAGTTGATGTTGTTGCCAGCAGGTTTTCACAGGTTGTCATTATGAAGTACTCAGAAACATCATTATAATATTTCTCCTTGTAACACTGAGGGTTGTCTTTGACACAAATGCTTCCAAGGATAATCCACAAGAAGCAATTAAGTGGATATATCAGATAATTCCGAAGATTCAATGCAGGCATGTGACTGCGCCATAACCATAAAATTAACCAAACAAAGACAAAAAAACCCTCCCTTTCTTTCCAGCACTCTGATTGTAGATTTTTCAGACAAATTGCAGCATATTTAGGAATTTATACATCTCAAGAGCTGAAATCAACTTAGAAACTATAAGGAATCGCATGTTTGAATGCATGGCTTCACTCAGATGATATCAATCTAAGCCAAACTGATATTATTATGGTTTCACAACCTTGGCTCCATCACTCCTCTAACCCATACAGCAAACAGGAGTCATACTATTAATCCTTATCCGGATCAATATAAGATGTACAAAATCAAGCCAACAGTACAAAAGTAGGCTGTCACCATCGGGACCCCTCTGGCCGGGCCCAGAGCAATTGTGGAAATAATGTTTCTGACCCCAACAACTCACATATTTGGGGTGGGCATAATTTTACCTGTATGATATAGATCATAGACAGAAAAAACAATATAGCAATAGAGCAGTGATTACCTATAGTAGATGTAGTCGAACGATTACTGTCTATTCACAGCAATCCACACAGGTTTGTGGTAGGAGAAGTAACTCTCCAACACTCCACTTGATGTATTGGGGGCGTTACTGTAGATGTGGTCTATGGTAGTGTGGAGGTCTGTGATGGGCAACGGGTGGATACGTTCTTGTAGATTGTAAGTCTCAAAAAAGTCTAGAAGTTTTCTCTTGTCCATGGAGTCTTTTAACAAGTCAATGTTAAAGTCACCAAAGATAACAGTTTGCACGAGAGATGGGGATTGTGACCTGAAGATGGTAAACAGTGCATTAATGACATCCTGTACTGGGGATCGGGGAGGGTTGTACAAACCAATGACCAGCATGTCTGTTGACGGACTTGAAAAACACATCCGACAGCACAGACTTTCAATAGGCTTCTGGTACTGGCTGTATTAAACAACTGTATGAAGTTTCATTGTTGTGAGTGAAGGACTTTTTGAGATAATGTGTTTACAAGGATAAAAACAGACAGACATGTATAAAGGGGTATAACTCCTGAAAAACACATACGATTACACCGACTTTGAATAGGCTTCTGGTACTAGCTGCATTAAACAACTGTATGAAGTTTCATTGTTGTGAGTGAAGGACTTTGTGAGATAATGTGTTTACAAGGATATAGACAGACAAGACATGTATAAAGGGGCATAACTCCTGAAAAACACTTCCGATTACACCGACTTTCAATAGGCTTCTGGTACTGGCTGTATTACACAACTGTATTAAGTTTCATTGTTGTGAGTGAAGGACTTTTTGAGATAATGTGTTTACAAGGATATGGACCAACAGACATGTATAAAGGGGCAGAACTCCTGAAAAACACATTCGATTACACCGACTTTCAATAGGCTTCTGGTACTGGCTGTATTAAACAACTGTATGAAGTTTCATTGTTGTAAGTGAAGGACTTTTTGAGATAATGTGTTTACAATGATATGACGGACGGACGGACGGACAGACGACGGAGGCAACGACAATACCGCTCGGGCAGAATCTGCCCGAGGGGTAAAAACCTCTTTAAGATTTCATATACATCACAATCAGTGAAGACATAATGGCTTATAACTTCATTTCCTGTTTGGAGAATGACAAATTGATCTGACAAGTCATGATCATGCGATTTATCACGTCAGAAATCAAACAAGAAAGGACAACTAATTTGATCGTTGAATTTTTCTCGTTGCCCTTTTCTCAACTTACTTCCCGTTTTAACAAATCTTTGCAGAGAATACCTATATTTAAAGATAACTGTGATGGAAGACATGATGGGGTCATTATACCAGAGGGAATAACGATGTCAACTTCTGAAAACTTGAATCCTTTTGAAGGATTATGAGGATTGATCAACAATCCATATTCACAATAAAACCAACATGGACCTATTCAGGACTGTACAGGACGGAATTGTTGGTCACTCAAAAAGACTATTGCCTGAGTCTTGTAAAATCATGCGCTAAGACCTACTCCGGCTAGAATTGCATGTCTACTGAAGATGATGTTATTTCATGATATATTTCATGTAGAAAGACTCCAAAACTGATTTTGTGAAATTCTGTATAAACACGCTCTAAATTAAGCCATCAACTGAAATTGCTTCTCTTTGAAGCATAAAAGTTTCATGATGTACTGACATTTTTTTAACCTTGCTCAAATTTTATTGAGACATGTACCACGTAGGAACAAAAACTCCAACCTCCACACAACTAGAGCACTATCAATATAAAAGGTTCACGTTGGATGACAGCATGGATCATTATTGGGAAATTCAGAGATAGAGAGAAACTTTAATTCCCCAGATCCAACCTCTATACCCTATGAATGTATATTAGTGGGGAGAGTTTCGAACAGTTCTCTTGTCATCCCTGTAGACTGGGGAATTCAATATGGGGGGCTTATTAGAACCCCAAATTAAAAGGCAGCTTCTTTTAGACTGATATGCAAACTCATCTTAAACATGGAAGCTGATGTGCAAAGGGCATACACAAGTTGTCATGAACAAGGATAAAGTATTGGAGAGTAACAACCAGAGCCCCAAGTATGGAGAGTCTGGAGTAATAATCAGAGCTCAAGTATAGAGAGGCTTGGGTACTGGTAGGTCTACTCTGAGGAATAAAGACTACTTGGAGCCATCTGCTTTGACAGCTAAGAAGGAATTATTGATACTGTGTTCATCTGACAGTACACCTCACTCACTGTCCTACATTGAATATCCCATTTACACACATATATATTGCACAAGCTCATACTTCAGCAACGGAAGAGACGTAAATAGCTCCCCATCAACATCCGATCACAATTAGCTAGTACCAATGTGTCAAATTCACAGCTGGTGCAAATCTTGGGAGTTTAATAGCATCGATCTGTTAGAATTTTAATAATTCTCTGACAGTAAACTGTCCTTGAGAGGATATGTTATAGAATCTCATGATACTGGCACAATTCTAAAAATAGAGATCTCATAAATTGACACTCTCACATAAACTTCAACAATGAGACAATAAGGCAGGTTAATTCCTGTTTTCCATTCGCTATTATTTCTAACTTCTATACGCTTAAGATGATATAGTTTATTAGAAACTCATAGCATGTATATTTACCATCACAATACAAAAGACAACATTCAATGTTTTAACCTCATTTACAATCTGACATCCAACATTCTAATGGCAGCCATTGGTCCATTTTTATGTACAGATCTGAACACTCTAAAACATGCTATTTTGTCTACGATTATATTTTCACAAGTGCATAGATTAATACACTCGAGAATAAATATCTTTGAGGGTGGGTTATTATAATGCTGCATAATCTTTAAGCCCCTGTGAAACAAATATGCTACAGATTTCAGCTAGATGTTAAATTGTTGTACACAGAAACTCTAGTCTTCCTTTGTTTTGTGACACTTACATGAAAGATTGACCCTGAATCCATAGACCTCCAAATAATATAAGATTCATTCCGAAAATCAACAGGGATTGGCACCACTTCTGCTCTGCAAATCTGGCCTGTTATAAACCGTCAGTTTTAATTAGTACCTATGTGCTGATGCTTGGCTCAATTTGAAAAATCGACCATAGCCATCCACATCCCCCGTCCGCAGCACCAATTATGGTGGATTCATCTGATGGCAACATGTGACTATTCATCTGATAGCAACATGTGGGGTTTTTTTTCACGTAGTTGTTTTTCTACTGAGCTAAAAGGTTTTAAGGTATACGTTTAAAATGGATTGTAACAACAAAACTGTCAAATTTCTGGAACAGTGGGCTGCATGGTCATGAAGACTCGACACCAACCGTTTTCATAAACAGCTAACTGCAAAAAACAGTTTGTTAAATTAACCACTGATTTCCTGGTCGATCAGCCCTGCTGAACTGCGAATGTTAGCTAGATCCCACAATGAAGGATCGAGAGTGAAATTGCGATAGTATTGTTCTCCTTGTCGTAAGTCCTACATGAAAGATGAACTGAAAGCTAGAGTTGAGCCTTGTGCAATAACCTCACCACTGTCAGTGCATTCAAAGATAAGGTCAACCCTCGAGGTATAGGTCATAGCTGGGGCTCATATTGCACTGATTACATTGTCAATTCCAGTCGTCACCAAAACAAATGGATTCCTTCTTTCCTCGTGTTGAAATATTGTTACCAGCATGTTTTCCCAGGTCAGGCTTATGAAGTGCCCAGAGACACCATCATAATATATTCCCCTAAACACAGAGAGTTGTCTTTGACACAAATGCTTCCAAAGAAAATCCACAAGAAGCGAGTAGATATACATGTACATGTATCAGATAATTCCGAAGATTTGATGCAGGCATGTGACTGCACCATTAAGATTTAAATTCTTCTAAGCCAAAAATCCCTTCCTCCCTTTCCAACGTTTTGATTGTTAATTTTTCAGACAAATTGCAGCATATTAATGGATTTGTCATCGAAAGAGAGAAGCTGAAATTGACTTAGAAAATACAAGAAATCGGATATTTGAATGCATGGCTGCACCCACATGATAGAAATCTAAGTCAAATTGATAAGATTATTATGGTTTCAGAAAGTCGGCTCCTCTAATCCATCCAGCAAACAGGATTCATACTATTTATCCTTATCCGGATCAATATAAAATGTACAAAATCAAGCCAACAGTACAAAAACCTCTTTAAGAATTCATATACATCACAATCAGTGAAGACATGATGGCTTATAACTTCATCTCCTGTTTGGAGAAAAGATAAATTGATCTGACAAGTCATGATCGGGTGATTTATCACATGTCAGAAATCAAACAAAAAAAGATAACTTATTTGATCGTTAAATTTCCTCTTGGCCCTTTTCTCTACTTACTTCCTGTTTTAACAAATCTTTGCAGATAATACTATATATTTAAAGATGACTGTGATGGAAGACATGATGGGGTCATTGTACCAGAGGGAATAATCATGTTAACTTCCAAAAACTTGAATCATTTTGAAGAATTATGAGGATTGATCGACAATCCATATTCAGAATAAAACCAACATGAACCTATTCAACTTGTACATGATTGGATTGTTGGTCACTCTAAAAGTCTATTGCCAGAGTCTTGTATAGTCATGTACCAAGACCTACTCTGACTTGAATTGCATGGCCACTGAAGATGTTATTTCATGATGTTACGAGAAAGACTCTTAAACTGATTTCCTGAAAATGCTGAAGTAACAGTATTCTAAATCAGATTGCTTCTCTTCAAAGCATAAAAGTAACCCCTGCTGCACTGGCATTCTTTTAATCTTGCTCAAACATGACTGAGAAACTGTCAATAACTTTAATTCCCCAGATCCAACCAATATACACTATGAAAGTATATTATTTGGGAGAGTCAGAGTTGAAAAGTTATCTTGTCATGCCTGTAGACCAGAAAATTCCATATGGTGGCTTAAGAGAACCCCAAATCAAATGGCAGCTTTTTTCAGACTTAATCAAAATCGTCTAATATTTAGAAGCTGATGAGCAAAGGCATTCACGAGTTGTCACATGAACAAGGATAAAGAATGAGAGAGTAATAACCAGAGCCCCAAGTATAGGTCTACTCTAAGGAACAAAGACTGCTTGGAGCCATCTGCTTTGACAGCTTAGTAGGAATTTCGGATCTCTGACAGTACAATTCGACCTTCACTCACTGTCCTACATTGAACATCCCATATACGCACACATATATCAGGGGTCGAAATGTTTTTTGAGAATTACTTGTCACTGTGACAGGTAATTATTTTTTTTACTTGTCACCCTGGTACTTCAGCTTGTCACTCCTACTGAAACTTTTTTCACCATACTCTCATCATATATCCCAACCAGTCTCTCCATTTTCCAGGCATTGGAGAATTTGAACACACATTTTTTTTTCCGATCGCGAGACATTTATGACAGCGACAAATTTGTCTCCTTCCTTTAGCTCTGCATTGCCAAGATGAATGTCCTTACTCCCTGATGTTAACTCAGTGGGCTCATTTCTGCCACCAGACTGTTCCACTATTAGGAAGTTCAAAGTAAAATGTCAACAGAACGTTCAATTATGGGATTAAATTTGCTGGAACGATATTTTCGGAGGGTTTTATCAACTTTTTTGTGGGTTACCCAGATTAAAAACTTGACTTTGAAAAATTGAGTTTTTGGGAAATTTTGAAATTGAGTTTTAAATAAATGAGTTTTTATCCATGGGAAAATGCACGCCAAACACGCGCGAAAACTGAGTTATAGTAAATAAATATTGTGTTATTCAAGAGATAAGTCGAGTTCCCAAATGAAAATGTTGAATTGTTCTGACAAATTATCAAGCAAAATCATTGTTGTTGTTGTTGTTGCCTTCACTCATCAACTCGCGAGTGTTAGACGTTAGCGCTTGTCCGCTTTGTCTGGAGCAAGTAAACATCGGCACAGGCAACGCAACGTTCACGTTAGCTGCCCGTGTTGACAAGCACTATTTTCTTCCGATTAAAATACTCACTGACGAAGTTTTATTGAGCTCTTATTCTCCGAAATAAAACGTAAGAATCAATCAGCTTGTTCTGGTTTCATTTTCGACTTGAAGTTGCCAGGCATGAATAGTTGATAGAAATATAGGCCGATTGCGCTAGATCGTGCCAGTCAATTCGTTTACTTTATCCATTAGTTTTGCCTTTCAAGCGGATCGTGTGCAAATCTAGCGGGAGATTAATCCTGCATGGAGTTTGATGTACACAAGCTCTCGTGTTGTATGGCAGCGGGATGAATGACGAAGTGAACAGAATGTCCGATGTAAATAAAACGAAACTCAACAACTGTTTCCAGGAAGACAATTCAGTCATGTTAGGCCTGTATTAGCTCGTAATTCAGTATTTTTAGGACAGAATAGTTACTTGTCGCGGCGACAGGTGGAATTTTAATTTAGTTGTCACTTAAAAAAATTACTTGTCGGCGACAGGTAGACGGGCGTTATTTCGACCGCTGTATATATATAAGTGCAATATATATATTGCACAAAGCTCATGCTTCAGCAATGCGAGAGACGAAAATAACTCCCCATCAACATCAGATCACAATTGGCTTGTACCAATGTGTCAATTTCACAGCTGGTGCAAATCCTTGTGAGTTTAATAGCATCGATCTGTTAGAATTTTAACACAGGAAGGAAGCAATCAGAGATTGCTCAATTGAGATTGCTCAATTCCACTTTAATCCGACACTGCCCCGCCATTGTTCTGTTCTTTATTGGTTGGTGGAGGCCTAATTTGGATAATTATAAAAAAAAAATTTTACAAGTAAATTTTCTGTTATTAAGCTAAAACTTACCTCACTTCCACTCTTTGCATTTCTTGTCTACATGAAATATCACAGTAAGAATTTAAATGACACAGTTATCTCCCCTGCTAGTCACCTGATTGCATAGCTACCCACAATTCTACTTCCTTCTTGTTCCACTGCGATACATGGTCTGGATGTATCATAGCGGGGAGGTTGGGTGGGCATCACTGGAAGTGAGGTAAGTTTTAGCTTAATAACAGAAAATTTACTTGTAAAATTTTTTTGTTATTTGCGCTGAAAACTTACCTCACTTCCACTCTTTGCATAGAATGCCACCGTAAGGTAGGTGGGCAAACTGATACAATCCGTGGTAGTGATAAATGCCATACATAGTGACTAGTTCAAAGTAGAAATCATAGATCTTCTACCTCACAGAGGATCCATGAAATCATACAACAGTAATAACCTGTATGCCTATGGTACACAGGGAACCTCTGTTGCTACTCTGACTTCAAGGCTGAGATGCAATATACGCCCCCCCCCCTTTTTTTCGAAAGGGGCCGAGAGAAAAAATGCACTCACCCGCAAGCAGGGTTACAACTGTACGCCCGGACTTTTGTAGCTATATTGCTGGCCTCGGTCCCCCTGACACCCGCTGTGCGGTCACAAGTGGGCCGATAGAATAGAGGTCGTTACATGCCAGCGTCATGTCCCGGAGATAGTAGGAGGCAAATGTCGTGTTTGACCTCCAGTAGCACGCCCTCATAATGTCTGTCACCGATCTGTTGGTCCATAGAGGCCATGATGCCGCTAATGCCCTAATCTCGTGACCCGAAACGTTTACAAGCGCGGCTTGCCTATCAGTAGCCGTGGAGTACGCTAGCCGAATCGTATTTTTGAGCCAACTCGAGATAGTGTTTTTACTTATTTCTTGTTTGGCTTTGGGATCGAAAGGGATAAACAAACGCCTCCTTCCCGCTCTGATCTCCTCTGTACGATTCAGGTAACACGCAAGAGCCCGAACCGGACACATTAACATGTCTGATTCAAGACCGGACGAAAGGAAATCAGATAAGGCTGGAATTGTGAACTCTCGAGATATGGAATCGTAGAGGGCTTGATTCTTGGCCACAAACTCAGGAACCGTTGTGAGAACTACCTGCTCCAGTTCCTAGAGTGTCTGATGTTCCTTCTATCGAGCGCATGCAGCTCTGACACCCTAGCTGCTGAAGCAAGAGCCAACAAAAACGAAGTTTTGTATGATAAATATTTTAGCTCAATAGCTTCTATTGGCTTGAAAGGTGGCTTTCCCAATTGCCGAAGTACTAAGGCTAAGTCCCACTTAGGTAATTTCGGAATAGCCGACTGACCAGTTATCTTGTATGACTTGATTAGTGCAGATAAGTTTGGATCAGTCGAGGGATTAATCCCAGTACCCAGTAGAATAGGTTGAGCAATGGCCGCTCTATAACCTTCTACCGTAGCAGGCACCAGGCCCCTATCCCTGAACAGGTACAATAGAAACTCTGCTATCTCAGGGATAGTTGCGCAGGATGGATTAACATCCCTCTCTCCACACCAAAGATCGAAGATTGCCCACTTTGAGTTGTATACAGCGGAAGAGGACGGTCGAATAGATTGTGCCATTCGGCGCCCAACCTCCGCTGAAAATCCCGCCTGAGCGAAGTGCTGCTTGAGCACTTGCACACGTGGTAGTGGAACAGTCCTGGTTGGCTGTGGAATGTCGACGTTCCGGGCTGGCGCAGTAGATTGTGCCATACCGGAAGCTGTCTTGGTACATCTACCAGAAGATCCAAAAGTTCCGGGAACCACGGCCTTGCTGGCCACCACGGAACAATCAGGTAAACGACACACATGTGTTCGCGGATCTTCTGAAGTACCTTCGCTAGGATAGCTGGAGGAGGGAACGCATATGCTACCATCCTTGACCAGTCCTGCGATAGTGCATCCACTGCATATGCCGACGGATCCGGAACCGGCGACATGAACAGGGGCAGTAGATTGTTGCGCCGAGTGGCGAACAGATCTATGTGTGGCATCTCCCAGACATGAGCTATTTGTTTTAGTATATCTGGGTGAAGTTGCCACTCCGTGGGAATTATCTGATTCCGTCGAGAAAGCGAATCCGCTAAGACGTTCAGTACCCCCGGGATGTGTCTGGCCAACACCGATATGTTGTTGTCCCAACACAGACCGAAAAAGATTTCCGCTTGGCTTTGTAATTGCGGAGATCTCGTCCCCCCCTGCTTGATGATATAGGACACAACTGTTGTGTTGTCCGTCGCAACTAGCAGGTTCTTGTCGGCCAATACGCTCACCCACGTGCGGATGGCATGTGTCACTGCCATAAACTCCAACACGTTTATATGGTACGAGCGTTCCTCGATTGTCCATAACCCGGATGTCGACTTGGACTCGAGGTGGGCTCCCCATCCTTCCATAGATGCGTCCGTGAACAGGTGATGTGACGGACAAAACGGAAGTAGGGACACACCTGGCATAACGTTGAGTGGATCCAGCCACCATTGGAGGCATTGTTTGACTAGTGGTGTTACAGGTATCCACGGATTCAACTGCCTTTCGACCCATTGATGATTGAAGTAAATCATAAAGGGACGAAGCTGCAACCGCCCTCTTGGTGTTACGTCCTGTGTTGACGTCAAGAGGCCGATTATCGCAGCAAAGTGTAAAGCCCTGGCCTGAGATAACTTGAGGAACTGAGGTATCTTCGTCGCTATCTTTAGCCATCGATCTTCTGGGGGTTTGGCGAGAGCTCGTAGCGTATCGTATTCCACCCCCAGAAATTTGCGCCTTTGTGAAGGAACCAGCTCTGATTTCTCTTCGTGTGGGATGTATCCCAGAGAAGTCAACATCCTTAAGACAAACTGGGTGTCTAGGATTAACTGCTCCTTGCAGGCATTCCTTAGCAGGGAGTCGTCGATATAAAAGTGGTACTTTATACCTAGACTGTGCAGGAATTGTGCCACTGGTGTAAACACTCGTGTGAACACCCAAGGGGAACTGGATAGGCCGAACGGAAGCACTTGAATTTGGAAGCGTCGTTTGTCGACCATGAATCTCAAGTACTTCCTGTCCCTCGGATGTATCGGGATATGCAGGTATGCATCCCTTAAATCCAGAGAAGTCAGCCATTCCCCTTGTCCGAGTACCGACCGGATAGACCGGAAGGACTCCATGCGGAAGTGTGGCGGTGGAGTGAGGTAGTCCTTGTTGAGGCGCTTTAGGTTTATAACCATGCGCATCTCGGACGTGTCTTTCTTGGGGACCAGAAAGACCGGCGAATAGAACCCGGGTGACGTGTCCGAAACCGGAAGCTCTATTACAGCTGCCTTCTCTATCAGCTTGTCCACAGAGGACTGTATCGCTGATAGATGACCCGTTCGTAATGGTATACGAGACGGAAGGGGATGAGCAGTCAAGTGGAGGAAGCGTGTCGAACAATAGGCGATAGCCGTATCTGATCGTTCGAATGACCCACGCTTCCGTCCCGATCCTTATCCAGTTCCTCCAAAACAACTGCAGCCTTCCCCCTACCGGAAGGTCTAGTTGCTGGGGAACTGGAAACGTTATGTCTCGGTGTTCCCGCCATACCGGAAGCCACCCGGTACGGCCCGAAACATCAGGAATCCTTCTTTGACTGCTTAGATTTCCCCTTACCCTGCTTCTTATGGCCATAGGTCGATACTCTTGGCTCTAAAGAAGCAGGCGCTTGGTTATGCTGTTGGCCGGAAGCACCCTTATTAGCCTTGGAACTAGGCGGGTTCTTCTTAGCCTTCTTCGCCTTTGGACCCGACCCGGAAGCCATAGGTCTTTTAGACGAAGCACCGGAAGCAACTGACCTGTCATGCTCTATACGATCCATTTCAGGTCGAACTTCGGCAACAGCATCACCAAACAGTAAAGAAGGAGCCGTAGATGTCTCTAGTAGACTCCTCTTTACAGCTTCCGGTGTGTAACTATGCATAAAAGGAATGAAGGCCTTTCTCCTTAAATACACTAGCATAGAAGATAGGTAGGCATTGTGTACCAGCAAATCTTCTACAGCACCGGAAGCAATCTTCTGGTAGTCAAGAACGAGGTTTATACCCTCCTGTAACTGTTCTTGACTGTCCGCACCCGACAGCGAAAATAAACCATCCTTTATGGCTTTAAGAAACCAGTCAAGGTGATTCGTAATCGCCACTCCTTGTCGAGCAGTTTCCTCAAGTACTGCGGCCTGTTTGTTCGTGCAAGGAACATCCGGATTACTAGGCACTTTAGTATTGCTAGAGCATAAATACTGAAAGTCGCCGTTCACCTCTGCAGACCGGAAGCTAAACGGTGAGTTATGTACGCCGTAACTTCGTGTGTTTGGCTTCTGTACTGGGAACGGACCAGAAGATCCTGCAGGGCGGAAGCGAGCTTTTGGTCTCAACCTTATAGCACGTTCCTCCTGCGTAGTGGGTTCTGCTAACGTTCTATGGAATAAATGGCAGATAGAATGAATAGCAGTTGAGGCCGGCAGCGTGGTAGCCGACCTCGTAACCCGGTTTGACTCTCCTGATTCAGTTTCAATATCCCCCGCATGTGGGATCGGAAGCTGCATATCAGGAATTAAGTCATAGATGCCGGAAATAAGTTCATAATATTTCCTAGCATCCGGATCAGTATTGGTAGGTTCATTCAATTCAGATCTACCGTACTGGTCCCTATCCACTTCCATAGCTTCCGGGGCTTCCTGCCAGGAGGGAGTATTGGAAGGGATAGTCCTCGACAAATTAGCTTCCGGTTTCCTAGACTGTTCAGTCAAAACCGGAAGCAGTGGCGTACTACTTCGGAATTGACTGGTCATCATCTCTCTCAATTCCTTCATTTCCTCACGTTGCTGTTCCATACCGCGCAGTATGGCAGCCAAAGTGGGATCAGTCACTTGAGAGTGGACCGGAAGCAAGGCCTGACGAGGTGTGTTCACACTCAAGGACCCTCCAGCTGGGCGTGAGCACGGCCACTGTAAAGGTCGGTGAACGGGCATACGAGGTCGTAAACCGGAAGCACGTATAGGAGGACGCATCATACGATAAATTCCCGGTCCCGTACCTCGAACACCACCGGAAGCAGATATCTGACCTAAGCCACGCAAGGGCGAAGGTAGACCAGCAACCGGATGCCGCATAATTTGAACTGGTCTGATTGAGGGTTCTTGATAACGCAACTCAGACACAGGCAAAAAATTTGACATATTATGGTTACCTGGATACATACCATACTGCCGTTGTTGCGGGAACCTTAATCTCTGGTGGCCCAGAAGGCTCGTAGACACAAACGTCTCGGCAAGGGAACGAGGAAGGCCACCAGAGTAACCGGAAGCAGGTTGAGAAAATTCAGACAACCCGGAAGCAGCAGTTAAAGGCGTAACTGAGCGACCGGGAAGTCCAGGCCTCGACAGCGTCGAGGAAGGTATTTTCCCAACCCCGGACCCAAATGAAAATTTAACATTAGGCTCCTCACTGGTGCTGCCCAAGTTTTCATAATCATAAGTTGACTCCGATCGTGCGATCGGAGTCCCCTGACTTTCCCACGCTAAGCCTGGGTCCGTCACCGATTTCCCTTCATCGTCACATCCAGGCGTCCGCTCAATAGGAATCTCCACTTCCACAGTCGTCGTCGTACCAGATTCCATATCCTCGATTACTCCTTCCACTTGTACCAACCGGGTCGATCCCTTACCTGATTGACCCTTCACCTGGCCTGAAATGGAAGCATCGTGAGCGGGGGGGGGCGTTTGTTTATCTTTATTTACATCCAATAGGCTGACTAATGGAGTCCCAGCTACTGAACTAACAAACCCCCTAGACTCCTCGCCTACATTAGTACGAGGAGACTGTGCTACATACGTCTCGTTTGCGATATTGGCAGGCATAACGACACCATTCCCTTCGTTAGCTGCCAGAGAACCGGCCAAATAAACCTGGAATATGCCGGGCGCCCACACAATACACTCTTCACAGGCCGTGTCCCATGTACAGATTCTACCCTGGCGGCATGGCGGACACACTGAGTGAAGGTCATAACTTGGCTTGTCACCTCCACAAGACATGCATGACATTTGAGACATATTATGAGCCATTATTACGCTGATAACTTAGAGAATACTTCCCAAAGGGTTTCTTGCAGGAAATCAGACGTCTGAGGTAATCCAACTGTGAGTAGTTTCGCTAGAAAAGGCACTTTTTCACGGAGTTGACAATGTTTACTTCCAGCCCTACGAAGCAGTAGAACAAGAAGGAAGTAGAATTGTGGGTAGCTATGCAATCAGGTGACTAGCAGGGGAGATAACTGTGTCATTTAAATTCTTACTGTGATATTTCCTGTAGACAAGAAATGCAAAGAGTGGAAGTGAGGTAAGTTTTCAGCGCAAATAACAATTCTGTTTCAGTCACTTTTTTACCATGCCTCACAAAATACATATTCCAAGTATCAAGCAACAAGTGATAATATGATGCTTCAATGCAAGATGGTCGCCAGGGCTTTCGCCAAATCCGAAAATGTGACCTGGTTATGAGACCTACATTCCTTGGGAGTATATTGTGGTGAAATTATGAAGCAATCAGTGAATTTTGAATTTCACACCCAATTCACTGTTTTTGGGGCAATTTCATACTTCAGGACCTATGTTGTCTGCTTTGGAATGTAGAATAACATATAATATAGCCATTTTCCTGGTTCAAATCAGTTATGGACTGAGATCCAGCTTGGACAAATAAATATATCCCATTCACTTAGGTTTAAACAAAGGGCCATAACTCTTGAAAATATAACCGAAAACAGAGAAACTTCACGCTACACACCTATGGGTCACTGACCACATATCATGCAAATTTCATACTTGTTCATACAATATTAACCGAGATCCAGCCCTACAAATCCCAATTCACAAAGATTTCAAGAAAAAAGGGCCATAACTCTTGAAAATATAGGCGAAACGTGGAGAAACTTCATGCTGCACAACTACAGGGCACTGACCACATATCCTGCAAATTTCATAATTGTTCATACAATATTAACCGAGATCCAGCCCGGACAAGTTCCAATTCACAAAGATTTGAAGAAAAAAGGGCCATAACTCTTGAAAATATAGGCGAAACGCGGAGAAAATTCACGCTGCACAACTACAGGGCACTGACAACACATCCTGCAAATTTCATAATTGTCCATACAATATTAACCGAGATCCAGCCCGGATAAGTCCCAATTCACGGAGAATTCAGGAACAAAGGGCCATAACTCTTGAAAATACAAGCGAAACGTGAAGAAACTTTACGCTGCACAACTGTGGGTCATTGACCACATACCATGCAAATTTCATACTTGTCCATACAATATTAACCAAGATCCAGCCCGGACAAGTCCCATTCACAGAGATTTCAGAAAAAGGGACATAACTCTTGAAAATGATACCGGAACTCGGAAAAAACTCTGCGCTGCACAACTACGAGCCACTGGCCACATTCCATGCAAGTTTCAATCCTGTCCATCAAATATTAACCGAGATATTGCCCGGACAAGAAATTCGGACGGACACACGGATGGACGGACGGACGGACGGACAAAACGATCGCTATGGGGGGGCACAATAATTCCCTGACAGTAACTGTCCTTGAGAGGATATGTTATAGAATCTCATGATACTGGCACATATAAATTTGAAAAATAGATCTCATAAATACACACTCCCGAATAAACTTCAAGAATGAGACAATGTGGTGGGTTTATTCCTGTTTCCGTTCACTATGATTTCTAACTTCTATAGGCTTGAGATAATATACATGTAGGTTGTCATAAACTGATAGCATGTATATTGACTGTCAAAATGAAGAAGGCTATATTCAATGTTTTAACCCCTTTCACAATCTGGAATCCAACATTCTAATGGCAGCCATTAGTCCAATTTATGTACAGTTCTGAATACTCTGAAACATGCTTTTTTTTGTCTTCATTTATCTTTTCGCGAGTGAACAGATTAAGACATATTCGAGAATAAACATCAAATTATAATGCCACATAATATTCAAGCCCTGTGAAACAAATATGCTGCAGATTTGAGATGATAAAAACATGTTGTTTTTTTTCTATGTATCAGAATAAAAACACAATCTCATTTGTATGAAGCTATAAATTGGCATCCATATAGGGGCGAGTGAGTGAATATGATTTAACGTCGCTTTCAACTATATTTCAGTCATATAACGACGGGTTCTATTCCTTTTCACACCCGGGAACCACACAGGTGGGGTCGTATTCTTTTTCGCACCCGGGTACCCCACAGGTACCTCAGTTAGTCGCCTCTTACAGCAAGATCTGTGAGGAGCTGAGGCTTATTCTTACCATGATCTGCGGTGTGCACAACGACATCCCAGGTCAATCCCCGGAAGCCCCACGGGGCACATCCATATAGGTCAGTCTTTTGTTAAGTGTCTACTGTTCAGGATTTAAATCATTTTGTATTACTGAGAAGCCACCCATCTACACATTGTTGTACCCAGACAGAGTATTCTTTTCCTTTGTCTCTTAACACTTACATGAAATAATGACCCTGAATCCATAAACCTCTACATAATATAATCTTGCTGAATGATCAGCAGGGATTGGGACCACTTTTGCTTTGCAAATCTGGCTTGTTATACGTTAGTTTTAATTGGTACATACCTATGTGCTGATGCTTAATTGGCTCAATTTGGAGAAGGTCTTGATTGTGGGTTGGGTGTCTTAAGAAGGAGACAACATTTATTGCAAATGAAAGCTCTGTCTTCCTAGTATCCAAAAATACAAACAAATATTTCCGTGATTTTTTTTTTTTCAGCTGATACATTGGCATGTTCAAATGTTGTATTATATTGTCAATGTGGCCTGGCTCATCGAAATGTGTGACACCACCGGGACGTTAAATGATCCTGAGGTAAAAAATATAACCCACTGCTATATGCCTTTATATAGTAACTCCGTGTTGGCACGTGAAATGTCACATCCTTTGGAAGGTTTTAGTCCCAGTTCTGTTGAAACAGCCAAATATCACACATTGTAGAGCAATCGGCACACACTGAATCACTGTCAAACTTAATAGCAATATGCAACAGTAAATAAAGTTATAAAATGTACCCATTGGCTTCTTGCTGTATATTTTTACACATGGTGGAAATGAGTGAAAATTAAACCCAGGTGACACTGTACATAGCATTTTCGGATCAGTAATAATATTGATCCATGGCAGAAATTCTGAATCTCTTCACAATCTCCTTTTTGTGATGTTTCAATATCGAATGATCAGATAGAAAAATTACAAAAATTATTTGTTGTAACTACTGGAAGATAGATCTTTCGTTTGTAGTTACGCCTTTCCCAAGTGTTTTTCCCCCTTTAATGCAGTTTGAGGCCAGAATACATGTATTAACCTCAATGCTGAATGACTCGAATTGGCATTTGAACTTTGGAGAAGAATACTTAACTTCAGTGCATGAAAATGCTAAACAAGTTTTTACATTTGACATGGTTCTACATGTACTACGTTTTTAGGGAATAATACATGCATTCAGCCTAACATCAGGCCTGCATTGTAGTCGGCCTGCATCGGGGAATCTTGAAAAGACAACAGTAGGTAACGAACGGTAAGCAGAAATAGGTGCTTCAGGGATTATAACAAAAATAATGGTATCTCAAAGGTGTCCCCTAAAACTGAAATTCGAAACCCCCAGGAGAAAAGGTTTATCAGTTCATAATTTATGGCACACATACACATGTACATGTATGTATACATGTACATTCAGCAATGTGAACATTGAAGTGAGTAAGACAGATGGACAGACAGTGGGACAGACAGATTAGCATATTTTGTCAGGACAATAACCATGAGCAATAATATTGAATATGTGGACGTACTATTGACACAAAAAAACTCCAACATTCAATTTCCTTCCAGAATGAGTGTGGATATTACATCAAATCTCGTTCAATATACATTTTCTTATTTATGCGTAAGGGTGGGGAGGGGGTGAACAATTTTGTTTTAAATAATGTCTTTGCTCGTTCTGGTTGGACATTAGTGTCTGATGATACCACGAGGTCATCGGTCACGGTCTTCACCGGGATGAGTAGAGATGTTATGTTACATCATTTTTAATAACCACACAAATACTCTTGTCTAAAATAATATGAATTTATTATTAATTGAACATAAAATATGCATGTGCTGTTTCGGCCTTTATAATTCAGTTATATATGTATGATAAATAGGGTCGTTGTTTCATAATATATGCATGCTGGTTGTTTTTATATTATCTTTTAAAGTTTAAAGTAGTACCCCTCCTTCTTACACAATAACGCCTCTGGAGCCTCAATTTACATGTTTATATGTCCCATTGAGTATCTTAAAAACACAGTATTTCTTTTAAAATCAAACGTGAAGTATTTATTTTTTGTGTTCAAGTAAAGTTTTAATTGTTTTTTTTTTAAAGCAACCTCAATGGTATGGCCTACATCATCCAACTTAGGATGGGAGGCCACAAATTCAAAATCTGTCTGTCTGTGTCTTCCAGATGAGGTCAAGAAATCTTTCTGGGTGGAAATATCTTGAAGGGATGGACATGCAGGAGTCATTTATATATTATTTTAACCTGTCAAAGTATGTGGGAGATTCTATCAGCTTGAGTTGATAAGATCAGAGAAGTTCAATCAGATTTTTGACCCAGTGACCAGGATTACTGGCACCAATATATGGCACATATTACAATAGAACGCATAGATATGTCAGCATTTTTGCTACTAGATATTCAAAGAAAGAACATGCATGGATGTGAAGTGATCTGGGCAATATTAATTGGAAGATAGATTTTTTGCACTCTTCTACAAGACTGATCACAGCTAAAATGAAATGAGCATTCAGAGGGCTTGTATGCCTCCACCTGTAGAATCAGTGAATGTAGCATGTGACTGAACTAGAGCAGATTTAAGGTTTTTGTTCAGCTCAAACGAGCATGACAATTTTTTTTCTTGGAAAATAGATGAAAAAAAAAAAAATCAATGAGGATTAAACCAGACTACAAAGTTTCAGCAGCTTTCAATTAAAATTGTGGGACTAGTTGATTACACAAGAACATGGTCTATATACTGGAACGGATGTAGAAAAAAAGTCCAAAAAAGTTTTTAAAAAAAACAAGACAAAAAATGTTATTTTTTGACAAATAGGATATGCAAATCTTCTAACATGTCTATGAAGTTTCAGAAGCTTCTAATGAAAACTGTGAGCGCAGTTGATTACACAAGGGTAAGTGTGATGGGCAGATGGACAGACAAAAGGACAAACCAAACACTATACTTCTCCCAGCACAGTTTGTATGCGAAGAAATAACAAGCGTTCTGAGAGCCCCAACATCTCGCCTTGCGGGGTCATCCACCGAAGGTGCAGCAGTATTGAAAGCATACATGTAGAGCAAACAATAAGGTCTGGAATAGGTGATGTGGTACAGACAATAATGTCTGGAATAGATTATCTGGGACAGACAATAACATCAGCCCCATGTGGGATTACTGGCATATAAGTTAATCCCATGTAGGATGGATAGGTCAGTGCCGTCGGATTACTGGTGCATAGAGCAGTCCAGTGTGAGATTACTGCTGGATAGGTCAGTCCCATGTGAGATTACTGCTGGATAGGCCAGTCCTGTGTAGGATTACTGCTGGGTGGACCAGTCCCGTGTGTTATTACTGATGGATAGACCAGTCCCCTGTGGGATTACTGCTGGATAGTCCAGTCCCAAGTGAGATTACTGCTGGATAGGCCAGTCCTGTCTGGAATTACTGCTGGATAGATGAGTCTCGTATGGGATTAATGCTGGATAGGACAGTCCCGTGTGGGATTACTGCTGCATAGGCAGTCCAGTGTGGGATTACTGCTGCATACGGCAATCCTGTGTGGGATTATGGCTGAGGAGGCCAGTCCCATGTGAGATTACTGCTGGATAGGCTAAACCTGTGTGGGATTACAGCGGGATAGGTCATTCCCATGTAGAATTATGGCTGGATAGGTCAGTGCCATGTGGGATTACTGCTGCATATTGCAGTCCAGTGTCATATACTTCTGGATAGGTCAGTCCCATGTGAGATTACTGCTGCATAGGCCAGTCCTGTGTGGAATTACTGCTGGATAGGCCAGTCCCATGTGGGATTACTGCTGGATAGGCCAGTCCGGTCTGGGATTACTGCTGGATGTGGCATTACTGCTGGATAGGCCAGTGCTATTTGGGATTACTAATGGATAGGTCAATCCTGTGTGAGATTACTGCTGGATAGGCCAGTCCCAAATGGGATTACTGCTGGATAGACCAGTTCGTTCTTGGATACTGCTGGATAGTTGAGTTCCGTATGGGATTACTGCTGGATAGATCAGTCCCGTGTGGCATTACTGCTGGATAGGCCAATGCCATTTGGGAATACAGCTGGATAGGTCAGTCCCGTGTGGGATTACTGTGGGAGAGCTGTGACCTAGGAAAACATGAAACATGTCCACCAAGTTTTATAATCATCCCACGAAAGGTTCAACAAACTTTCCATCTACAGATCTACATGTAAATTTTTGCCCAACAAAAACCTTATTAATGGAAAGATTCAAAGTCTAAAATGCAATAATTAGGACAAGAATTCATATTTAATGTCACATTTCTTAAATAGCAGCTAAACGCAAAACTCCATCATTTGCCATAATTTGGAGAAATATTAATATTTCATCTCAAAAATAGCACAGGTACATTCTCTAATCATAAGAAACATGTGTACCAAGTTATGTAATCATCCAATGAGAGCTGACAACTGCAGCAAACTTACCATGTACATGTACATGTATACATATAGAGGCCTACATGTACAATTTACCTAAACAGAAAACTCATTAATTTGCCATAATTTGGAGAAAAATTAATATTTCTTCTCAAAAATAGCATAGGTACATCCTCTAATCATAAGAAACATGTGTACCAAGTTTCGTAATCATCCAATGACAGCTGACAACTGCAACAAACTCACCATGTACATGTACATGTATACATATAGAGGCCTACATGTACAATTTACCTAAACAGAAAACTCATTCATTTGCCATAATTTGGAGAAAAATTAATATTTCTTCTCAAAAATAGCACAGGTACATCCTCTAATCATAAGAAACATGTGTACCAAGTTTCATAATCATCCAATGAGAGCTGACAACTGCAACAAAAGTACAGATGTACATGTGCACTTCAGCTAAACGCAAAACTCTATCATAGGGATTTTAACATTGGAGCACCCCAGGGGTAGTACCCCCAGGTGGCATACCCACCCCCCCATATTTTTTTTATTTTTTAAATATTTTTTCTAATTTTTCTAGATTTTTTTTAATTTGCTAAAGCAAAAACTTTATCATTTCCAGGCAGGGGACACCGACACCGACGACGACATCCTCTTTCCCCCTCACAATATCTCCCCTTTACTTCGTAAGGCGAGATAAAAAAAGAATACTGCCTGTTGAAGGAAAATACTGCACCAAACATAGTACAATGGTTAGCAGTCATTGGTAATTTGATTGCCAGAGAACATCACACATAATGCCACAGCAAGATGAAAATATAAATGTGTGCCATCTACTACATGTAGTTTAAGTAAAGCAATAGTTCACTCTGTGGTTACACAATCTCCACGTGGTCAAACCATCTATAAACGTTAGCCAATACTTTATACTGTGACGACTCCAGAGATCTCAGAAAATATCAATAATATGGTTCCATGACAATAATTGTACATTGTACTTTTGCTTCCAGGGAATAGAGCTAACAAGATAAGACTGTGGTGGAATAAAGACTAAGGGATGACAGGACGGATTCTCATCAATTGTTTGTGGTTGTATAAGCAATCTTGCATCATCAAAAATTCATTATTCCTGAGAATTTGCCCTTTAGTTAATTGGTGCCAAAGATAGAGCCGAAGTAAATATCACCACTCAATAAAAGCATGGTATTGATTGAAGATGAACCCAAGAATCTATCAGCCCACACAGAAACACAGATGTCATTAGTATACTCCAACCATTGGGAGTGCTGAGTTTATGTACACTCACATGCAGCGATGCCATAATAAAGTTCACAAATTCATCGACTTCCATTGCAGGAAAAATATCATGTCTTTGAAGGGTTCAAAATATCACATAAATCCAATTTGATTGACCTGAATATACCTAAAGATTAACTACTGATATGGTATAATGATTTTATTTTCCAAAACGGACATCAACTCTACTCTGCCAAATGCTCCACTGAAACTAGTATGCTCTAGCTGTATCCATACTAGATTGTGTATTCCATAATGTCTATTGCTAACATTATGTCTATTGCTAACATTATATCTATAGCATGCAAAGCCAGCCCACTAACATCCTCCCAGTCGGTATCAGCCTGCATGGACACTCTTAGCAGCTCAACCAATCACTTTCACAGGATTTCTTCACACAAGTCTCTGCAGCCTGCCTCCGAATCATGCTCATACAGGTGGTTATGAACTTATGGCTGCAGAACTCGGTGGAGCATATAGCAGTTGAAAAATAAGTACTAAAATCGACCAAAGATGTCCATGTCCCCCGCTAGCAGCACCAGTTATGGTGGATTACATTCACCATAACTGGCGCTGCTGCTGCGGGGGCCATGGACCTCTATGGTCGATTTTTTTTGGTCGATGATATCTCATATCATTGGTGAAGAGTATGATTTGAAAATGGAGATATCGCTGATGAGCTTAACATAATCTAATACAGCAGATGGCACCCATATTGGATTATGCACATCCATAAAACATAATATCAACTGTCCTCTCACCAATGTCCATGCACTCCCCAAGTTTGAAGTAGATTGGTTGAATCGTTCTAGAGTTATTGTCCAGACAAGATCTAAATGCTGAAAATCTAAGATGACTGATGGTGGCCATCTTGGATTACACAGGTAACTGTAAAGCAATGACAACTGTCCTCTCACCGATGTGAAGCCAAACTGCAAGTTTGAAGTCGATATCAGTTGAATTATTCTAGAGTTGTTGTCCAGACAAGATGCAATTATGCTCGTTCATGAAACACAATCCTTACCGGGATCTCAAGTTTGAAGTAGATCAGTTGAATCGTACTCCAGCTATTGTCCGGACAAGAACAAACTGCTTAAAATCCAATGAAATCCAGTATGGCTGATGGTGGCCATATTGGATTAAGCATGTCCTTGAAAAACAATCCTAATCCTCCTCTCAACAATGTCAAGGCACTCCCCAGGTATGAAGTAGATCGGTTGAATCGTTCTCTAATTATTGTCCGAACAAGATCCCACTGATTATCATCCAATATGGCTGACGGCTGCCATATTAGATTAC
Organism: Hanleya hanleyi; assembly: GCA_036873755.1. Taxonomy (NCBI): domain Eukaryota; kingdom Metazoa; phylum Mollusca; class Polyplacophora; order Lepidopleurida; family Hanleyidae; genus Hanleya; species Hanleya hanleyi. Next base: position 398,886 of record JAVTVY010011894.1, read on the forward strand.
GCACATTGCTGAAAAACAATCCCAACCGTCCTCTCACCAATATCAAGGCACACCCCAAGTTTGAAGTTGATCGGTTAAATCGTTCACGAGTTATTGTCCGGACAAGAAAATCTAAGATCCAACTGCTTATAATCCAATATGGCTGACAGTGGCCATATTGGATCATGCACATTGCTGAAAAACAATCCCAACCGTCCTCAAGGCACTCCAAGTTTGAAGTAGATCAGTTGAATCGTACTCCAGTTACTGTCCGGACAAGGTCAAACTGCTTAAAATCCAATGAAATCCAGTATGGCTGATGGTGGCCATATTGGATAAGGCATATTCCAAAAAAAAGTAGTCCATTGACTCCCAAAAATAAAAAAAATAAAACCGTTCGTTATACACATAATTTTGGTTTCGCTTAACTTCCTGGGTGTGCCAGAGTGCAATGAAATAATTTTGGGAGCATGGACCACTAAAATATTAGTTTTAAATGGATTGTAATATACACCCTTGTTATTCTAGTTGGACAACAGGCTGAGGACATTAAGAGCATTTAATCTAGATAGATTAGTCAGCAGCTGCAAAAATAAATTTAATTTATAATTTTGATTGCTCAAGGACCGACCAAAGTGAAATTATCCAAAACTGTGAACTCAAAATATGAAATAATGCGTTCGGAACATGCTGTGAAACCCAAACCAAGGTTTTCAAGGTTTTGTGATCTGTACATGTGTAAATAAACATTGATAGGTTTCTTAATGTAAACTATTTTGAAGATTTCGACCAGTAAATACCATGTGCAGCAGCACTATTCGACTGCATGGCCATGAATGTATAACGGGCTAAGTTTGTTGCCTGTTTGCTAACATCATTTTTGACGGATAGTAAATGACATTAGCAATGACCAAAAAATACTATCACCTCTTGCTGTTTTGTGTGTTGATTAATCAATTGCAGCTGGCTCAAGTTGATTAAACTATGTTAAACTGTGTGGATATCATGGATGAAACAGTCACATTGTGCTTTATTTGTCAACTTTCCGCCATTACTGCTAACGTCATTGTTGACGGAATTCGTGTGCGGTTAGTGCAGAATTAACTCCAGCAATACTGGGAACCAAACCATGAGCTATAACCACGATTAAATGTATTATTCTGATTATTACTTTACTTCATGTGAATAAAATGCACATCAGCAGCGTTTTTGAGATGGAATGTGAAAATACTGTAATTTTCCGTCCCGAATTAACATTCGACGATCAAAATCTGTCCAACTATGACGTATGCATGTCTGACTTCCGTCCAGAATAACGTAAGAATGGAAAAATACTCAACGCACATGCCATTTGATGACGTAAACTGGACGACGACTCGGGCATGAGACGTGGTCCAGCATTCCTCTACAGATTCCATTACCAAAGGATATAAAATCGATAACCCCTCACGATTTCCGTGCATAGTTTCCTGCACTGAATGCTTAGTCGTCGAATGTCATATTTACGGACAGAAAGTTTGCATCGTGACTATTTGAATTACTATTTCTGTCACCAGTTCGAGTTGAACTTACCACGCTTCCTTTGACAATATGGCGTTGAAAAGGCCCGAATACGAGGCTACATCCGGGATCTTTACCCAATCATCAGGACTCTGTTCACTGCGAATGTCAGCTGCCGATTTTGACTGAATTCACGTTCGCAATAAAACACGTTTCTTATATTTATTTCCGTCAAGAGATACTTCAATTGTTTGACAGAAATAAAAATACAGCCTTTCATCATTGCCGGCGAAACTGAATAGCGTGGAAATAAGCCGAAGCTAATTCCCTAAAATGTCAACATTTCGACCGTCAGTACCACTGACGGAATTTGATGACGTTCGTCAAAATGTGCAGCAACATAAATTCAAAGCTATGTTATTGAACAACACTTAGTTTATTAATTGAAGAACGAAGAATAAGACTTGAACATGAAGAAACACATATTTGTGAAGGTAATTCCACTGTTTATTTACGGACGTGAGTGCCCTAAACATGACCACTAAATATTCGGGACTACATTCCGTCAGGAAATGACATGGTTTCACATATAAATTGTAAAAAAAAAAAAAATCCGACAGACATTTGCTACTTTTGTTGGTATTCGAAGGTAAACACTGTCTTCCTTTATCAAACAGACTCAGCAGATAGAAGATTAAATTTGCCAATTAGGATATTGAAGCATGGGAATATTTGACGGCTGTGTGGACTACTTTTTTCTGGAATATGCCATAAGCACGTCCTTGAAAAACAATCCTAATCCTCCTCTCAACAATGTTAAGGCACTCCCCACATTATGAAGTAGATCGGTTGAATCGTTCTCGAGTTATTGTCCGGACAAGATGTAACTGCATATAATCCAATATGGCTGACGGCTGCCATATTAAATTACGCACATTGCTGAAAAACAATCCGAACCATCCTCTCACCAATGTCAAGGCACACCCCAAGTTTGAAGTTGATCGGTTAAATCGATCACGAGTTATTGTCCGGACAAGAAAATCTAAGATCCAACTGCTTATAATCCAATATGGCTGACAGCGGCCATATTAGATTACGCACATTGCTGAAAAACAATCCCAACCGTCCTCTCACCAATGTCAAGGCACACCCCAAGTTTAAAGTTGATCGGTTGAATCGTTCACGAGTTATTGTCTGGACAAGACAATCTAAGATCCAACTGCTTATAATCCAAAATGGCTGATGGCGGCCATATTGGATTAGGCACATTGCTCAAAAAAACATGAAGCTGCGCTATCGAAACCCCTCGGCTCTGAACCCCAGCTATTATAATGTAAGGGTGTCTCTACCAATTGATTGGCTTGTGGGAAGAAATATTTACCCCTGGTATTGTAAGTGTACTTTCTTTGAAAAAAAAAAAGTTTTCCTCCCCTTAAATTAATTTGTTTCTGGAATAAATTGAAAGAGCTGTATCGATGTCTCACCAAAACAACAGTACACATGGCTAGATAAATACAGTACATGTATACTAAATGGCACATATATGTCATTTTCAAAACAGATTTGCAAGCATTCTTTGCATTGTCTAAGAGAATAAATCAATAAATCAGTCATCCAATCAATAAATAAATGTGATAGTATACTAACATGATATAGAAATAATATGCAAACTTAACATAGGAATTAGTGGATTTTGTTAGACAAGGGGCATAACTCTGCAAAATACTTTCTGACACGACTCATTTTCGATAGGCATCTAGTGTCATTTTCAAAACAGATTTGCAGGCATTCTTCGCATTGTGTAAGAGAATAAATCAATAAATCAGTCATCCAATCAATAAATAAATGTGATAGTATACAAACATGATATAGAAATTATATGCAAACTTAACATAGGAATTAGTGGATTTTATTAGACAATGGGCATAACTCTGCAAAATACTTTCTGACATGACTCATTTTCGATAGGCATCTAGTTCAGGTCAAGAGAAACAATTGTATCACGTTAGGATGTTGTATATGGAACGGTTCTGAAATTATCACAATAACAAATCATAAATGGATTTTTATTTGTAAAAAAGGGCATAACTCTGCAAAATATTGTCCGAGATGACTCATTTTCGATAGGCTTCTGATTTACGTGAAGATAAATAGATGTAACAAGTTTGGTTGCCATGCATGAAATGGTTCTGTAGATATCGCGGTAACGGATTTTATTAGACAAGGGGCATAACTCTGCAAAATACTTTCTGACACGACTCATTTTCGATGGGCATCTAGTTCAGGTCAAGAGAAACAACTGTATCACGTTAGGATGTTGTATATGGAACGGTTCTGAAATTATCACAATAACAAATCATAAATGGATTTTTATTTGTAAAAAGGGGCATAACTCTGCAAAATATTGTCCGAGATGACTCATTTTCAATAGGCTTCTGATTTACGTGAAGATAAATAGATGTAACAAGTTTGGTTGCCATGCATGAAACGGTTCTGTAGATATTGCGGTAACGGATGGACAGCCGTACATGACGACAATACCCCTAGGCCAAAGTTGGTCGAGGGGTAAAAAACACCAGTCCTCTCATCAATGTCAAGGCACACCCCAAGTTTGAAGTTGATCGGTTAAATCGTTCACGAATTATTGTCCGGACAAGAAAATCTAAGATCCAACTGCTTATAATCCAAAATGGCTGACGGCGGCCATATTGGATTATGCACATTGCTGAAAAACAATCCCAACCGTCCTCTCGCCAATGTCAAGGCACACCCCAAGTTTGAAGTTGATCGGTTAAATCGTTCACGAGTTATTGTCCGGACAGCATGTACACTTTGCCAAAAACCAGCTGTCTGCAGAGGTAGATCTGTCACCAGCAATTTGATCACCTACATGTAGTGACAATATACTGTACCAGTAACATGTTGCCTAGGTTGCCTAGGTTACCAGATCAAATTTCACAAGGGCTAGTGGAGTGGCTACTAGCTTATATGACCTAACCCTATTTCCAGTCAATAAACAGACAGACCAATGAATCGAAAATGGGTCGATCTCCCATGCAAGGTTCAATTGTTCTGGCTTTAATTATATAAGTCTACCTGAAACGTCTTCAACAATCGCTGAATCCAACAGTCTATAATGTTCTTCTTTGTCTTGTAATGCTTCCATGGAAGATGGACCTGAAAAATTGATCACTAGACAGTAAATTAGCAGCTTCCAACTCACCAGATAGGTGGATTGTATGTCTTCCCGGTGCTGTTCATCAGTGGCTGTGGCAGTAGGTTCAATGCCTACACGGACCACATGAGGTGAGAATGGGCGACGCTTTGGGGACCGTGATGCAGAAGGATGTCCATGAATAACGACCTGTTCTTGATCTTCTGTGGTTGTAGAAGAGCTGTAATATACAAACAGTAAGAAAATCACATATTTGCATTAAGCATTAAGATGTTGAGTATACTGAAAGTATGTTCAAAAGAATCACACAGATGGCTCCTTATCATGACTAGCTTAGATTTCTTCATAGCTCTTTGACGCTCTCTTCACTTACTCTATTTTATTGGAATGCTAGTTTACCAGACAGTCAGTTGGTGGTAATTAACTTCTCAATTGATCAGATGGTTTCAACCCTCTTCAGTGGTATTCAGATGTTGATGTATACACAATGTAAAGGATAAATTCTTTATTGTTTGGCAACCAACATTTCATTGGAGATTCTTCCAACTTCTTCAAGTTCAAAGTTAAAGTACAAACCAGCAGACAGCAGGATATATGAAGAACAAAGATTATAGATGACAAAACGATAGGTGATAATGAGTGACCAGATAATACGGAGGATTTATCTTAACAGTCAGCAATCCATTCAGGTCTAATAGATCGCCCCAATTTGGGCACACCCTATTCTATTCAGCACTGCAAATTGTTTTCTAGGTGGCGTTTGAATGCAAATTATAGAAAATATTAAAAATCCCTAAATACAGGCCGATTTGGTAGGTATTGACTTGAATATGATGCTTGGTTGATAAGAAATCTCCCTGAACATGTCTTAACATTGATTTTCAATGCTAAATATGGCTGAAAAACAATTGCTCTGTTTTGGCATTCTCATAGCATCAGATTGTATACCCCCTATTGTCGTATATACCCTCTGATGTCAAAGTGGAGCTAATTGCGGCGCGCAGCTTTTCTGCGCATGACTCTCGCCCAATCAACAGCCTCCGTTACTAAATGAAGCGAACTTGTTGAGATTACCGAATGGGGCCGATGATTTCCGAAAAGCTCAGCGTAACTCCGGTGAGCCAATCAACAGAAGCGCTGTATATCGAAGAGAACGAACAGCGGCAAATCTTTGACGGGCGTCCTGATTAAAAAAACCGGACTGGTATTTGTGATCTGTCAGTTAATTTCCACAATGAACGAGCAAGTAAATATACTTCGAGCCCTGGGATTTACTGCCACATATCCTGGACCTGACGATTGCAACAGAGAAAACTACAGGAGGGACCTTATTCATTTGTATTCTCAAGCCTCGAATTACTGCGATTTGCTAATTAAACACGGGAAAACCACGGTGGCTATTGTTGCCGACGAGGCTCATGCGGTGATTCGATGATAAGTTTATAAACAGGTAAATTATGTTAATAAAATAATAATAATAATAAATTATAATATAAATTTTAAATATAATACTGAAAATTGTGATAATACTTGTTATTGTCATTTCTTAATCCAAAGCCAATATATTTGATAAACATTTTTTAGTTTGAGCAAATTTAAATAAGTTTGATATAAAATTGCCATTTGAAAAAACCCTGAATCAATTATTAAATTAAATCACAGTTGCACAGTTGCTAAATTGAAATCCGTTATTTTTCAGACAAAATCTTAATATTATTTTTGGTTATAACCAGGGAAACACATTTAACTGCAGATATCCTATTATTTAATATTTAGTACTACGAGGAAATTAGGCCAATGATGTGTTCCGATGCATATTTCTCGTCCACCTCCTTCACTGATTGTTTGTATTACTTGTTGCATATAAATACATAATAATATATACCTCGCTGAAGTTCAGATAAGTAATTTTGGCTGAGTAACTTTTCAATATAATATTTTGTGTTGACGTTGATTTGTGTTGTGTTACCCTCCCTCACTGAGTTCAAGACTGGCGGCAGGAAACACAGATATCATTCAATACACATGGCCATAATATAATTTTCTGAAAGACGCACGGTTGTTGATTGTCTGGTCACATCTACCACATGCATGCTTGATCCATTTTCCAGGGTCATTATCAATTAATGCTTACAATAGCTCTCAGCGTGAATCGAAATGCCAGCCTGTCAAGTGTTGCTTACAGTTTGACCACCCGTCTCCACGCGGTAATCAGCTGTAATGACGTATATCAGCCGGAAAATATAACACGCTCTTTTATTGGCTCAACAGAAAAGACGCAATGCGGCTGCGCGCCAGGCAATTGAATAGGGGTGAAGTCAGAGTCTTGTTTACCGACGGTTTGGAGGTTACAAACTCTGACGTTGGGAGAATGTGTTTTGGGTGCATGTCTAATTTGGGCCGGACATCAGACAGTTAATGTCATGTCTATAGCATGTAATTTAAAGCCCAGCTGTCATTTGTGGGTAACATGCCAATAAGGTGAGGATATATCTAAACAATGATTACATGGATAGTACCAGTATTCATGTTCTAGCTCTTCACAAGTCAATGATATTCTGGCAAATTGTTTTCAAGATTGTCCTGTCTCATGTCCATCCAATAGCTTTGAGCTAATGAATCCTGTTCCTTAACATATCTACAATAAAGAAATCTTGTATTGTATTGTACTGTATTGTATTGTACTGTATTGTATTGTATTGTACTGTATTGTATTGTATTGTATTGTACTGTATTGTATTGTACTGTATTGTAGAAGTCCAAACAACCCTCAATCAACAAATCAGCACTTTCCTAACTGGGAAAAAAGGTGTTGGTGCTTTCTGGGGCTTAGGGATTTGTATAAATGAAAATAACTACAGTGAATGGCATATGATAATGAACACACAGACACTCACATGTAAAATTGCAATACTGACTCTGAAGGTGTCATCAAATTACTAGAATGCTAATTATTGTTCAGTTCCCAATAACATCTATGATATTTGACAGCTCAAGCAAAAGATGAATTCACATGTTTTTCTCTTTAGCCTCTATGTTATTGGATGATGAGCAATAAACAAGGGTTATGTGTAACCCGGCAGCTCGCCTTTTGGGTATTCAATAACATGCAGCTTCACATAAAGATCGAGCCCTTCAGGTTGCACATCACTGGCAATGACAATACATATTGCAATAAATATTTGACTTCTTCGTCAGTGATGCTGAAGTTGTATTGAAACATGAACTATATTATAAAACTTGAAATAAAGATTACCTTTTTTTCCAAAAGTAAGCTTATACATGTCATTATGAATACATGTACAATTGAAATTTTGTCTGAGATGTGGGTGTGAAATGCCTGGACAAATATGGTTCGTGCAAAAGCTTGAGGTTAAATCATGATGAGGAATGGGATTCGATACCAAAATTGAAGGAAATGGTGTTCTTCATTAAAGGCGACACAAAATTCCAAACCACCAGGGGTTAATATTTAATATTGTACTTCTGAAATGAAATAATGTCATTAAACTATTAGTACCGTAATTACTATAAAGGAATATATTGTAGTTGATTTGACGTGTTTGTGTATATGTAACAGGTCGGTGTAAGAACGCATTGTTGAGGCTTTTGTTGAGGCTTTTGTGCAGCTGAAAAGGGTCACGTCTAGACGCATTGTTGAGCTCAGACAGGCTATTGTAGGCTCTGTCTTGTGCGTAATTCTTACACCAAGTATAAACCTACAATGTACACTGCATCTCCTACCTAATAGGTTAGTATCACATATAAGAGATATATGCAGCTTCGCAAAAAGATCGAGCCCTTAAGGATGGCACATCATTTGAGGTTGCACATCATTGGCAATGCACATCATTTAAAATAATAAATTTATTAAGAAATATGATTTCTATATTTAGTGATATTGAGGTTGGATTGGAGGAGGAACTATATTATATAACTACCAATAAAGATTACATTTTTTCCAAAAGTAAGCCTACACATCCCATTGCATAGATCTGATGAAAACATGTTCATGTATACATTTAGTTAGGAACAATAGGTGTGCAATTTTGAGCACGTTCTTGGTGTAACTTTGTGTGATGATATGTGAACAAACAAAGCTAATAACAGTGCAATAGTAGGACTAAATCTATCATTTCCAACAGGCAATGGGACACTTGCACTGTGGTAAACCTTCACATTTGTATGCAAATAAAAGAACGCAATGACAACTGTGTCCAATCATACTGTTATGCTCCATAATAATGTGCACGGGTAAAGACTGAGCTCACAAACTGATTCAAACTCACTTTTAATTAATATAGTAAGTTAAATGTGTGGACACAGATATGGTTGTACAAAAGCTTCAGGGTCAACGAGAATTTGATAAAATTTTAGGAAATGGCATCCTTCATTTAAGGCGACACGAAATTAAAAACTAACAGGGGTTCGGTACTGCGGGATTCCCCCGCCAGTTATTTTGATATTGTACTTCTGAAATAGAATAATGTCAAAAAACTATTAGTAAATACCATAAAGGAATATACTGTATGTGATTTGGTATGTATGACTGTGTATACAATGTACACTGCATCTCATGACTAATAAGAAGTCAAAATTATTCTAAGTCCAGCCTAAACAGAAAAGATTAACCCAGAAAACTTTCTAAGTCCAGCCTAAACATAAAAGTCTAACCGGACACCAACACCGACACCGACACCGACACCGACACCAACACTTTCCCCCTCTCTCTCCCAATACCTCGCCTACTTCGTATACGGCGAGCTAAAAATGATCAGGACTAAGTTTAAAGAAGAAAGAATCTGCTTCGTGGACTGACCATTCTGGCCAGAACTCGGGGCTTGAAATTAGAAGTTGTCCACCGTAACTTGGTAGATTATGGACAGTTCTGCCTACCATAATCTGACAGGTAATCAGGCAGGTTACGATGGAAGTATATCTCTCGACTCATGCCATAACCCTGCAACCTGTCAAGTTATGACGTGCTGTAAGTCAATCACTTTCTCGTTTTGGCTTTACTCTACCTATTTTCCCAATCAAGTTTACGCAAAAACATCTGCATGGAAATCTCATGAAATTAATGACAGGAATGTTTATATGCTTAGTAGTGCTTCATTTCATTAATATGCAGATAACTACAGTAATTTTAATGACCAATAGCTTCACCGAACCTGCCACAGAAAAGATATTTCCCCTCGTCACATTTTCACGGAAACACATTGTGAGATGTGATTTTAAAGATTTGGACTCATCTTTACCATTATATTGCCAATCGGCAATGTTCGCTTATAGAATTAACAGATCATTGGCTGTATAGTATGTGTATCCGTGTTGAAAGTGGTGGTCAGATAATCAGGGGGTGTATCTTCCTGACCAGTTTAAATCTACATGGTATGAACTTTTTCAGTTGACTAACAATAGAAGTCAGATTTCCTGTCAGTACATGTTTAAAGTGAACGTTAAATCTGTTTCCTCAAACAGGAGTCAATGCTGGACCAAATAAATACTGGTATGATAGTGATTTAGACTGATAACTTCATTGTGTAGTTGTTGATAACAAAATCTTTTTGACACCTGAAAGCTGCATGCAGGCGCATTGACCCTTCAGCCTTAAAACATAAATTTATGCTTATATATGACAAGGTAATATAAGCATGTACAAAATAAGTTCCAAACTTTCTGATATAGGATTACTGCCCAGGCAAGTATATATTCATGTAAAGGTTCAGAAAATGGAAAATAACTCTGAGTTTGAACAGTTAACTTATTCGGTACCAATGACGCCAAAAGGAGACAAAATAATTCCCTGTCTCAACCCCAGTGACGACTTTTGGTGTAATTTCTCAGAGCCCAATGACGCCAAAAGGCGACATCGCTGCTTCACCGTCAAATAAAACCCCACTCCATCTGCAATGTAGCATTTTACGCGAGCACCTCGAATGAAACTTGCCCAAATGTATATATTTTTGAAAAGCCTAAACCTTCAACATTCGTATTATCAAAGAATGTTTTCATTTTGACAAACAAATAAAACAAGATTGAGAGTGAAACAAACAAATAATGGGGGAAATGTGGAACTACAAAATTTTCACAATTTTACCGTGTCAGTAAATGTTGCTGCAGAATGTAAATTCACTCAGTGATCCCGTTCAAATCTCTCTATTGCTGAAGCATAATGTGTCCAAGAGACCATCTAATCGTTCCATCAAGATGAAATCCATCAGATCCACTCCGTAAACTTTATTTCCACATTTTTCCAACACATGTGTCGGTAAATATTGGCCATTTTCATCTCGCGCCATGCTTGAAACGAACTGTAAGGTCGAATTGATCAATCACGTGCCTTCGTTTTAGTCACGTGCCTAACAACAACCAACCGAAGCGCTGAAGTGTCGACGTGGTTCATTGGCGCAAATATCAGATTCGTCGGATGAATTATATTTATATCCAATCGTAGCTTTCGTAATATTAGCCATCCATTGTAACTATGACGAGATTGGGAAAGCCCAGGGAATCACCTTTCCAACGTGACCTAGATCATGAAAAACAACCGCTGGAAAGCGGAGATACACGCCTTCAAATATGACTGGAAAAAAAACCCTCAAACTCTTCGCAATTTAGCGAAGTCTCTCATCTGGAAGCTGCGTTTATTCTGACAAATGTCCACGAATAAATGAGTATTCATCGGTTATTTCTGGGTATTGTAATCAAAGAAATATCTGCTCACAATCTTCTGAAATTACGTAGGTTTGTGCTTTTTTTTTTTTTTACATGGTTGTTGTTGTTCATCAAAACATCCGACGATTGCCATTGGCAGTATCATTTTGCAAATTACGAACATGCCGGTGAGTTTACTGATTTTTATTTGGAATAAGACTGCATTTCTTGAGGAAAATAATACACACACATAGTTTTTGTTGAAATATATTATTTAATACGAAGCTGCGCATCAAAAAACCCCTTGGCTCTGGGTACATTCATAATGTATTCAATTTGAACCAAGATGTGAGGAACACCAAGCAGTCAAGTCACAAATATACAGATTATCAAAAATTTTGCAATTAGAAATGACCCCTAAGATTTCCGTCCAATCAGAGAAACCGGTATTCATTACATAAATTTCTTGATGCATCAATGATGTATACCAAATTTTACATCGAGCATTTGCACGGTATCAGAGATAGAGATCATTAATGATTTCGCATAAATTAAAGATGGCCACCCTTCCTTCCTTCCTTCCCGCCACTCAGAGGAACTGATGTGGTTATTCATTGAAATTTCTCTTGATACATTGATGCTGTATACCAAGTTTCGTATAGAACACTGAAATGGTATCAGAGATATACATCATTAAAGATTTTGCATAAATTAAAGATGGCCACCAAGGTTTCCGCCCAATCAGAGAAACCAGAACTGTCATTTGTCGTAAGTCTCTTGATGCATCGATGATGTATACCAAATTTTACATCGTGCACTTGAACGGTATCAGAGAACGAGATCATTAATGATTTTGCATAAATTAAAGATGGCCGACCATCCTTCTCCCCACTCAGAGGAACTGATGTGGTTATTCATTGCAAGTCAGTTGATACATCGATGCTGTATACCAAGTTTGGTATAGAACACTTAAATTGGATCAGAGATATATATCATTAAAGTTTTTGCATAAATTGCATAGATGGCCGCCAAAGTTTTCGGTCAATCAGGTCCCGATTCAAAGTATCTGGATGTATCGATGATGTATACCAACTTTCATATAAAACAACTGAATGGTAACAGAGATATGTATCATTATCGATTTCGCATAAATTAAAGATGGCCTCCAGGATTTCCAGCTAATCAGAAAAGCCGGTTTGGTAATTTATTGAAAGATGCTTGATGTATCGATGATGTATACCAACTTTCGTATTGAACAGTTGAATGGTTTCCGAGATATGGATCATTATCCATTTCACATAAAATTAAAGATGGCCGCCAAGGTTTTCACCCAATCAGGTCCCAATAATATTATAATAATAAAACTTTATTTCAAGAGGGTAAAGTACAAATGTACGCTCAGTCAACAAACAATGCTGATCTTCCCTGAGGCCCTCACACACAAAACATCCACACATCATTCATATCACACTCAAATCGAAGCAAAAAGGATTACAGTCATATGAACAATAGAAAACTATATACTTATACAATTTGGTATGCATCACTGTGAACGCAATACAGGCAAAGGAGCATAATTATGCAATCTAGGGATTAAGAAGATAATTGTTGCACAAACAAGGTTTTAAAGCTCTGAACAGAGGAAGCATTTTGTGTATTGGCTGGCAGGGAATTCCACACGACCGGTCCTGAATATAATAGGCTTTTCTTAAACAGCTCAGTATGGGGGAAGGGAACTTTGAGAACGTTTGTAGCAGAAGATCTCAGAGTTCTTTGACCAATGTTATCAGTGAATAGATCTTTCATGTAATCTGGGTAATACCCATTGAGTGATTTGTATACAGTTACACCTTTATTGAGTTTAACCAAATTAAATACTGTTTGCCACTGTAGCATGTTAAAAAGTTGAGCAGAAGGAGTATGTTTTGTTTTGTCTAAGATCAAACGTGCTGCAGTCTTTTGCAGTTTATGTATCCTGTTCAGTAGTTGGTTTGAGCAATTACCCCAGATACTGATACAGTTATTAATATGGGGTGATATGTATCCATTGTAGAATAAAAGTCGCATATTCTGTGGGATTAGACTCTTATGCTTCCTCAGAACAGATAGTAATCTAGAAACAGTAGTACAAATATGATCTACATGAGATTGCCAAGACAGAGTTTTATCTAAATGTAGACCAAGCAATTTTTGATGGTCAACTCTTTCAATACGGGTGCCATTGATTGTGACATTGAAAGATTCCTTACCACATTGCTTTAACTTTTGGGATGACCCTATTAACATCGCTTTAGTTTTACTTGGATTAATAATCATTTTGTTTTCAGAGCACCATGTTTTTGCCTTAATCATATTTTTGTTAACTTTTGCTTCAAGTACTTTTAATGATTTTGAAGATGTGTGAATAGTGGTGTCATCAGCATATGTCTCAACGTCACAATCACTAATGTGCAAAACAAAATCATTGAGAAACAAAATAAACAGTAGCGGACCAAGTATGGACCCTTGGGGTACACCAGTTTTAACAGTCAATGGCTCAGATAAAGTTTTACCAAGTGATACACATTGAAATCGAGAATTCAAGTAAGACGACATCCATTTTAGTGCTTTTTGATCAAAACCATAAATCTTAAGCTTTTTTAACAGGAGGTTGTGATCTATCGAGCCAATTAAATAGGCTTCTGGTCCTTGACTAGGTAAATAAGCATACCAAATTTGGAATTCTTCAGTGGAACCGTTCTCCGGCTATCTCGCTCACGTACAGACGTACGGACGTACAGACAGACGGACGTACAAGGCGACGACAATACCCCATGGCCAAAATTGGCCGAGGGGTAAAAAGGACATAAAGCAATAAGTTTCAGAATGTCTGGGAGCTGAAATGCAGACAAAAACACATGAACGCCTTCTGTTTTGGAGATAATTATTCAACTTTACTGACTGCCCTGAGCTGGAAGCAGTGGGGTTCAGGCCAAGAAAACTATCTGGGGCTGATAGCTAGGATAAGCTGCAGTACTGAATGAGTTAATGCACATCCATAAGGTACTAGCATGCAACAAGTAAGTTTCAAGTTGTTCAAGAAGTACGGTACTAACCCTGACCAAAATGCAACACATGTTGGCAGACACAGTCAAAGTGCAATAAATGTGGCATGAATGATTATGATGAGGCAAATAACTGTACAATGCACATCTGCAAGATACTAAGCATGTTTCAAACAAGTTTCAAGTTCTAAAACCCTCATAGTGCACATCTACAAGGTACTAAGCACCTTCCATCTCAGTTTTGAAGTTGTACATCAAATATTAACCAAGAAATGGTCCAGAGAAGAAATTATTGACCAATAGGATAAAGGACAATAACTCTGTGGAAATCATCAAAGTGGGTAAAAATGTATGTAGCAGAAGGTTGAAATTGTAATTATTGCCTACGAGATTGAAATGAAGAACTTATCAATATCATGCTGGAGTACATGAAGGCTGATCAACCCATCTAGTACACATACTGTTCAATAGCCAGCAGAGAACTGCTCTCAGAGTAGAACTTTTCAAAACCCACAATTACACTCTCTTAAACACACAAATCAATCAATGCTTTTGTCTTGTCAGCATTTAGTCGATTTGTGAACAAATGGGCAGAACCTGTAACCTATATTTCTCACAGTGGCAGCCTGGTGCTAAATACTGTGAAAATCTAAATTCAATACTGTTTTTGTCTGGGCCAACACATGCCAGACAATGACTTTGTTGGACAATAAACAATGCCCAAAGAGACACTTAGGCCAGCCTTTCAAATCCACTGTTCCCTGTAATGGGGTTGCTATAGCAACACATATTTATCCCCATTTTGTTAAACTGATGCTTGTCCAAGTTGTGAATGTGATATTACCCAGATGTAGTACTTTGTAAAGATAGTACATTATCTCTGCAATACATATACTTTGTTGATATCTCAAAAGAAGAAAAAAATATTTTTTTTACATACAATATCACATCTGAATAATACATGTCAAATCTTCATCTCTCAAACATCATTATAGACTTCCCAACAAAGGTCAAACTAATATCTCTATAATGCTCTACCTGATACTGCCTGTGGCACATGCCCATTTTGTTTGTCTCAGACTAAAGCAACCTATTTGTCCCGAAGACTTGATAAATGAGAGAGAAATATCACACAAAAGAAGTGGCTATCTTCATAATATCGGTGATGAAGAAGGAAATAATGCAAACAAAAATTGGCTTATATAACTCAATACAACTGTTGGTGGGCTTTAGAATCTACCAAGGTTTTATATAATAACATTCATGGTAAGACAGACGTTTCTTAAACATCACTGGAAACTGTTGAACATCCAAATATAGATAACTGGTCAACCGTATCAAAGATTAGTTTTATTTCAGGCATTTATGGATTTATATCCAATTTAGTCCAGTCAATATGTGCAGATTTTTCATCGGATTGTGCCTTGTTTCATAGAAGCATGAAATTTGGCACAGGTGTACATCGAGGAGTAGAGAGCATTTCTGGATATGGAGCCACTGCGAATTTTTCCTATGTAGGTCACAGCGGCCATTTTTCAAAAGGATTTCATATAGCATTAGCAATCTGTTTGGGACTTTTTCTTCGGGCCATTTGTCAGAATATTGATGGAAAGTACGGAAAGTACGATATCAAAGGTAGACAAACGATAATGGTCATTTGACCGAGTCGACCATCTTGAATTTCAAGCCTTTTTCATTCAATATTTCAATAACCACACAATATATCGACATAATTCCTGTCGGTACACCATTATTTTATTGTTTCAACACAACAATTATTTCACAGTAGATATGGTGTAATAAAAATCATCTCGGATTTCCAAAATGGCTGCCATCATTTTCCAAAATGGCCTCCTGGTTTTTAATTTGGACACCTTGGGCACACGTAGCTTTGTATTTGTTAGTTCTTTGATTTTTGAAAGCAAAATGGATCTGCAGTGCTAAATTATTATGAGACAGTATATTTAAAATAATAAGTAAAAATAGCCAACCAGATATTGTTCACAAGATTTTCCAAAATGACCGACAGATTTTCATGCTGAGTCACTTAGGCACACCCATTTTTTTTAACACTACTGCGTTGCATTTGATGTTTAAAAGCATGATAACTGTACAAGAATAGCAGAATAGTTGCCACAGTATTATAAGACAGTAATATTTAATTAATCAAGGAATGAACATATTATTATTGACAGAGATAATAACGAAATTAGGCAAATATAGTTCACTAAATACTGTAAATTTTTTGATGCACCAAAGCTTACACGGAATTATAGACATGGCATTGGGAGAGCAATGAGATATGGAGTCATTTCGTACCAATTTAATGTAGGCCATAACAACCATTTTTCAAGATGACCATTTCATTATCTTGCTCGGAGTATTATCGCCACTTTTAAACAAGAGAACTAAACATTTTCACAGTTAGATAGTTAAATGCGAGCAGATTTACCTTGGTGACTCAGCTGACATAGTCTTGTCGGGATGGCTACTTGAGCAACTTATTGTCCATAATTTCTTGGATTTGTACGGTTCTATATGATAGAGCTTTATTACATGAGGTCATGTAAATCAGTAAAGTACGTTTTCATGTAATCAAAACTTGAAAAATTACGTTGAAAGAAATAAATTATCGAAAAAGACTTTTTTTATATTTGCACTAGGATCCAAATATTTTTTAACAGGAGGTTGGGCTGAATATGCTTATAGCGTGTCTAACTGGATCCATTAAAAAAACTTGGGACAAACTCAGCGAAACTTTGTGGTAATAGATGTTCTTATTCGAAAACTGGAAATCCAGAAAAAATATTTGTGTTCCATTTATGCTCTCTTTTACAGTCATTTCAACATCAATAAGAATGCATTTTTGTGGGTCGTCATGGGCGCCATGCATTTTGA
This sequence comes from Hanleya hanleyi, assembly GCA_036873755.1. Classification (NCBI taxonomy): domain Eukaryota; kingdom Metazoa; phylum Mollusca; class Polyplacophora; order Lepidopleurida; family Hanleyidae; genus Hanleya; species Hanleya hanleyi. Next base: position 416,139 of record JAVTVY010011894.1, read on the forward strand.
AAGTACTGATGGCATTTTGAATCAAATGAGCTGTATAAACCTGAAATGAAAAGCAAAAGAGATAGAGAGAGATTATATCCACTCTTATCTTCCTGAGTTTCTGGAGAATGCTATTAAATGGGGACAGATAGGATTGAAAAATCTTCAATCCTAAGATAAGCTACCTCCCATCGCATTTCATTTTTTGTGAACACAGCATGGTTTGTTTCCATTGGCAATATCTCTTTCAGAGCAGACGGAATCAGCTGGCACCCATATCAATTTCACTACAGCAGGCTCTTGTCCATATACATCCTATTCTAATTACTATGGATCTCATTAAAGAAATACCCCACAAGTGGTTTCAACTTAGTGGTTACAATTTGGGGATGGGTGAATGGTGTATAGGGCCACAAAATCAATGCAGAAATCTGGCCATTTAATTAACTTTGTTAGCTACGTTCACCACATAAAAACATACGCTGTTCAACTTGAAAATTTCTCTCAAGAGGCCATTGCTCAAAAAAACTTATCATGTTTCGCATATTCAGGCTTATGCCCATGCAAATTCTCATCAGGGTGGACGTATATGTTTTGAGTGAAATATGTCTAGAAGCCTATTAAGTATACGTAATTTCCTGTATAGATAGTTTATAACTATGTCTGTACATCTATACCTAGTTGTATATATTGATTTAATAGTAGTGAAGTAAACTGTGAACTGTGGGTCCGTACAAGATACTGTGCTTATGTGACGAGCTCAATCACGTCGTAAACCATTACTACAGAAACTGGTTAAGTTCTTATGGGTTACCATCTTCATTCAAGCTTTCTTGAGTTTGGTTATTAATACCATTCATCTTTTAAAATGCTATAGCAGGCAAGTCACTTGCATTACGTTTCGTATTGAAACTAATCCGGAGCTCAAGGGGTCGTTTAAGCACCTTGTGTGTTTTGCAAATTTCCATTGTGTTTAAATCACATGAAAATCGTGTTGTCTTGTCAGCATCATTAAATGTTTTCCCCGCTTTGATGACAACATCAGTGATGATAATTCAAACTCGAAAAACATGTAGCTTTCAACTTCTTGGATTTGGACTACCGTAACGTCGTTGCAATATTGTGTTAGGTAAACTTTACGGATATATGCTTCGAACCATCGACCATTCCATTGTATGCCCTCTGGTTTCTGTTTTGTCAGATGATGTGAGTTCACATTAACATTCGATCATTCCATCATATGTAACCTGTGTCTCATTTATTCCAGGGGACGGAAGTTCACATGAGTGTAGTTTGTCTTTTCTGTAATACAGTTAGTACTATCAGGCCATGCGTTTCTATTTCTCGGATTCTAAGATATATTCACATGATGTGGACAGGTATATAACCGTACCACCAAGACGGTACAGATGAAATGCTATATGCAGATTGTAATATTGTAACAAGAGGGGAGAGTGTATATTATGTATTCACAATATTATCTATTATTATACATAGTAATAGTACTGAAGGCATAGATGCCTATCTCTGATGAGAACGTGCACTTACTTGAAGATTCTTGAAGACTATTGAGTACGTATGGATCCCCCTATGGCATAATTATAATTTAGTACTCGTGTGGATCGAAAAAAAAAAATTCACGGGTAAATTTTTTGTTATTAAGCTAAAACTTACCTCACTTCCACTCTTTGCATTTCTTGTTTCACATGAAATCATCTAGTAAGAATTTTGAATAACACAGTTCTCTCCCCTGCTAGTCACCTGACTGCTCACTTACCCATAATTCCTCCTTCTTGTTCCCACTGCGATACATGGTTAGGATGTATCACAGAGGGGAGGTGGGTGGGCATCACTGGAAGTGAGGTAAGTTTTAGCTTAATAACAGAAAATTTACCTGTGAAATTGTTTTGTTATTTGCGCTGAAAACTGACCTCACTTCCACTCTTTGCATAGAATGCCACAGAAAGGATGGCGGGCAAACTGATACAATCTGTGGTAAGTGATAAATGCCGTGAACAAGATGACTAGTACAGAGTAGAAATCATCGATCTTCTACCTCAAAGAGGATCCAGGAGATCATACAACAGCAGTAACCTATATGCCTATGGTACACACAGAACCTCTGTCGCTACTCTGACTTCAAGGTCGAGTCGCATATACGCCCTCCCCCCCCTTTTCCGAAAGGGAACGAGAGGAAAATGCACTCACCAGCAAGCAGGGTAAAAACTGTACGCCCGGTCTTTATCTTGCTATCTTGCTGGCCTCGGTCCCACAGACACCCGCTGTGCAGTCACAAGTGGGCCGATGGAATAGAGGTCGTCACATGCTAACATCATGTCCCGGAGGTAGAAGGAGGCAAATGTCGTGTTTGACCTCCAGTAGCACGCCCTCATAATGTCAGTCACTGATCTATTAGTCCATAGAGGCCATGATGCCGGTAGTGCCCTAATCTCGTGACCCGAAACGTTTACAAGCGCGGCTTGTCTATCCGTAGCCGTGGAGTACGCTAGCCGAATCGTATTTTTGAGCCAACTTGAGATAGTATTTTTGCTTATTTCTTGTTTGGCTTTGGGATCAAAAGGGATAAACAAACGCCTCTTACCCGCTCTGATCTCCTCAGTACGATTCAGGTAACACACAAGTGCACGAACCGGACACATCAACATGTCTGATTCAAGACCGGATGAAAGGAAATCAGATACGGCTGGAATTGTGAACTCTCGAGATATAGTATCGTAGACAGCTTGATTCTTAGCCACAAACTCAGGAACTGTTGTGAGAACTACATTACTCCAGCCCCTAGAGTGTCTGATGTTCCTTCTATCGAGCGCATGCAGTTCTGACACACGAGCTGCCGAGGCAAGAGCCAACAAAAACGAAGTTTTGTATGATAACATTTTGAGATCAATACCCTCTATTGGCTCGAATGGTGGCTTCCCTAATTGCCGAAGTACTAAGGCTAAGTCCCACTTTGGCAATTTCGGAACAACCGACTGACCAGTTATCTTGTATGACTTGATTAGTGCAGATAAATTTGGATCAGTGGCTGCCCTATACCCTTCGACCGTAGCGGGTACCAGGCCCTTATCCCGGAACAGGTGCAATAAGAAACTCTGCTACTTCAGGGATAGTGGCTCTGGATGGATTGATATCCCTCTCTCCACACCAAAGATCGAAGACTGCCCACTTTGATTGGTATACAGCGGAAGAGGATGGTCGAATTGATTGTGCCATTCGGCGCCCAACTTCCGTTGAAAATCCCGCCTGAGTGAAGTGTCTCTTGAGCACTTGCACACGTGGTAGTGAAACAGTCCTGGCTGGCTGTGGAATATCGACGTTCCGGGCTGGCGTAGTAGATTGTGCCACACCGGAAGTTGTCTTGGTACATCTACCAGAAGATCCAGTAAGTCCGGGAACCATGGCCTTGCTGGCCACCACGGAACAATCAGATAAACAACACAAGTGTGTTCGTGGATCTTCCGGAGTACCTTCGCTAGGATAGCTGGAGGAGGGAATGCATATGCTACCATCCTTGACCAGTCCTGCGATAGGGCGTCCACTGCATATGCCGACGGATCCGGAACCGGCGACATGAACAGGGGCAATAGATTGTTGTGCCGAGTGGCGAACAGATCTATGTGTGGCATCTCCCGGACATGAGCTATTTGTTTTAGTATGGCTGGGTGAAGTTGCCACTCTGTGGGAATTATCTGATTCCGTCGTGAAAGCGAATCCGCTAAGACATTCAGAATTCCCGGGATGTGCCTGGCCAACACTGATATGTTGTTGTCCCAACACAGACCGAAAAAGATTTCCGCTTGGCTTTGTAATTGCGGAGATCTCGTCCCCCCCTGCTTGTTGATGTAGGACACGACTGATGTGTTGTTTGTCGCAACTAGCAGGTTCTTGTCGGTCAATACACTCACCCACGTGCGGATGACATGTGTCACTGCCATAAACTCCAACACGTTGATATGGTACGAGCGTTCCTCGATTGTCCATAACCCGGATATCGACCTAGACTCGAGGTGGGCTCCCCAACCTTCCATAGATGCGTCCGTGAACAGGTGATGTGACGGACGAAACGGAAGTAGGGACACACCCGGCATAACGTTGAGTGGATCCAGCCACCATTGGAGGCATTGTTTGACAAGAGGCGTGACAGGTATCCACGGGTTCAATTGCCTTTCGACCCATTGATGATTGAATCATTAAGGGACGAAGCTGCAACCGCCCTCTTGGTGTTACGTCCTGTGTTGACGTCAAGAGGCCGATTATAGCAGCAAAGTGTAGAGCCCTGGCTTGAGATAACTTGAGGATTTGAGGTATTTTCGTTGTTATCTTTTGCCTACGATCTTCTGGGGGTTTGGCGAGAGCTAAAAGCGTATCGTATTCCACCCCCAGAAATTTGCGCCTTTGCGACGCAGTCAGTTCTGACTTCTCTTCGTGTGGGATGTATCCCAGAGAAGTCAATATCTTTAAGACAAACTGCGTGTCTAGGATTAACTGCTCTTTGCAGGCATTCCTTAGCAGGGAGTCGTCGATATAAAAGTGGTACTTCATACCTAGACTGTGCAGGAATTGTGCAGCAGTATTGAAAGGATACAGGTAGAGCAAACAATAAGGTCTGGAATAGGAGATGTGGTACAGACAATAATGTCTGGAATAGATTATCTGGAACAGACAATAACATCAGTCCCATGTGGGATTACTGGCAAAAGTTAATCCCATGTAGGATGGATAGGTCAGTGACGTCGGATTACTGGTACATAGGGCAGTCCAGTGTGAGATTACTGCTGGATAGGTCAGTCCCATGTGAGATTACTGCTGGATAGGCCAGTCCTGTGTAGGATTACTGCTGGGTGGACCAGTCCCGTGTTATTACTGATGGATAGACCAGTCCCCTGTGGGATTACTGTTGGATAGTCCAGTCCCAAGTGGGATTACTGCTGGATAGGCCAGTCCTGTCTGGGATTACTGCTGGATAGATGAATCTCGTATGGGATTAATGCTGGATAGGACAGTCCCGTGTGGGATTACTGCTGCATAGGCAGTCCAGTGTGGGATTACTGCTGCATACGGCAATCCTGTGTGGGATTACGGCTGAGGAGGCCAGTCCCGTGTGGGATTACTGCTGGATAGGCTAAACCTGTGTGGGATTACAGCGGAATAGGTCAGTCTCATGTAGAATTATGGCTGGATAGGTCAGTGCCATGTGGGATTACCGCTGCATATTGCAGTCCAGTGTCATATTACTTCTGGACTGGTCAGTCCCATGAGAGATTACTGCTGCATAGGCCAGTCCCGTGTGGAATTACTGCTGGATAGGCCAGTCCCATGTGGAATTACTGCAGGATAGGCCAGTTCGGTCTGGGATTACTGCTGGATAGGTCAGTCCCGTGTGGCATTACTGCTGGATAGGCCAGTGCCATTTGGGATTACTGCTGGATAGGTCAGTCCTGTGTGAGATTACTGCTGCATAGGCCAGTCCCAAATGGGACTACTGCTGGATAGACCAGTTCGGTCTGGGATTACTGCTGGATAGTTGAGTTCCGTATGGGATTACTGCTCGATAGGTCAGTCCTGTGTGGCATTACTGCTGGATAGGCCAATGCCATGGGATTATTGCTGGATAGGTCAGTCCCGTGAGGGATTAATGCGGGAGAGCTGTGACCTAGGAAAACATGAAACATGTCCACCAAGTATTATAATCATCCCACGAAAGGTTCAACAAACTTTCCATGTACAGATCTACATGTAAATTTTTGCCCAACAAAAACCTTATCAATGGAAAGGTACCAAGTCTAAACTGCAATAATTAGGACAAAAATTCATATTTAATGTCATATTTCTTAAATAGCACATGCACATCATCGAATCACATTGAACTTGGGTAGCAAGTGTCAAACTTATCCAATGAAAGCGGACAGCTTCAGAAAACTTTAGATGTATATACATGTACATTATTATTGGCAAATTACTTAGACAAAACTCTCAAAATTTGAACAAAAATTTATATTTCATCTCCTAAATAGCACAGGTACATCTTCTAATCATAAGAAACATGTGTTTCATAATCATTCAATGACAGCTGACAACTGCAGCAAACTGTGGTGTACATATGTACATGTGTACTTCAGCTAAACGCAAAACTCCATCATTGCCATAATTTGGAGAAAAATTAATATTTCATCTCAAAAATAGCACAAGTACATCCTCCAATCATAAGAAACATGTGTACCAAGTTTCGTAATCATCCAATGAGAGCTGACAACTGCAGCAAACTTAACATGTATACATGTAGAGGCCTATTACCTAAACAGAAAACTCATTCGTTTGCCATAATTTGGAGAAAAATTAATATTTCTTCTCAAAAATAGCACAGGTACATCCTCTAATCATAAGAAACATGTGTACCAAGTTTCGTAATCATCCAATGAGAGCTGACAACTGCAGCAAACTTAACATGTACATGTACATGTACATGTAGAGGCCTACATGTACAATTTACCTAAACAGAAAACTCATTCATTTGCCATAATTTGGAGAAAAATTAATATTTCTTCTCAAAAATAGCACAGGTACATCCTCTAATCATAAGAAACATGTGTACCAAGTTTCATAATCATCCAACGACAGCTGACAACTGCTGCAAACTTACCATGTACATGTATATGTATACATGTAGAGGCCTACATGTACAATTTACCTAAACAGAAAACTCATTCATTTGTCATAATTTGGAGAAAAATTAATATTTCTTCTCAAAAATAGCACAGGTACATCCTCTAATCATAAGAAACATGTGTACCAAGTTTCGTAATCATCCAATGAGAGCTGACAACTGCAACAAACTTTCTAAGTACAGATGTACATGTGCACTTCAGCTAAATGCAAAACTCTATCATTAATATTTTAACATTGGAGCACCCCAGGGGTAGTACCCCCAGGTGGCATATACCCACCCCCCATATTTTTTTATTTTTTAACTATTTTTTCTAATTTTTCTAGATTTTTTTTTAATTTGTTAAACCAGGGGACACCGACACCGACAACGACATCCTCTTTCCTGGGGACTGAATACAGTTTATATTGAAAACAGTATGGATCCAGGATCAAGTATGTGCAGGCTGATATATTGTTCACAAGTAACTTATTCAGCCTGTAGGCCTATGTCAGATTATTCATTAATTCATTAATGCAGCAAGAACACATTTGCAAAAAATGCACACATGTACTATACTAATGTTACTAATGTCCATATAAAACAAATGGGCCCAGGCAGAAAATCTGCCTTGAAAATCTGTTTAAAACTTTTTTTTAAATTTTAATTTATCTATTTTCATAGCTAGAATTTACATCCTGGGATAAAATTCCAGTCAACAGACTATACATGCATCATACAACCAATGAGATCAAAATGCGAGAGAAAATTAAATTAAGCTCATGATATTCAGACCATTGCCAAATGTCTAAAGGTATGCCTTTCTCTGATCAGATTCTTTAATTATTATAGTAAAGATAAACTTTTGTGATTTGTAGGATAAAAATTAAACATTTTTATATAAAAATTATTTTGAAAATGTTGTTCTGTACTTTCATGTTATAAATCATGGTACATGTAGGCCTACATTTCAACTCCAGGCCAACATGCGAGCTCGCAGGCCTGGAAATGCATTGTTTTGGCGAGCTTGCGCAAGCCGGCTGCGAGCTAGCGCAAGCTGGCTGCAAAGTTATACAAGCTAGCCGCAAGCTTGCGCTAGCTCGCAAGTTTGATTAGGTTAGGTAAGCGTCTGCTAGCTTGCAGCTAAGTTGCGCTAGGTTGCAGCTAAGTTGCGCAAGGTTGCGGCAAAGTTGCACTAGGTTGCAGAATCACCAATTGCAATCTTGTAATGTTTCAAATGTGAGCTAGTGGCAAGCTAGTGGTAAGCTCAAGGCAAGCTAGTGGCCAGCTAACCATGTTAGCTAACAACAGACACACAATGTGAGCTTGCTGCAACCTTAAATTTCTGGAAGGGTGAGAACTGTAGACCACCAATCTGGCAACCTTTTAATACAATACTGATTAATTGTTTTAGCCATTCCAGATATCATGGATTTAGGTGCAGTTACTGTCACAAGAATTTTGTTTGTGATAAATAGATATGGATTCTGAAACATTTCAATCTGATTCCTAAATTTGAATTTCCATGATGTAATTGTGGGAACCTTGCAACATGGTGAGCCATTATTAAACCACACTTCAACACCAGAAGTACCTGGATGATCTGAGCAGACAAAATATAAACAGAAATTCAGACACTGTGTCAATATTGCGCATCCATGAGAAAATTGATGAGACATCTAAACATATGACATAACTGTGGCCTTCAGGACACAGCAAAATGGCGTTGATGGCACAGAAATATGTTAAAACAACCAAATGCAACACTACCAAACCAAACTTGAAGTCTAACCCACTGAACCAGTCTATTGCCTGAAGGATGATTTATCTGGGCTACTGAGTACTCAGACTGACTTAGATCCAGGCTCCATAACCAATATGTATATAGTGTGAGAAATGAGACTGTATCAGTCTGGGGCACATTATACTATCAGTATTCCTGTGCTAGTCTGTCCACTTAGGACAGCAGGACTGGTCAAGATTCCATTAATCATGTATTTAGGGTATTAATTTACAGTGTTGGTAGAGGGCCAGTGAAGGATTTATACAGCACATCAATTGTACAAGGACAGCAAGCTTAAGTACATAAGCTAATCAATTATGGGTTTCTATGAAGAGCCTATAAACCTGTTCCTTGTAAACATCCTCCTCCACCAAGAACTCCTATAATAAATCAATTACCATAATGTTAAAGAACTATACGGATCTGAGTAGGATAGCAGAGGTCCAGAAAGTTTCATCTACAGGTGAAGATATCAAAGGGATATCATCAGATCACATTGAAGCAGAGTCGGCACCTCTTCCAATGGCTGAGTCAGTATGTCGGCACCTCTTCCCACTTCCCTTATATGTGTTGTAATCTAGTCATGTACAAAATCTTGTCCATCACATGATATTATCATGTCCACCAGGACTCCGGTTACATAAATATAAACTTCTGCACATTATAATATTAATTCAAGTTAATGATAATAATAATAACTAGAGCTATGAATAGCTATAATGGGCTCAAGGAGATCAATCTAGACAATGTCTACTCAGGAATTAGAATTCATCTGACTAAACATTCAATTTTGATCGATCCTGTATTCTTGGGAAGTCAATGTCATTGAAGGTACGTGGAATGCACCTCAAAAAGCATTCACAGCATATGCAGTATACTTTTGTCAAACAACCCGAGGAGGACCAGTCAATGTTCAAGTACAGTCACACATGCATTGATGGTTCGTGTCGGCTTATACATGTATAGAGTTACAAGCGTCTAGTCCGTCATTCATAATTCAGCCGTCGTCCATTAGAGAATATCCGCGTCCATAATCCAAAGACCTATTCCATATTCCATATACATGTAACAGTATTAGCACCAATTTCAAAAAGACAATCATAGTATACATAAACATAGGCTTGTTTCCTGCAAGAGAGAAGCGGTCAACAGTTTTCAATGATGCCGGCAAGACATCATGATGTTCCAAAAATATCAAATCAGTATCGCTGATCAGTATTCTTAACCCTAGTCCTGTCGGCCAGTTATACACTGGTCAGCGTGTGAGTGCCAGACTGTCAAGCAGAGTTGAACTGTTCAAAATGGGCTCGAAAGAGGCGACTGTCTGGTCGTTGAAATTTATAAATAAATTGAAATAATGGATGGTATTTGATGCACAATACATCAATTTGAAACACTGAACATGCACTCCGAAAATATTTGGCATTTTACAGCTTTAGAAATATATAGGAATCGCAATTCGGCAAAAATTGTGCACCATAAAACTCACGTTAGAATTCTATCACGTTCAGAGTACTACCGATGGACGGTCTGTTTTGCTTCATCTCCACTTAATAACTCGTCTAAATTCTTATAGATGTCACAGTATGTATTCCTGGTTACTCGTAGCATAACGATTATTGAATATTTATTGAATATTCCAAGTAAATCGGTAAAAATTCTTTTGTTTACGCGAAGTGTAGCTTCCCACCGCGAAACCAAGCGCCATTCTGACTTCGTCGAAATCGGCCAGGGCGCATGCGTAACTCGTGAATATTTTATGCTAATGAGCAGTTGAAGCTGTTTGACCAATCAGGAAGTCGGCTTACGTCATGTGATCAGCATTTTCCCGGGTTCATTGGAGTTGAATGGAAAGGACTCGAAACACATGACCATTTTATCCAATAAAATTGACGCATTTTTACAACCTGACACGTGAAAGGTTGAGAAGAATGAAAGCAGAGTTGTTGCCCTTCAATTTGATATCTTTAACGTTGGGATTGTCTTCCGCGTTTTCGTTGGAGAGGCTCGTAAACAGGGTGGGTTTTTACGCGTTTCAACAAACTTTTCTCAATAAATGACGCTCTGTTTTAAATTTGTGGACGATCTTCACATAAATAAGTGTCTTTTTTAATAATAAACACCGAACTCACGTGAAATAATTAATGAAATAATACGTTATAGTTGGAGTAAGTCGTGTCTGGTTTGATTTTTCCACACGTGACTCCAAATTCTTTCGAAAAACGATCAAACGTCCAACAGTTTCTCGGAACGTATATATCCGGAGTCGACACTGGGAACTTGACAGTCCAGCAACGTGTATACACGGAGTTGACAGGACAAGGGTTAATCCATAATATTCGTTGTAAAGTCGTCATCTAAAGAATGATGTATCTCAGTCACGCTTTGATTGTGACTGTTCATATGAGTACCGTGAGGATCTTGAAGTACAGGCTTATATATACTTCAAGGGTGTTTGTGGGTTTTGAAAATTTGCTCAGTTTGCATTTTATTGGAAAATAGCAGGAAAATTACTGCAATAAACTAGAAGTCTGTAGATCTCACCTGGTAGATCGGCCTGGTGGTTCAAGAGGAGAAGTTTGTGATAGATCTTTTTTTCAAAAATGGGAAAAATCCAAGATGGATGCCAAGCCATTCAGTCAATCAGCTTCTTTTTAAGATATGCACCAGATCTACATTGACGCATATGTAGCAATCTCTGAAAGTTTTAACTAAATTGACCCAGTAGATTTTGTGTTATCGGCTGCGAAAAATATGGAAAAAAAAAAAAAATCCAAACGAAAACAATAGGCTTCAATTCTGGCTTTGAACCCTAAAAATGAACTTTCTTCACCCTCGGTAGCCAATTTAGTAATTAGCCAATCTTCCACTCGGCTGAGCACATTCCAAACACAGAAAAATACATCTCACAATCATAAAACTGGTTTTTCGGTGTGGTAGGAAAATCTGTGTATTCCATAGTCTGTACACATTGGCCGAACTTAACCAATCACACAAACAGATGATTCTCAAATTGCAAAATTGTAGCTTTTTATTATTTTTACCAATGGCTGAATTATTGTGAATGGTAAACCAGAAAAAAAGAAATTCAATTATTTAGTGTTCAGTAGACAACCGCAGTGTTCAGGTTCCAGGAGGACATTTTAACTGTTACAATTCTATCCAACAACCAATGCTGAATTTTATCCTAAATACAAAAATGTTTTTTTCCTGAAGTTCCTTTGGGTTCTGAAATTATGATGACTTGTTAACAAATCTTAACATGAGATTGATCTAATCAAAACCCCTTGGCTTTCCCCAAGTGATTTAGACCCATGTGAAGTGTAAATTGGGAAAGAGATAGTACAATGTGGAATGATCAAGATAAAGGTAATTTACAATTATGGATGTATCAACAGATTAGGGTATGGAGTATAGAACTAAGTATTACAGTTCTGCAGATTACATGTAGTTGCATTCAAGCATATAGGACAGAAACAGAAATTAATATACCTGTAAAGGGGCATAATTCTGTAAAATATGGGCCGAGGAGAGCCACTTTCGATAGGCATCTGACTTAGCACTAGATAAAAGAGTGTTAAAAATTTGGTGGTTGTGCCTCCAGCGGTTTTGCCTAAAATGTGGTGTGGTAACAGTCGGACATACATGGCGACGACAATATCCCGAGGCCAAAATGGCCGAGGGCTAAGAATACAAGAAGCGAAATAAATTTTCAAAATTTAGCACCTGTACTGAACACAGATATTCAGAAATAACTTGTACATTCAACTACAGATCACAAAATCGGAGATTATTACATCCGAAAGGGGCATAACTCCATAAAATACGGGCCGAGACAACTAACTTTTTTGTAGATATCTAAAATACAACTGGATAAAAAAGTTTCCTCATAATTTGGTAGCTGTACCAAACACAGTTAATTATATATAACTGGTTACATTCAAGCATATATCACAAAATCAAAGATAACTGCACCCAAAAGGGGGCATAACTCTGTAAAATAAGGACTGAGGCGAGTAATTTTTTGTTGGCTTGTAGAATACAACAATATAAACAAGTTTTCAAAATATAATAGCTATATCGAATACAGTTCTGCAGATATAGTTGGTTACATTCAAGCATATAGGACAGAAATAGAAATTAATATATCTTTAAAGGGGCATAACTCAGTAAAATATGGGCCGAGGGGAGCCAATTTCGATAGGCGTCTGATTAAGCACTAGACAAATAAGTGTACAAAATTTGGTGGTTGTGTCTCAAGTTGTTTTGCCTAAAATGTAGTAACGGACGGACGGACGGACACTAGGATGCACGGACGGACAGACACTAGCACGGATGGACGGACGGACATGGCAACGACAATACCCCGAGGCCAAAATGGCCGAGGGGTAAAAATCGTCCTTGACAGAATTTACGGTCCGCGTCATCAATGGAATCATTTTCTGGAAATAAACTCCGAAATTGAATGCTACAAATCAGAGAAATCAAGAAGAAATAGGAGTCAGCTGGAGCAGGAAGGATTGTCATTATATCCAGTTGAGTAATTGGCAAACGCAGGTGTTTTGAACGTACTAATCTAGTGAGAATTACCAACAGAATATCTTCTTGGAAAACCAGCATATTGAACTGTTCTCATTACTTATACTTCTGATTTTCTACTTTGGATTCATTTCCAAAGATCAAAATCGATAAAACGATCTCAAATTGAAGAAATATCTTGCACTGTTGAATACATCATGATTTGCTGTGTAAGTTGTTAAAATTGACGCAGACCAGCTCTGTCACAGTTGACATCTCATGTTGCAAACAAATCTTGTCCAAACCCTGATTGTTATTGGCACCAACTGCAAATGTTCAAGTTCACAAGCTAACTACAATCTTTAGAGTGATTGGTTGACTGCCCCATTGACATGACAAATGAATTCCCAGAATCTAAACAACATGCATCTTCGATGCTGAACTGACAATTTACTTCAACTGACTGAACACAGCCCCATGAAACATACACAGTCAAAGATGAAATGGATGCTAATACATAATCAGAAGGTAACATCAAATTGCACATAATGTATTTGACCCTGATCCTCTCCATACGACCTTAATTAGACCTATTCAAGATCATTCTAGTGGACAATATAATTTCATTTAGTTACAGAGAATTTTGCCCATCGAACTGAATGATTATTGGTTATTTGATTAGACAATTCTGCACAAATCAGGTGCACAAATCTATCAGGGATGATGGCCTACTACACAATAGATCTTCATCAAGGGAATAGCGCTTTGGAAGGCTACATGTATGTATAATGCTTGTTCAGGAGGCATAATATATCATTCTAGATTTTTTTTTTTCAATTATAAAATACTTGAAACCTTGTGCAAATCAATTTTTAAAGATCTTTTAAAGAGCTTTTAAATTGCATCTATAAACATCAGGGTGAGACTCTCAATACCCCTTGGCTCCCCCAAACAATTGAGAAATATGCTGAAAATGTGTAACATATTATGGCTGTATTTACAAATCATCCAGATTTGTCCTTTTTAAAGCATATGATTTAGCTACATTCAAGCATTTATCACAAAATCATAGATTATTATACCCAAAAAGGGGCATAACTCTGTAAAATAACGGCCGAGGCAAATAATTATTTGTAGACTTAAATATTACATGTAGATAATTAAGTTGCCAAAATTTGGTAGCTATACCGAACACAGTTCTTCAGATAAAAGTGGTTACACTCAAGAATATCCAAGATTATTACACCTGAAAAAAGGCATAACTCCATAAAATAAGGGCCGAGACAATGAATGTTTTGTACGCTTTTGTACTAGATAAATAAGTTTCCAAAATTGAGTAGCTGTACCGAACATGGATCTGTAGATATAACTTGTACATTCAACTATATAACACAAAATCAGAGATTATTACATCAGAAAACATAAAATATGAGCCGAGACTTTTTTGCAACTAGATAAAAATGTTTCCTCAAAACTACAATACCCTGTGGCCAAAATGGCCGAGGGGTAAAAAAACTCACAATGGTGATGTTTTAAAGGCAATATCAGTAGAGCATAGCTCCCAGGTGTTTGAGATAGAATTGCAATGGATAATTGTCAGTCTGGCAGTGGCATCAAGAAAGCAATGTTGTACTCTTACGAAAGTGAATAAGAGCTAGAAAAGAAACATGGAGTCAATGGCCAATCATTATATGGATCTGAACTTAATTCTCTCATTATCAAGGAACAAGGGATATAAGATCAAAAGCCTATTAGAAGAGAAATGTTCTGCTTCAACAAGCTCCAGTGGTTGAAGAACACCCAGTATCTGAACCATTAATTTTCTTTACATGTCATATAGGGGACTTGTGAGACACCTAATGACAGTTTGAAGAGTGCTCTCCTACGTCTACATAAAATAAAAAGAAACTCTACACTAGCCACATCTATCACATCCATAGATGCTGTACCATGTATCTGTTCTGTGGTTCCAAGAAAGCACAGTGATGGGCAAGATTTATGAATAATAGACACTTTGAGATAAAGAAGAGGAGAGTACTTTTTCTGGTAGAATTGCTTGGAGAAGTCAGGAGAAGAAATCCATGCCACTCAACGTATAGTATACCATTATAAATGATTGATGTGTTTTGTATAAGACATATTCATCCAATCATGCACTTGACCACTGCATCCTTTATCGACTGTAACCTATATTTGGCTTAAAAGTAAAATAAAAAGTTTTCATATTTTCCTTTTTATGTTCTTCATGGGTTAGTTAATGTTGTAACTACTAGCTAATTTACTTATTTTGGTTTTATTTGAAGTATTTTATCTCTTAGTAGCTTTGGAAAAGTACACCAAAGTTGGTATCTCAAACACTTATTTGCCCTTGTTTGATGCTAGTTTGTGACGTCACATCAGACCACCTGATCGGATGTCAATACTGGTAATGTTCAGTCGTCGGGAAGCTAGTCTGACATGACATCACACACAAAGAGATGTGACGACAGTTTGCAAAGTGACATGATTAACAAATCAGAACTCATGTGGTCCACCACACGTCAGTGCACCGCCTGTTGCTATTGGAGCAATATAGTATTGTCTAAATATTAACCTCAATTAAAGTGCAACCTGGGATTACAACTGTCAACCATTTGGGGACCGAAGTAACCTTTGATCATTTCATTTAAAATTGATAGCATTTACATTGCCCTTCTCCACCAATTAATGTATACATGTACCTAAACAATGTTGGTGCCAATGGATTTGATGGTCAATCCCAGTTTGTTATTAAAGGATTTTAATCAATTTTTTTTTTTCTCTGGAATATGTGTCAGAAGAGTTAGTACTTAATTAAGAATTTTTTTTAAAAAAATTTCCTTGTCCCCTGTGGGCGTATTTATGCCTTTTTGGCAGCTCTATTTAGCTCCCAGTCAGATATGCATATTTGTGGAATGAAAGCGAGGCCGCCAACCTGTGACGTCACAGGCGCGAGAGCTCGCTAATGACAGGTAGCAATTTAGTATGAATTACATACTAACAGAGATTTCTTTTAGTGGCATTTAGAAGTTGGGAAGTAGATAAATAAACAAATTACTTATGGATAAGAACTTCTAGTTTATTCGGGACGACGTTTTGATACAGGTATCGTTCTCAAGACAATGACATCAATAAATAAACAAGACCCCACAGCCCTATGGGCTGAGGGGTAATAAGCAGTATATATTCATCCCCAGCGCGTATGAACCCCACCGTGCCTTGAAGCCCACCTTGTTAATTAATCCAGCCATCTCCACAAGCCTAATCCTGTCCTATTAAATATTTCTCACCTAGTACATACAATTTTTACATATAACTTTTATGCTAATATAAAAAAAATAACATGTTCATCACAACCACTTCTTTATGATCCATATATTCATGGTATGGTGGCTGTGTGTTCAGTGCTATTGTTTTTTCGTGCTACCACAGTCGCCTGACAAAATTCCCTGCTTGTTTATGATATTTATCTCGGCCGTGGATACAGGAATCCAGTATATTCCTCAGATGGGAAAATATCTCTGATCTTTTTCACAACACAGGCAGGAAGAATCCGCCTATTTTCTCGCCCAATGCGTTGCCAAAACCAACGCACAAAGCGCCTGTAAGCGAAAAGTCGGGAGCAGGACAGCTAGAAAGTCTCAATTTGTTCTTTCCTATCAATCATGCTAGCTGGACGGCATATTCCTACTGGAAATAATTTATTGAACACAGATTTGCCAGAAGTAAAAAAAAAAATGAACTAAATATTTTTGGTAGATAATATATAACGTCGTACTTTCAAACTGACCAGAACGAAAGAGAAAACTCCAAAATTGGCGTACGTCTCAGTGTTGAAATTTCACAAGCTAGGCCTGGACTAACAAATTATTTCGATCATTGTCTAAATATTTATTCATTCTGTGCATAGTAATAAATAACATACCAGTATGTGTTTACAAGTCGACCTTGTTCCGTGTGGGACGGTTCATCTGCATGTTTCAGAATCGCTTTCCCTCTGTTCTACCTCATTTCGGTCGTTTGGTACGGGTTCAAACTGATACGGCAGAACATCAAGATGCCCATTTATGTCCTCTGTATACAGATCATCATCACTGGCATATTGTTCCATGGTTTCGAATAGTTTTCGGTTAATTATACAGCGATATACGCGATGGAGTAATCGCAAGTCCGCAGCTTAATATATAGCTCAGACAGTTGCCCGCAGGAGACGGTCGCCTGTCTGACGTAACAAGGTCACGTGGCGCCTAAGCTCATTAACGGGTTAACTGGCGGAAATTGAGCCACAGGTCTTTAAGTAAAAAGGCTTAATACGCCCACAGGGGACAAGGAAATTTTTTTAAGAAAAATTCTTAATTAAGTACTAACTCTTCCGACACATATTACAGAGAAAAAAAAATATTGATTAAAATCCTTTAATAAAATTTATTACTTACAAAATCATGTGGATATCAACAGGTAATGGAACTAGTATAAATATATGTATTTGCATATACAAACAGTTGGCATCATTTTGGAAGAATATATGACAACATTTATTGTCAACTCAGGAATTTAATTGGTGAAAATTTTCATGGGCTGAATTTCTGCTAGAGCATGACAGAATTAAGCATACTCTTACTCTTTGCTTTTCAAATTGCAATCAAGTAATTTGAACTCGGGAACTAATCAAGGTCAGCCATCTTCAACAGG
Source organism: Hanleya hanleyi (assembly GCA_036873755.1). NCBI lineage: Eukaryota > Metazoa > Mollusca > Polyplacophora > Lepidopleurida > Hanleyidae > Hanleya > Hanleya hanleyi. The sequence continues at coordinate 433,793 of JAVTVY010011894.1, forward strand.
TTTCTGGTCTATATTCTCAGTTAATTGCATGTGGAACATGAATTTGGAGATCTTAGACTTAATGATTCGAATTTGACCTTTGGAAAATAGGTCAAGGTCAGCCATATTCAATAGACTCCGGTTCATCATCAGTTGCATATGCGGTATAAATTTGAACAATGTAGATTTAATCTTTCATGAAATATACTAAATACAATCTGTCTTGGACAAACTAGGTCAAGGTCTGTCATCTACAAAACAATTGGTCATCGCCTTATGTATACATAGTACTAATTTGGAAAGCCATCTATATTTCTTCATGTTATATCATGATAAGCAGTAAATGACCTTGAGAAAATAGGTCAAGGTCAGTCAACTGGGATGGGTTTCAAGTCAATCATCAGTTGAACACATGTATAAAATATGAATTGGAGATCCAAGCTATAACCCTTCAAAAAATATTGCAAATACTAGAATTTAACCTTGATGAAATAGGTCAAAGTTAGTCATTTTGAACAGGCTTCTGACCCATCGCCAGCTATATATGTGCTATGAATTTAAAATGCCTGGCTATATTTCTTTTTGAGATATCAACACCGCAACAAAGATGGACAGACAGACAGACAACGTGGAGGACGACAAATTTGCCAGCTGGGTAAAAATTTTACAGCTTCCCAAAGCTGAAGAAATGACCATCCACTGCAATTTTAGACACCTTGACATTTTAAGCTTTTTCTTTCAAAAGATGTTCTGAACAGTGTTTTTGTTCTAATACAACAAAATGTTCGAAGTGTGAGTTGGACTTTAATTTGTGACAAGCAGCTTTACTCATAATAATGGGCTGTCACTCTGAGCTGTTTGTCCTGATGTACCATCATCCAGATCATCAATGTATCTACTAATCTCTAGTCTTTAATCCCCTTGATCTGGATTCTGACAGAAAGTTTGACATAAAGTAAAAGCAAGAATGTTAATAATAGAAATTCTTTTACTGTGAATAGATATTTCTACTTACTAATTCCAAACAACTTCCCATTATTTCAAAGGGAATAACATGGAAGAAGCAGGAAAGCATGTGGAAGTACAGTACCACAGAAACAGACAAACTTCTGAGCTGTACTCCACGTAAACATATTTAATGTACAAGCTTTCGACTCTAATGTCGGAGCCTTTTGATCTATTGAATTTCATAAAATTGCCAGTAAATAGACAGATTGTCCAATTGTTGTACCGTTTCAATGTTATGATTTTAATGTTTATGTGGAGTACAGCTCAGAAGTTTGTCTATTTCTATAATCATAGAACCCACATACGAGTCTCAAACAGTATGTCACGTAGACATGATAATTCTCATGATTATTATGTATTCATCTATTCTCTACCCTGATAACCAAATATGGTTCATACTCCATATAAAGATCAGAAAACAATGTCTACAACCAGGGGTCGAAATAATTAGAATTTTCAGCTTGCTCTTTCGGTAATTGGTTTATTAAGACTTGCTTACCTGTACCAGTATTAACATGACCATTCTAATAAGTTATGTGTTTGTAATATGCCATTGAGAGAAAATTAGATTGTCCATGGACAGGCGAAGAAGCAAGAAAAACTTGTCCATCCCAGTCAAAGGTATTCCGGGCAGCCATGCAGGTATTATTTTCCTGACAATAGCTATTATGACAACAATTAATGCCAGTAATAGCTAAGTCTGATGAAAACAATGCCTACAATTACAACGCATATAAGGGAAGTGGGAAGAGGTGCCGACATACTGACAGAGCCACATGACTTCACAGTATAGTCTTCTGGTTAACCCATTCTAAAGCACATACCAAGAATCTAACGATTAGTGGTATGTGTTGTATCTCAGGTACGCTTTTAGTGTACCTGTTCATGTGGCAACTTGGATGACATGACCATACTGCCCCTAGCACGGGCATAAGCGGTATTAGATACAAATCTAGAGAGCTATGATGGAAATGCTCTGACAACTCGTATATTGGTAACTGGTGAACTGTGTCGCTGTGACAACTCATACACTGGGGATTGGTGAACTGTATCATCGTCAGATGAAAATGATGGCATTTAACAAAAAATGCTAGTCTGTAAGGCCAATAGCTAAGTCTGATGACAACAAAGCCTACAATATTAGTGAAGCCCGAGGACAACCATGTCTATATTAGTTGCAGAGTCTAAGGACAGTAATGCCTACAATTGATCAGAATGGGTATACATCATGGCTCATGGCTTGATTTAAAAATCAAGCCACACTTATTTCAAATATAGTTTGCTAACACATATTATAATTTCAGAATTTTTTCCTCAGTATATCAAAAGGTATCAACAAAAAATTTAATGAGACTCATTCACTTCCGGATTAAAAATCAACTGCGAATCTCGGCGAGAGAGGCCAATAGTTCCGCAGTTATTTCTAAGTGCTGCCCTATAGCTAAGTCTGAGGATAACACTGCCTACAATAACTATGTCTTTGGAAACATTGCCTGCAACGTACAGCTATGTCTGGTGACAACATTGCCCACAGTAGCTTGGTCTGAGGACAACATTGCCTACAACAGCCATGTCTGAGGACAACATTGCCTACAACAGCTATGTCTGATAACAACATTGCCAACAATAGCTATGTCTGAGTGAGTGAGTGAATATGATTTAACGTCGCTTTCAACACTATTTCAGTCATATCACGATGTTGGTTCCTATTCCTTTTCACACCCTGAAACCACACAGGTTAGGGTCCTATTTCTTTTAACACCCGAGACCTCACGGGTGGGGTCCTATTCCTTTTCACACCCGGGATCCCCACGGGTGCCCCAGTTAGTCGCCTCTTACGACAAGCTCTCTGAGAAGCTGAGACCTATTTTTATGACCTGGAGTGTGCACAACGACATCCCAGGTCAATCCCTGCGAGCCTCACAGGGCACTATGTCTGAGAACAACATTGCCAACAATACCTATGTCCGAGGACAATATTGCCTACAATAGCTATGTCCGGGGCCAGCATTGCCTACAATAGCTATGTCTGACGACAACAGAAGTGAGTGAGTGAATAGAATTTAACGTCACGCTTTCAACAATATTTCAGCTATATCGCGACGAACCAACTAAGCACCACCCAGCCAAGTTGTGTTCCTGCTTAACTTCAAAGAAGGACAGCACACAAGACACAGACAGGACACTTAGGGAGCGTATCAATATTAAGAACGTTCACTTCTAAGGAATGGCGTCAGAAAACGAACTGGCGTCCGTTCGTGCTCCTTCTGAAAACGAACGTTCGATAGTTCAGAAATGAACTCGGGTGCGTTCATTCTCAGTTTGAACGTTCATATTTTAGCGTCCAAAATATATATGAACGTTCATATTTCAGCCTCCAAAATATAAACGAACGTTCTCTGCTTGAACGTTCTTTCTTGTTAATACCACCGCATGTTCGTTGTTGAGATTTACGAGTGTGTGTCGACATTGAATAACCGGTACTTAAATCTTGCGAGTGTTAGCAGACGTTGAGAAATGGGTCTGCTGCAGCAAGTATATAATGCTGGCGAGTTTAATTTGGATTCTTTCATGGTAACAAATAGATAGATAGATTTATTGCTCAGTTTTGTCCATAGGACTAAAATGCATACACAATATGATTAGCTGGTATTTTGTTTACGCGTTTGTATGCTTACGCCCGTTATTTGGCCAGATTTTCCCTGAATGTGGAGTTTTACCGTACCGTAAACCGAAGTCGCCGACTGTAACTTAAGTCTGCTATATTCCTCTCCCAACCTCTTTCTATATTTGTGACTACTTGAATTATATTTCCTCTTTCTACTTGCGAAACAATTTTTATCTAGATTTGAGAGTAAAGTTATACAGTCTTATCTTGGTCGATTCATGGAGACTGCTCCATCATGGAGCCGGTCTTCGTAGGCTGCTATCCCAGTCTCTGCAAATGGTTCCATTGTGAAGGCCTTTGTACGACTGAATGGGATTAACAAGGAAGATTATAATAATTATGTTGTAGACAATCGCCGATGAACGACTTGGTTTTCATTGTGCAATCGGCGTTTCTATCTTCCAGGGTGTTTCCTTGCACGTCCGCGAAGTGAAGGTCAAATCTTCGGGAACCTTCAAGATGTAAGATATTTGTAAATGGGCCATGCACGAACCCCTTTATTGGGAGTACTGCGCTACGCCTTCTAAAATAATTTTAAAATTATATACCCTGATCACCCCAATATCTGTTCATATAGCTTAGTTCCCTCAATATTCTTTGCATCATATTCTCGTTTCACTTGAACAGAATACATCTGTACTAATATGTATATGTCCTATTTTCAGATTTTTAATCATTTGTCGGGGTTGATGAACGAGCGGAGAAGCTTTTAAAATTCGCCGTATTTATAATGGTGATGTTGATATGGGAAATGAGATTTATTTCGACTTCGTCTTTAACAAATATAAGGTTAAAACGATTGATAGCTCTATTATAGCGAAACAATAAACACAGGACGAAGCATTTTCAACGGAGTTCTTACAAGATGGTGCAGGAAACGGTCGACAATCCGATACGGGAACAACAGTCGATAATTCATGTGTATGGCAAGTTTGGATCACCTGTAAACCATTTTTTTGTTTACTAAAGCTTTTTTGGTTGTAAATAAAATGTTTCGAGCAACAAATGTAATAACCATGATAAACTGGTGGTTAGAATATCAATGGTTAGTATATTTTCAGTCCCAAGAGAAGCTGGATGACGACCAGGAAATCGCTCAAATCAGGTAATCGGCAGCGACTGTGGGAGTCCTTGTGATTGCACAAACAGTTTATTCCAACTGTTTAAAATCAGGACTTGTTATTGTATTATTGTATGATTTTTGTTGGATCATGGGGGTACCTCCATGTTTAGATATATAGATGAACGATTCGCGATTCAATAACTTAGGCCAGTTTTTTTTTATCTCTTGGTTTACGGATATTTTTGTCAGTATTCTAGGACAGGAGGAGGGAAAAAAAAAAAAAAAAAAAAGATCAACAACATTTTTTTTCTTGTAATCAGGTGTATTTCAGTCGGAGGGAATAAAAAAATAAAATTCCATATAGCACTGTTTTATTATTTGGACATATCTGCATGCAGGCACAGGCCGCCAAAGACCCTTAGATGCTCAGATATGCTATCAGAGCCATTTCCCAGCATCTGAAGAGTCCCAAGATCAAGGTTGACTTTCATCTTTCAAAATAAAATAAAATATCATTTATGCACATAAAAAAATAATAAAATTAGTGTGAATTTGTATTTTTTGTAATAAGAGGGGAGGGGGGCATTAATTTTTTTTGTGAAAGGGTCTGGATCACAAATTGTCCGTAGATGAAACCCTGCCACCGAAAATGTAAAAAAAAAACCTACTTATTTGATCAAATTTATAAAATTATGTAAAAAAATTAAGTTTGGAGAGGGATTTATAAAATAATATAAAACTCTTGAAATTTTTAGTTACCGTACTTTATTCTCATGCATGAAAACTTATCACAATTAAAACAGCACTCTTTTACACGAGCTGCGAAACAACCCTGTGCTGTGAATATTGTAATATGAAACTATGAAAGATGTTAAATTCAGTTTTCCTGAGACTCTTATTTGGTTGTGAGTTCTTGTTTAAAATTTATTTACAAATTACAACTCTTGCCCATGTACAATTTAATTTTATCTTATCAATTCAAAGTTTTATTTAAATATGCTACATTTTCTTTGATTTTACAAAGTAATTCATCTTCCAAGATGGATTGATCTTCTCAGGTTAATTAAATTTAAAGTTAAACTTGTCCTAGTCTTAGTCGGAGTCCAAAACTGATGGGAATCTTACTGCAAATGTTCTTTTTTATTTAAATTCAACATAGTAAATGATCACTTGATTATTTATTTGTTGATTCTTTGTTACAGAAAAAAAGAGACTTAATGTATTAGCAAATGTTTTTACTTTAACATCAGAAAGAAGTGTGTAATCTTCCATTGATCCATTTTGATCTTGCGCAAAATATCTTGTTTTCCCCGCGATTTTGACTTGTATGTTTGATCTAGACACGAACGAGTTACCTCCCCTCATTATTCGCGTATTTTAGTATTGAAGGGCAAGTAACTCCGCCATGCGCGGTAGAACCCGGAAATAACAAAATGGCGGAGGCTACAGGAATCGACGCTTTCGAGACGTAAATTGAGAAAAATAAAAGGTACTATCGATGTTTTTCTTTGTTTTAGCGCGAGGTACAATGAAACAAATAAACCAGTGGCGATCCTGCGCGATAACACGGCCGCCAATGCTTATACCCAAGCCGTGGTCACGAAAATTACCCGTGTTTTCTTGTCTTTTTGCCGTGCAAATCACGGCTGCACGGCTCGCTGGCTAATACGCTAGGCCGCCCCTACCGCCAGATGTCACTGAGACTATCCAGTCTGTATTCGACGACGTGAGAAGGCGAGCGAGAAGGCTGGGCTGTTTATTTTATTGTTCTTTCGAAGATGCTTGATCGGCGGATTTGAAAAAAAAAAAAAGTTCATGATCTGAAAATTTTATTTTTTTTGTACTTTTCGGAAAATCAGGGTCGGCGATTCCGTAAACCAAGAGATAAAAAAAAACTCGCCTTAGCGTGTAGATAAAATTTATGTGTTCAGTGGATTTCTCCTCATGAAGTGACAAATTCTCCAGCAGTCTTTCGTCTGAATTAATAATCCAGAAAGAAGCCAGATGAATATTATACTGGTACATCCACAATTTATATAGATGGATCTAATTTTACAGTTTAACACAGGAAGGAAGCAATCAGAGATTGCTCAATTGTATGCCCCCCCTTCCACTTTAATCCGACACTGCCCCGCCATTGTTCTGTTCTTTATTGGTTGGTGGAGGCCTAATTTGGATAATTATAAAAATTCTGTTTCAGTCACTTTTTTGCCATACCTCACATAATACATATTCCAAGTATCAAGCAACAACTGATAATACGATGCTTCGATGCAAGATGGTCGCCAGGGCTTTCGCCAAATCCGAAAACGTGACCTGGTCATGTCTCAGACCTACATTCCTTGAGAGTATATTGTGGTGAAATTATGAAGCGATCAGTGAATAACATATAATATAGCCATTTTCCTGGTTCAAATCGGTTATGGAGATCCAGGTTGGACAAATAAATATATCCCATTCACTTAGGTTTAAACAAAGGGTCATAACTCTTGAAAATATAACCGAAAACAGAGAACTTCACGCTGCACATCAATGGGTCACTGACCACATATCATGCAAATTTCGTACTTGTTCATACAATATTAACCGAGATCGAGCCCTACAAATCCCAATTCACAAAGATTTGAAGAAAAAAGGGCCATAACTCTTGAAAATATAGGCGAAATGTGGAGAAACTTCACGCTGCACAACTACAGGGCACTGACCACATATCCTGCAAATTTCATAATTGTCCATACAATATTAACCGAGCTCCAGCCCGGACAAGTTCCAATTCACAAAGATTTGAAGAAAAAAGGAACATAACTCTTGAAAATATATGCGAAACGCGGAGAAACTTCACGCTGCACAACTACAGGGCACTGACCACACATCCTGCATATTTCATAATTGTCCATAAAATATTAACCGAGATCCAGCCCGGACAAGTCCCAATTTACGGAGAATTCAGGAACAAAGGGCCATAACTCTTGAAAATATAAGCGAAACGTGGAGAAACTTTACGCTGCACAACTGTGGGTCACTGACCACATATCATGCAAATTTCGTACTTGTCCACACAATATTAACCAAGATCCAGCCCGGACAAGTCGCATTCACAGAGATTTCAGAAAAAGGGCCATAACTCTTGAAAATTATACCGGAACTCGGAAAAAAACTCTACGCTGCACAACTATGAGCCACTGGCCACATTCCATGCAAGTTTCAATCCTGTCCATCAAAGATTAACCGAGATATTGCCCGGACAAGAAATTCGGACGGACAGACGGACAGACGGACGGACAAAGCGATCGCTATATGCCCCCCCTCTAGTTAGAGGGGGGGCATAATAAAATGTGGATTCCCTATATGTCAATATGCTATGGATATACTTGTTGATTGGATAATATCAAATGCACTATTCTGTTCGAAATGAGGTGAAACAGGTGAGTACATGTGGGACAGAATACATGTATATGTGGCTGCGCGACATACCAAGCCTGGAAGATCAGATCAAGATGGTGAGGTTTTCTTTTACAGTTTTTTAATCTTTCTCATAATCCCCCTCCCTCACCAAGCTGTTAAAACTTTCGAGATAAACGTTCTTGTGCCTGACCCGCAATCGTCGGTGTATACTTCTTGAGTATAATTCCAGGTTCTCCCACGGCTCATGCTGCTGTCGTGCACCATTCGGCATCATTCACTAGTATGTTTGAGACAATTTTCAGTATATACACTTTACGTGTTTATGGAATTCTCATCAGCTATACATAAACATATCAACTGCTTTGGTATCACTCCACATGAAGTGTACAATCAATTCGCAATGAATCCACACCATTCGTTCTCTTGAGTAGAATCTCATATTTCTGAAAGAGTTCAAACGACGATGAAGATTGAATCTGGGCAACAATTAATTAAAAATTTCCCCCCACAACTCTGAAAGGTCTCACTTTCTGAATGAAAACAAATAAGTCCTCTTCGTGAGCCGATTAAGATTCATTTCACAAACCCGATCCCACAAGGGGGGATTTGCTTCTTTAATGTTGAATTAGACAAAGACTGGTTAAAAATTAATCATTTCAAAATCGATAATATATACTGGCTAATAATGCATTATAATGGTACAGGAAATAAAATGAATATTTGCAGTTGATATTGACATTAACTGAAAAGCGCCAATGAGGCATAGAATGTAGTTCCAAGCAGAAATACAAAGAATAATATGCTATATCATCTTCATTAACTGTCAGTTTTACTGAAATGAATTTAGATTATTTTGTGAGGAAGATCATTCCTCACCAAATAATCTGAACGCTGATTAAGTCTCGGCTCTGTGAGCTCACGCCAGTTCAGGCGATGGAGACAAAGGTCGGTTGATCGATAGAGAAACGGCTCCGTTGCTACATGGGGATCCAGCTCCATAGACGACGAATCCTGCATCGTCGATTGATGGGGACTGTATGGTGAATATAGGACGGATATAGGCCTACAGCATTTACAAAACGCTATATACAAATTAATTCAATTAAAAATATTTATTTTCCTATTAATCTGCCACGACAACATATAAAACGCGACTCGTAAACTCCGATTTTAGTTTAGGAGGGATAGCTAAGCCAAAATACGTATTGACCGTAATTGTAATATTCATATCTTTGTACACAATTCAATTGTATACACCATATAACAATCCAGTAAATGAACACACGTTATGGTAAATATCATAAACTTGAACTAGACTTGGTATATTAAAGCTGAGAGAAGCAAATTTTACCTTTTTCGCTCCGCGTGTAACGTTGTGTAGGAAGTAATACAAATGTCAATTAACTATATCAATAATTTGTAAAATTTGAGTAAGCAAGTATTTCAGATGAAAAATAAAAAAATATTCGTGGAACAATTTAAACATTCTTTTTTGTAGTACTGCTACAGCTCTTTCACTTTATCTCATCAACAAACGAAGTCGCGTACGGTACGAATGAATATCTACCGTCTATAACAAAATAGTTGAAATCATTTTGCTAATAATGGCAAATTAACATACAGGGTTGTAAATCGTAGCTCACTATTGCAGTCTCTATGGTAAGATATAATAAATATTAAAACAACTTTCTAATTTCTTATAATATTGGGCTTATTGAATAAAAAAAGATACTCATTCCAAGGGTAAATCGTCCCAACATATTTTGTGGCGTCCCCAATAATGATCGCCTCCATATCAATCATTTCCACTCGGGTGGATAATAGATTGTTTGCCGCATATGGGCGCTTGATCGCAATAGAACATTCTTCAATATATTCATCACGAATGCTGACATTATGGCAGAAATTTCATACTTACCTTATTTAATTGAAGAGTAAATTCTGGAAAAAATGAAGACAGTAAAGAACGTTCCCGACGGGTGCTCTCGATTTTGCCATGCATGCGGTACGCGGACGTGCGAGAAAACGAGTTTTCGTCAACATTTCTCCACAACAATCGACTAAAATTTGCAGATTTACACTGCCACAGATACAATTCGAATGGAGAATAAAATATGCATATAGTTGGAAAACGATCTGTGCTTTTTTTTTTGTCAACTGGATTGAACATTTGATTGGGGACAGACAAGCGCGGCGCTGATCAGTGTCGGTCACATATTTCGCGTGAATGCCACACAGCGATCAGTAACCGCAAAATAAATGTTTTTTTCTAAATGGAGCGAAAATAAGCGGACGTTTACCCTTTTACCTTTTATTCACTTTCAATAATAAGCAATACCTAATTGTCAACTTTTGATTTGTAAAAGTGCGAACGTTCAAAGACGAGGGACATGCGGCTGTATATTTTTTAACAGCTTTCATTTTCTTACCAAATGAATGCAGCGTTCATTTACTTTTCAAATGAATGCAGAATTCGTTTTTATCAAACGAACGTTCATTTTATCAAACGAACGTTCATTTTATGCGTTCACTTCAGTTCAAAAACGAATGCAGGTAAGTTCATTTTCCGACGCAGAGTTCGTCAATAATGTCCTGGATGAGTCAGAAAATGAACTCCATTCAATTTAAAATCAGACGCGTTCAACGTTCTTAATATTGATACGCTCCCTTACATGGTGCAATAAAGACAAGTGGTCTTACATTGCCTACAATAGCTATGTCTGAGGACATTGTGCTTTACCAAGCAAGTGTCATCCAAAAAATAATAGGAGATAAAAGTTTGAGGAGAACAATGACTCTTGATCTGAGACTTCTCAGCTGTGTAAAGGGGCTGGAAAATAGATCACATTTAAAGCCATAAAATTTCACTTATAACATAGTTATTGAAAAAGCTGTCAGCTCATCCCTGAATAAACCCAGGTCAAAAGTCTAGCAAGCACAACAGAGATGTTTGCTTGTGATGATCATCAACCAACGTGTTACATTTAACAATGCAGAGGCAGGGTGTCATCTGTTTTGCCCTCTTTCATTCATATCCCATAACCTACTCTAATGGTGCAAACATATGTTATTTTCTCCTGTTTAACAATAAACTTCTGGGCCCTCAAAATATGAGTAGGAAATGAACACCCTAGCTGTCAAGAAATTGTGGTGATGCCCATGATGAAGGCACAGGGCAGAAATCTGGTTTACTCTGAGTTTTAGCTAGCTCATTACCCTCATCAGCATTATTTTCAATGGAAATCAAGATCTGGTTAGGAGAGTATACCCTTTATAGACTGAGTAACATCAGCCAATCAAAATAGCTTCATTTTAAAGGAATTATTTGAATGTCCAAAATATCCATTCATTATGTTTAGTCTAAAAGCAAGAGGTATTGATATATCATTTCAGTCTGGTCTGACTCTCAATTTTAAGATTGCTAATCAGTGCTTTACAAAGACAGGATATTCCATGACAATGGATGTATGATTTCAATCCATGATGATGCCATTTGATGCCTTAAGCAATTTAATAAATTCATTAGTTTATCTTGTTAACAATACGTCAAGTAGCGTTAAATATGCTAAATCACTAATACTTCATCATGTGATGGTAAAAAAGATGTAGTTATACCTGTGGCTCCACAGAATTGTTTTGTATGTGAGTTTACAAGTGGACATTCTATTTGGTCTATGAGGCAGACCAGCATCCACTCTATGGTTCAGAAAGAGGCATTGTATGGCATGACCATGGGGCAAAGAGTTACTACAATGAAGATTATTACCTCAAAAATAGCTTGAGTATTGAAACTCCAAGGTGTGCGAACCCTGCTTCATTGATATTATCATGATCATGGTTTGAACATATTACATTCAACAGATCTATAATGCTTATTAGGCGTGCTGATGTGGACTGCTTGAGTATATTGGAGTGTCAAATGGCATCATTATGGGGAAATGGTAGAAACCCTCTTCGTTGTTCTTCATGGGTATATAGTGGAACAATAAAGTCCATAATAGTGTTACTGGTCCTTGTGATCCGTCTCAAATTCTCCAAACATGCTTCTTTCCACGTATGTGAGAAGTTGAGGCTGATTCTCCAATTTTGCCGATGTCGATCTCTCTTTTAAAAACATCACACGCAGATTAGCAATTATCTGCATGTCTGCAAAGCCAGTGATGGTACAGTGCCACTGTTGTATCTGGGCCCATTTAGCAAAAGGCCATTTCAAACTTTCTTTTGAATGTCATATTTTCATGAAGAATTTTCCAACCCGCCAATACTATTGTTATATTATTTTCCTATGTCAGACAGCACAGTACTGGGATCTCACATGTCGAAATGTCAAACCTTTCACTTTGTGCTCAAATTTTGCATGCCCAATGTCCTGACACTGAAACAAACCCCTTTCAAGAAATCCTGGTGATGCCCATGTGGTGTCCATTAAAGCGGGTTGCTATCATTAAGGATTCTTACAGTCAGGAGCGATTCCTTCAACAGCAATGGAAGTTTCTCAATCAGGAAAAACCCAGGAGAATTTACTCATCATGATAAGAATAAAGAGAAAACTATAATTGGGGCTCTTTTTTTTTGTCAACAAATGACAAACAGGACGATGAATGGTATAACTTTGAGTAACAATTCACAACCTGATTGAACTGATAACGATATACAGAGAAGTCACATTTTCATGGTATTTTCAAGGTGCTTGGCACCATTTTCTGTTTTTCACAAGGCTTTCAAGGCCTTGAATATTAAATTGTCATTTTCAAGACAATTCAATATTTTCAAGGTAGAACTCGTTGTTACGAGGTAAACTGACAGATGATCACCACAATTAAGTGACCGTGCAAAAACTCTGGGTATCTGTGTCCTCACTTTGCCATTCATGGCATGAGCTGATCAAATAGTTTTTCTTTCCTGGAGGTGAAAGATTAAGAGAGCTGTAGGGATTTGGGGAGAAATACGACAAGGAAATTGAGCCGCCAGCCTGCCGGACTTGGGCAATTCAAGGCCACAGGACACTAACAGTTCCTGATTTCCTTACTGTCCAATTTAGACGGGAGGTCATTAATACTCGACAGATTGTCAGGATAGATTATGGAGACCAGATCGCCATCTTTTTTAATAAACTTGTCAAGAGAGATGACAGGTGAACCCTGCCTGATATGTACATGGAGAATACATCTGTCCTTCTGAACTCCTAAAACAGGCATAACTCTTCTATTAATGCCAATATACATCATAGTATATATCCAACACCAGACATATACAAGGCAAAATAATGAAATTGACAGTCCAGGTTCATAAACAGTTCTCCAAACCCACAATAATATTCCAAAGGAAAATACATGTAGCTTAGTTATGGCAATTTACTTAGGACAGCTACATGTAGCTGCTGTTCAAACTACTCTAAAACTGGGACACTAAAGAATGAAAATAACTCCATTGCTAAATAGACTCTATCAGGGACATTTGTGCAAATTAAGCTTCACAAATTGTTCCAGCAACACGTGCCATGCAATAGCCTGTGGAGTTCAATGCAAAGCCCCAGCAACAGGCTTTTCTTCTTTATAAGCCGATCAGCCGCCGGCTCTATTCGCGAGTCTACATCAATCAATATGGAACGAGACACACCGCCCGAGGGAGAGAATGGCTATGGCAGAATTATTCCACTTTGAAACGTGATTGCGGTATCTGTCCTGGGAAAAAAATGAGCGATAGCCAATCGTGGTCACAAGAGACACGATCAACATCGTCTCAAGTAATTACATGTAACATCCGCATTAATCCAAAACATTCAGCAGTCTCATCAAAGAACAATGGCATTCACTGACGAGGTTTTAATAGAACACAAAAAGGTTCTAGTTCTTCGAAATATTAGCAGACAAAACAGAAGCAGTTAGTGTTTAAATGGAGATAAATATTTTATTAGCCAAACAGTTAAAACTTACCCAGCTATAAAATAGTCTTAATTTAATAGGCTGCATCTACACTTGTCTCTCATTGTAACACAGTTCATCATAAAGCGGATTTCTGTGTAGCACCGCCCCTGTTGTTTCCCCCAATATAAAAGTGGAATATGAATGCTGCTGCAAAACTTGCCTATAATCTGGTAACATATATGTCCCACAAGTTCAGCATTATAATGAGAGACAAGTTGATATGATCATGGACATGAGAATACCATTTACATGTATATGGTGATAAAGTATCCTCAATGTGATAGCTTAAGAATGAGAGTATACCCTTACTGACTGTGACTGGTTCAGAATTTCAGTAAATATATTATTTTAAAGGATTGGATGTGAATATTATGTATCTTCCAGCCAACACCCAAATAATTGCAATTTTCCCAGTTTACAGTTTTGTGCTCAGCAACTCAATTTAAATAGGAAGAAAATTGTACCTGTTATCTCAAGGAGACATCTGGACTGACAGGAAGATAATTTTTCCAATATCCTCTTATACAATATTCCACATAATTCACATGAACCATTTTTGTACATGTCAGTGATACCCCGATTTTCTTGATCGACCAGTTATGAATTGTTCATTGTAAAACAAAACAAGAAAGGCATGCCGCATCTGAAGCAAATCTGCTTGAATACAGATCCCACCATTCTCGCCTTAGAACTCCTAGCCAATCAGACAGCAGCATACGCTGTGAGGTACAGACGACAAGTTATACGTAATTCTATCCGGAAATTATGGCTATAGAAAGCTGGGCCCTTTCACAGCGACTAGAGAGAATATTGATGGAACAGCACTGCTCTAATATGGATTGTCGTGAGAAACCTATAGTAACCTAAGCAGGCAAGAACGGAGACGTTGGGTATTTTCTGGGGATACTAGGAATACCTGAGACAGACAAAAATCAAACCACTCATACAGGGCATCTGCAATTACCTTCACTCAACCATTTTGGTAAGTACAAAACTCTTTGTCCATATGTTAGTGACAGAAACACAAATTAAACTTACCATTGTACTTTTTCCATATATTTTATGATTTTTGCTCAGAGAAGAAATAATCATACGTATGTGATAATATCCTGATGACTGATATCATTTTGAGGATATTCTCCATACATGTATTCCATGTATGTATGTATGTCTTGCTTTTTGGTACATTTTTATCTTTTATTTTTATTGTTACATGTCAGTGAAAAGTAGCTATTGTAATAGATTTTGATTGATTGATTTATTGATTCGCTTAATAATATAGTTTTGTTGGCAGGGAAATTAGAACATAGAAGTGCAGGAAAAGTGAAAGTGTGCTGGGTTTAACAAAACATGTTACTAAGCAATGGGACTAATTTATGTGAAAGAGAGTAATTCAGTATAATCTGTCAATTAGAAATACAGTGTATAACGCTGTTCTTGGAGAACCAAATCTGAACCACCTTATAGATTTTCAGCCTTATAAAAGGGTGGAAATGATAGGCATTTATTAATTTGGGGGACATGGTAGCACCCGCCTTATATTAGGATCAGCAATATATTGAGGTGCCTTACAGTGAGGCTAGACTTTAAGTAATATTCATCTGTAATCAGAGAGAAGTTACATGTGATGACTTGTTCCTGTACAATACGGTTTGTACACGTATAAGGCCGCAGATAATTAATGGTCTGTTTCCCGTAACCAGCCCTCATCTATATTTTGAGGGCAAATAATTAAAATCCATGAGAGATTTACATTTTCATGAGTAAAACTTGCTCATTTTCTTCATATTTGTATACAATTGGTTTGCAAGTTAATAATTAATCATTAATAATTATCGCACTCGGCCAGGGATTCATACACGTCGGTTTTTGCCACCGGTATTCGGTGGCAAAATTCACTAGGAAACTCAATTCGGACTGTAAAAAACTGAAGTGTGTGCGTTTAGCACAGTAAAATATTCAATTTCTCAGCCATAAACTCAATTCCGGTGAATGCTAAAACTCGTAATTCGACCAACAAATCTGTTTAAAAATTTTTTTAGACGTATGCGCGTCATTTATTCAGAAAAGTTCGTTAAAACGAGTAAAAACGCACCTTGTTTACAAGATCGTTTACAGGAACACATTCTCCACGTTCGAGATAAAAAAATTGAAGGGCAACAACCCTTGTTCCCATTACACGTAGTAGAAATGCGTCAATGTTATTGGGTAAAATGGTCATGTGTTTCAAAGTCTTTTCATTCAACCCCGCGAAAACCTGATCACCTGACATAACCCGACTTTCTTGTTGGTCAACCATAAATATCGCTCGAGTACGCATGCGCCATGGACAGAATCACAATGGTGTTTGGCTTCGCTCACCGAAACCATGCGTCGCGTAAACAACAGGATTTTTACCGAATGTTGAATAAATGTTCAGTATTCTTTATTCTAAGTGTAATCAGGAATACATATCGTGACATCTATAAGATTTTAGACGAGTTATTTAGTTGGAATGAAGCAAAACAGACTGTCCATCGTTATTAATCTGAAAGTGATAAAATTTCTTACGTGAGTTTTACAGTACAATATTTTTGCCAAATTGCAGTTCCTAAATATTTCTAAAACTGTAAAATGCCAAATATATTCCGAATGTATGTTCAGGGGTTCAAATTAATGTATCGTGCATCAAATACCATCCATTATTTCATTTTATTTGTCAATTCCAACGACTTGACAGACACCGTTTTTGAACCCATTTTGAAAGGTTCAACACTGCTTGACAGCCTGGCACTCGGAAATCGACAGCACTACTAGTACGGGTTAAGAGAGAGTCAGGAAGGAGTAAAACACGTTCTTAAAATGTCAAGTTTGATATATTTCCTGAAATGAATTTAGTAAATTGTCATGTACATTGAGTCATTTTGCACAATTCCACTTAAGAAAAACCAATCCATTCATACAACATGAAATCTCTAGTTTTAGGTGATCGATTGGTTACGTGGTTGATCTACTAGGAGATCAAAAAATCGATCACCTGGACCAAAAATCAGGGGATCATTTTTTGATCACCCCGTGCTGTCTTATTTCGAGGCCTGTTCAACATTTTAGGGAAAACCCCTGATTGGGATCATTAAATATCGCAATTCAGATCTTGTTCATTCCAAATTAGGAAGGATATGGATTATTTAAATTGACAAAAATATTTTCATAACTGAAACAATGCTAGTAATTGGGGTGCAGTTGTCGGTAGGAGATTGGAATTGAGCCATATCCGATAGACTGCACCCCTAGAAGGCTGACTTTGTGGTGATAGAATATTCTATTCTTGTTCAAATAAATTAAGACAGTTCAATGATTATGTCAAATTTGAGGTTATATTACTTTAGTCTTTAGAAGCTTTAAACTCTATCTCAGAACCATTAAATATGGTGGCGGCAAAAACACAAAAAAACTCAATAGCCATCAGGACGCCGGTGGCAAAAACTGATAAAAACTCAATTGAGGTAAAAAAAATACTGAAATTTCAGTATCCGGTGGCAAAATTTTGGACTTCTATGAATCCCTGTCGGCATGTGTATTTTTAAAAGCAAGGTTACGAGAAACAAACAATTAATTAACACATTTATAAATATGTATGTAACAAGAGGAGCAATTAATTACATCACAAGTTATCTCAGATTTCACTGGGAATTCAGCTCTTCCACCAGAACGGCAAAATTTTGGACTTCTATGAATCCCTGTCGGCATGTGTATTTTTAAAAGCAAGGTTACGAGAAACAAACAATTAATTAACACATTTATAAATATGTATGTAACAAGAGGAGCAATTAATTACATCACAAGTTATCTCAGATTTCACTGGGAATTCAGCTCTTCCACCAAAACTTATGCTCATTAATTGGGCTCTACCTGGGAGAACCAATAGAATGCCTTTTGTCAAAGGCTTTCTATGTTTAATCACAAATAATTAGGGCTTATTGATTTGAGGTGGGTATGGTCTGTAAATTATTTTATTTTGTTGAACTGCTCACATCGGAAGCAAATTTAGCGTTCTTTGACTCTCAAATCAGATGAAGATGAAAGCATACAAATTTGTTACGTTGAAGTTGAATAACCATTGTTCAAAAGCTATCCCGCTGTGGCAATATCCTCTCACAAAGGGCTGAGTGGAAAGGAGTAAAATTAGATAATTATTTAATGAATAGACATAGTATTATAAATAACTTTCCTATTGAAATGGACCATGTTTATCTGAATGTGGTCTGCAATATTTAAAATTCCAACCATGATGGCAACTTCATATTTTTTTCAATAGGAATATGAAGATGGTGACTATATTTCTCATTTTATGAAGGTACGGTAACTTTAAAATTCTATCATGGTAATTCCACCATCATAACTTTATAATTCCACAAAGGTAAAGTGAAGATGGTGGCTGCATTCCTCATTCAATGAAGGTAACTTTATAATTATGACTGACACCGTTATAATTCCATCATGGTAACTTTATAATTCCATAATGGTAACTTTATAATTCCACCATGGTAACTTTAAAATATATTCCATGATGGTATTTTCATAATCTCACAATGCTAATTTCATGATGAAAACATCAAAATTCCAAGATGGTAAACTACATGTACATGTATATTATTAAGGTCATGACTTGTTTTAACTCTATGATGGTAAAAAATACCTGATACTACAGCCAAGTTCCTGTCGAGTATTTCCAAAAAATAGAAGAAAAATTACCCAAGTAATCAGAGCTGAATGTGAATATTACTTGTTGAAAAAAACATGACAACAATAGCAAACATCGTTACATTCTGTTACTGTTTGAGGGGGATGACAGAAATCTGAGCAACTAGTGACATTAACTCATTGCTTGCTTGCCTGCTCAGAGCTTGTTTGTACCAGGACAGCTAATCTGACAAACCAGAATTCTCAGAGATGGGTTATGTTGAAGATGGAACAGAGAGGTTCATGAAGGGTCATCAGGACCGGTGGTTATTGAACCGCCTGTCTCACAGCATGTACTCCATCAAGTCAGGGAAATCTACAGTCTTCCAGCTGACACATTGTCCACATGGAGTGGCTGATAAATGGCAACTATAGCACGAACACATTTCTATATAGATAATAACCTTGATAGATATCTTTGAATATTTTCCTTACCATCTAACCTCAACTGCCCACTGGTCAGTTGTATATCTGAACATTTAACATATTTACTGTAATTTGGCCATATACTTTAACACTATTGGTCAGCTATTATTTCAAACAGGTGGGCAGACAAGGACCTTACTAAAATAGTCTGAGAGGAGGAGGATTGCACGTCATATTTTACTGTGTCGACAAATTTCCTATGAGTTAAGGATTACTTTTGAGTTAAGATATGCTTACACTTCTATATAGATCCGAACATCACACCACCTGTCAACAGGTAAACACTGGAACACACAATTACATGTCATCAGTTCATGGGATATTACCAAAAACATGAGAGCAGGCTATACCCAGACACGACAGCAGGGAGTATTGGATGAAGATAATTCGTGATATCTGGCAGATTTGCAAGATAATTAAGAATAGTCATGAGTACATGTGATGTATAATTGAGGACTATAATAACAGCAATGATATCAATAATATTCAGCCCTTGTCTTAGATGCTGGATCTATAATGCATGAAGACAATGTCGCCCAGACAACTCAACTGTTTGTCGACAAGTGAACTACTTAGCCATGATTGACGTGTCAATCGGTGCATTAAGCTGCAGGCACATACATTACCACGATTTCACCATAAAAAACATATACATATAGGCTCCTGGCTAAGAGTGTTCATGAAAGAGTCTTGATGAAGGTAGTTTGAGACAAGTGAATGAAGGAAATTGTCAATAACTGATCAGAGGCCTGATTCTGCCTCAGGGAAGCTGTGATGCTATAGGTAGGGTCAGTTACTAAGCAACTTTTCATTCTTTTGTAAACAATCAGGGGACAACTTAAATGACCAGCAACTGAGCAATGTGAGAAGATAGTGCCACGGCACTGTAGCTCATCTGGTTGTAACTGGAGAAAGTAGCTTAAGAAATTTTTACTAAAGAACTGCAATAGATGAGTTTCTTGTGTTGTTCCTCCTGAATACTAAATGATCCATGCAGTAATTTCCTGAGATTTCATGATAACAAAGTTTCATGGGAAATTCAAGATGTACCAAATTTGAGAAATATCCATGAAGTACTTCCTGATAAATCACGATAACAATGTTTCAAGGGGAAATCCAAGATGGCCGCCTGGTGACTATATTGGATTTTTGAATCAGACCGAAAAGGTATCTTGCACAACTAAACCCCAAGGGGAACCTGTGTACCAAATTTGAGAAAGATCCATGAAGTAGTTCCTGAGAAATCACGATAACAATGTTTCATGGGGAAATCCAAGATAGCCGCCTGGTGGCCATATTGGATTTCCGAATGGAAGCAGAAAATGTATCTTGTACAACTAAACCCCAAGGGAAACCTGTGTACCAAATTTGAGAAAGATCCATGCAGTAGTTCCTGAGAAATCGCGATGTTTTATCAGAAAATCCAAGACGCCACCTGGTGGCCATATTGGATTTTTGAATCAGACCACAAAAGGTATCTTGCACAACTAGACACCAAGGGGAACCTGTGTACCAGATTTGAGAAAGATCCATGCAGTAGTTCCTGAGAAATCGCGATAAAGTTTCATGGGGAAATCCAAGATTGCCGCCTGGTGGCCATAGTGGATACTCAAATTGGACTAAAGTACACATGTTGTACAACTAGACCCAAAGGGGAACCCGTGTACCAAATTTGAGAAAGACCCATGAAGTAGTTACCGAAAAATAATGCTGACAAGATTTCACTGGCAAATTCAAGATGGCCGCCATGGCAGCCATATTTAAAATCGACAAGGCATGAACAAATTCTGGTGTACTCATTGAGGGGAACAATGCCAAGTTTCAGCTTAATCAGCCAAGCTGTTTCAGAGAAGATGTTTACGCACGACGGACGACGGACAATCAGGCCATGACATTAGCCCGTCGGGCCTTCGGCCCAGTTGAGCTAAAAATTGGTGATTCTATTGAAGTGACAGCCCCATGAACATTGTTCCTTATTGAAGTTACAGGTACTTCCAAATGGTCCCCATACCCCATACCTTTTTTTACGGAGTGAATGAATAGAACTGAACGTCGCTTTCAACAATATTTCAAATATATCACGATGAACCAACTAAGCACCACCCAGCCCAGTTGTGTTCCTGCTACTTCAAAGAAGAAATCTTTGAAGCAGCATGGAACCAGACACCCTGCATCCACCCTATAAAACACGGAGGACAGCGCACAAGACACAGACAGGACCCTTACATGGTGCAATAAAGACAAGTGATATTACAGTGCTAGAAATCACATTATCAAGTTCCTGTTGCTGAGTCGTGTATGCTCGCTTTTGTGGGCTTTTCTTCAGCCGTCCTGTGTATTGCCTCGTATATGATGGTCACAACCAAAATGCAGGAAGTACCATAACCAATGATGCTTCTTCATGTTATTGACTGACAACTGGTGATTTTAAACCAATGGAATGCATGAAATAAATTTCTTCTGATAGAATATTATCTCCCCATGCCCAGTGTCCTTATTAGTATGTGATTAGTTATGTAGAAACTCCGGAGGTATGGCTTAGGCCTATCACATAGGAACCAGATATTACTCAATAGTTATAGATCGTGTCAAAAGCTGGGCGACATCATTCTTTGTCATCATTGTTGAGAGGGAAATTTGTTAAAACATGCTAATCCATTGAGGAAGAATCAACAACGGATGGTAAATAGAAACATATGGTTACAACTGAAAAATTTGCTGTGCCAATTATTCATGCACAATTGAATATTTCAAAGAACAATTATTTTTTACATTCCCCATTTAAACTCCTGTCGCCCATCATTTTTTGAAGATATTTCTTGTTTATAAGAGATTGTTGTAAGAGGTTACATTTGACATTTGATAGCAGTTTAGTGTTATTGGGAATGGTCAAAGGCCATAACCTGTTGACCCATGATGTCAGAGTCTGATTACGATCATTCGTATTAAGCAATCGTAGCAATGTTCTAGGTGACATTCCCATTGTAACGCCAACAATGTCACAATGCTAACGCGTATTGACTTTGTTGTCATCATGATGATGCCATCATACTTAACTATTGTGTAACATCTGTCACAACAGGATGTCCAACACAACCGACTAGTCAATATTATACGACGTGGTCAATACTCTTCAATAACCTTTCCACAACATCTGTTTCATTGTATGAAAAATTTTAACTTTCGCAGCTTCTCTGTATGTTTTCAATCAAAATGTGCAAGGAGTACCCTACTTCTACTTCTACTTTTTCGAACAGCATTTTTAGACTTTGAAGCAGAATAAAAACATGTTTATGTCAACTGAGGGTTAATACTGTGGCATGGATATGCCATTTATCCCAAGAACTGAAAAGTTAGCTAGTAAAATTTATAGAATGTTAACAGAATTTCTCTTCACAGATGTCTGAATAATTAGAAGAAATTGGGTATGTGGTAGAACCTTTATCTGGTTCCTGATATAATTGATGTTAATCCCTGGACAAAAGAGTTATCCCAAAAGCAGCAGCAGGTGCTGACCCAGGACTCTTGGCAGAAATTTATGGCTCATACTTTTCCGCTCTGACCTATGCCTACAGCACGATTATTCTTTAATTTGAAATAAAAAGTTAACCAACTTTAATACAGGAGTATCTTTATCAGAACTATTTGTCAGTTCAGCAGTTGCTGAATGAATTCTAAGTCAGACTTCTTTCAATCTTAATAAATTAATATCCTATCAATGCTCCCCAATCGTACATGTCGCTATATAGGATCTTATGTATTTCAATTGAATTTGGTGTTCTGAGCGCCCATACCATGGATATTTAATAGCATTATGACATCATGGTCGCATCTGGACTCATCCATTTGCAGTCGGGGAGGGGAGATAGGTTCACTGTGTCCATTTACCCCAATGTTTACACCAAAGATCAGTCCATATATTTACCCCGTATTATGGTGCCACAATGTCTGGCAACATGAAAAGACACCCCGCCAGCGAGCCGGCTAATTCGGCTGAGCCAACCAAAAATTCTTTGTCATCAATGTTCCCTTCAAAGCACTATGAAGCGTTCTCGGGATTGGCTACCCGAGCTACTACAAGCCTGTTAGATCCTACAAGTGACAGTATCCAAATGGGGAGCAGATAGGATCTAATTTTAATTAGATTGGACTTCTTTAGCATTGTGAAACAACAACACATATAGTCAGGCTGACATCATTGCCAGGAAAGCCGATATCTAGATGGAATTTGTTTATCTCTTATTTTTTCGAACAGGGTGTTCTTCTCTTGAATATGTCCTCTGATGTTCGAACATTCAAGGCCGATTTTGATCTCAAATACCGTTTGAAAAATTAGGAGAAATACAGTAAATGGGAACACTAGAATCAAAAATAACTTCGATAAATACCTTTCAGTCCAAATAAGAATGGAAATTCAAAGAAAATGGCATCCAATTACTGATAATTAACTGATACCTTATCCATGATAACCAGGCTTTGTCCAACGTGCTGAATAAACTACGGATGGGGGTGGAGACCAAGTGAATGACCATCCACATGCTGAAAGCGCCATGAGCTCTTTCGTGACTGGTCCACTGTAAGTTTGTGCCCTCGTGGCTGGCAAGAAAGCTATAGAGATTTCTGAATTGGTTTAAGGAAGAAGTGACATTCAGGATCAAAGTCATCTCTGTTGAAAGGGCCGACTCTATCTGGTCAATGGAGATGAGTGTACAGACATTAACGTTATCTTTTTGGCACAGGATGGCGTCAATCTCGGCTCCGTAATTACATGGACACAAGTCGGTGATGGGGATACGACCTGGGGAGCTGTCATTATTGAGGAAACAAATATCTCTGTATTGGTAGAATAATAATTCAGTCGGAGGCAGGTTAGGGTTAGTCGACAATATACTCCAACCAATCAGTGATTTTCATGTCATCTTTGCATCCGTAGATGAGCACTTAGTGTCGGACAAGCGGCTATTCTAGAACTGAAGTGATATGATTGGAGACATGAACTGCTTTTATCTGACCTCCAGCTTCTTCTCTTATTCACTTTCCAGTCAATGTCTTCAGTTGTATTGACACATGATACTCTTCCACTAATTGCAGCACTTACTGTAAGAAGAATTACTCCCCCTTGTGCTGCTTGGACAAGTTGAGTGCAATTACTGATACAGTTAGCAATTACGAACTATAGCTGCAAGGTGCCCCAGGAATATCAGATTAAGACATAGCAATTCTGAATGTATGTATGACACTAAAGTCTTCGGTTTATAAATTATTCAAAATGAAATATAGATTTACAAATCTCAGAAAATGCTAGAATTGGTATGATACAAGCATATTTATTTCTGGCAAATCATAGTATACCAACACAGAGAGAAGCAGGGATTTATTGAAGTCTTATTTTGCCACTTAATGATCAGGAGAACAAATTGCTGTACATCATGCAGAAATAATAATACTGTTTAATAACAGAAACTGGAAACAATTAGAGTCAAAAATACTCAAATATGGACTTGATCACTCACATTGGTACAACAGTGAGTGAGTGAATAGAATTTAACGTCGCTTTCAACAATATTTCAGCTACATGTATATCACGACGAACCAACTAAGCACCACCCAGCCCAGTTGTGTTCCTGCTACTTCAAAGAAGAAATCTTTGAAGCAGCATGGAACCAGACACCCTCCATCCACCCTATAAAACACTAAGGACAGCGCACAAGACACAGACAGGATGCTTACATGGTGCAATAAAGACAAGTGATATTACAGTGCTGACATCACATTATCAAGTTCCTATTGCTTCTCAGCAAAATGCATCGAAGCAACAGGAACCTGTGCCCACCCAACCACCCGCCATTGGTACAACAAGGAGGTTGACAATATGTTTGGTCCTTTGTCTGCATGAATAATGCAACACAGTTTAGAGTACATGGATTGATGCAAAAAAGAAGCTATTGCTTTCTTCATCTGTTTTTGACAGGCTACAACCATATTTGTGGACCAAGATGGAATTACATATATCTGGTCAAATTACATATATTCCTCACAGTTGCTGGAAGCTCTTTCTGGACATCCATTTGTTGGGATTCACATCTTCAGGAATTACAACTTTCTCATCAATGTATCACAACAAAAGCTGGAGCATAAAGTAGGACTTCACTATCATGTACAATATGAAATTGAGGTATTAGATTTTGGGTAACTTATAGTTATTGACATTGGTTTTCAGCTATTTTCAGCTATTTCAACAACTTAAGAATTCAGGGTGCATGTTATGCCTTCAGGATTTCTTTAAAATCTGGACAAATAATAACTGCTGATGACAACAGCACGCATATTGGTTGACTTAAACTGACATCAGGAGATTGGATAAAGAGCTGTATATTCACTGTGAGAATTGAGGAGAGCTTCTATCAATGGTTACATACATACACAAACATGTAGAGTATTCGTGAATGATAATAGCTTCAGACCATATCAAGAGTCTCATTTGAGGGGATTTAGTCTTGGGAAGCCAAGACTTCACCTCGTGACCTCGAAGATATGGAACGAGACAGCGGTAACATTTATTGTTATTGGCACTGTTACCAGGAATTTGGAGCCAGAAAACACATTTGTTCACTCATACACAGCATATGATGGGAGGAATTTTATAGCGCCGATGCAATCCAATCGTGAGCCACTCAAAGAGGGCAGGCTTTCACCATCATGAGCAAACTTTTATATTATACTGTGTGTGCTTGCCAATAATCTCAACGTGTTATTGAGTCGGAATTGCTCCCATTCTAAAACTGACTTCAGATGAGCCAACTGAAACAACCAACGGTGGAAGCTGCTTGGATCATGACCTGACCCATCTCCTTTCTATTACGAAATCTTGAAAAAAGGCATGATATATGTAACTTGTATCAGGTTAGATATTGCCTGTTGTCAACTAGCATCAGGATTCAATTGAGAGGAGAATAGCAAATCAGTGAACAAATCTCATGAATCCATGCAGTGCTATATAGTTGGTTATCAGATCCAATTTATCCCCCTGACCTCTCAGACACCAGACTAAATATATGATGGGGCTTCATTAAATAGATGGGAATATTACAAAATTGGTGGCATGTGGATGAAACACAATACAAATTTAGCAAGATATCGGCATACAAAATGTGAACAGAATCCAAAAATGTGAAAATGAAATCTCCTGTTGGTTCCAAGGTGATATCACCTATCAGTGTGGACAAAACGACAGATTCCAGTAAAATCTCAGCAATCTGAATGGAATTGTGGCTTTGAATTCCCGTAGACGTACACTGCGAGACTTTTTCCTATGAAGTAGGCTCTCATTTGCAAATTGTCCGATAATGAGCGAGTCAGTGAGTCAGTCCATCCGAATCCTTTCTCCGGTAAAAGAAGGAGAACCGCTGACATTAGAACCTTGATTTTTGGCATGAACATGCATTAGGGGACTGTTACCAGCAAGTTCTGAGCAGACCTACTTCTGATGAAAATTTGACCTACTTCGGTAGCTATAAACCTCAAAATTGGCAGGAAAATTAGCATATTGAAAGTGCAGGAAGATTACAATTGTGGGGGTAACAAAACATGTTACAAAGCAACAGACATGGGAATAATTCATGTGGAAGGGAGTAATTCAGTATTATCCATTAATTAGAAATAAGTAATATATATAATATGTCATCAAAGAGAAGTTACATGCATGTGATGTTCTGTATAGAATGGTTTGTATACCATTGTAACAGGTGATTTAATAAAAATGTGTAACCAGAGGAGCAATTAATTACATGTTAAGTTATCTCAGATTTCACTGAGATTTCAGCTCTTCTTCTGGAACCTGTTCTAAACAGGAGAAATAATGACTGTAAAAACGGATGCTCATTAACTGGGCTCTACCTGAGAGAAAAAGAAAAAAAAAGCCTTTTGTCAAAGTCTTTATGCTTAATCACAAATAAGGTAGGGCTTATTGATTTGAGGTGAATACAGCTAGGTCTGTATATGACTTTACTTTAATTGTTCAGCTGCTCAGATTAGAAACCAATTTACTTTCAAATTAGATGAAGCTGAAAGCATACAAATATGTTATGTCACATATTGAAGATGTTGAATAACCATTGTACAGGACCTATCCTGCTGTGGCAATGTCCTCTCACAAAGGCCTGAGTGGGCAGGATCAAAATTAGATGATTGTTCGGTGAATCGATCCTGAACAGGCAAACAGTAATTCCTCTGATAAATTGATCACCAGTCTAAGCGGTATTTTAGGTAGTAAAACAGAGGGGTGATCGATTCATTGTGAATCTGATCAAGTGGCAAATTCCTGAAAGTCTGAAAAATCAACGATGATCAATGTTACCACTGAATGAAGTAGCAATGGTCCACTTTCCAACACTGCAATAGTTTCAAATTCTATTGATGCGGCCAATTTTTTGTGATGTTTGTAAAATAAAATAAACAATTTGAGATCACTGGAACTCTTTGACGGTAGACGAAGAGTGGAAATTTGTTCTTCACCGCAAGCTTTTCCACTGCTAGCGCCATGTTGTTGTTGTTCCGGACATTCCTCCTTTCAGACTAGGAGCACCCTCTACAGAGGTATTTAGTAGCTTGCAGTAACCCCGTGCTTACTAGGGTGGTCGAGACAGGGTCATGCAGTAGCAGTCAAGGTCCCGTGCTGTGCAGGTTGTGCAAGTAACTTATTTACAGTGCATTGACACCTCTTGACACCTCTATCGGTCTGTCTGCCGATATCTACATATGGTGTAAGCAGACATGGAATGCAGTCATCTGATCAATGCTTGCTGAAGCACAATGAACCTAAATTTTATTCCTAGCTCTGTGAGGATTACGCTGATAAACAGCTTGTATCACTGACGTCCCTACTCTCCTTGCTCCCCCCTGCTGATTCACATTGCCAAGTTCGTGCCTCTTGGCCGTAAGGGGGCGCTCTGCACAGGCCAACCACCATGCAATGACCAATGAATATTACTCTTACGGGAGAGTCTTGGCAATATGAGTTGTCTCCCTTTTCAAATGTTCATATGTCGTTAACGGCAAAACTAACAATAGACGGACAGCAAAACAGCTCTAATTACGTTAATTTCTGAATTAAGAATGAACAGATTTTTAGATAACTTCCTCCATTGTTTAGTAAGGTTCGTCAACTGATTGCAAACATTTGTTCACCGATACCTTCAAATAATTAACAAATAAATCTCTGTAAATGTTGTTAATATCCCACTGAAGACCCCACTTTATCGTCATGAGTATATAAGGAGATCAACCTGCCTAGAATGGTAACGTAAAAACACCGTTCAATTGTTTCAGATTTTGAATTGAATGTTGACTGTTAATAAAGACAGGGAAAAGTTCCTTTGAGAGATGCGGTTAGAGGGCGTGTCGCTGTCAAAATATTGGCATGGCTTCCACATTACGTGAGAGTAATGATCTCACTGTCATAAAGGCATGACGTAATTTCGATCACGTGAGGTAGTTAGCCAATCCGGGTTAGTATGAGGAATCTGGTTATCTCAGAGTTGTTACGGCACGGCGATTGGGTAACCAGATAAAGCGCCCCCCTTATGGCCAAGAGGTGCGAACTTGGCGATGTGAATCAGCGGGGGGAACAAGGAGAGTAGGGACGTCAGTGATACAAGCTGAATAATATGAGCATATGTGAGGATTAGTTTTGTTGACCGGTTTTGACATCAATGACAACAACAACAACAACACTTCGGAAATTGAGTATTTACCTTTCAAATTGTATAATTTTCAGTTTTTTTACGATCAGTTTTCAATTTTTAAGATATTCATAACACCGTTACGGTAGTAAATGTCGCCGACTATGAATCCCTGGTCAACACGTGCACACCATTGTGTGTGATAACATTTTTATTACAGACGGGATCTAATGAAAATCGGGGGTGATTACATTATTGCAACTTTAATATAATTCCGATCATATTTTTCTTCAAAAATCGTGGATGATGAATTCCTCATTCTATGATGATAATATTATTATTTCATCATGGCAACCTTATCATTCCATCATGTTAACATCAGAATTCCAAGATGGTAACCACCACACATATATTAGTAAGTTCATGGCGTGACCATACCTATCAACTCTCACACATTTGGCGTTAGACTCACGCATTTGGCATCTGTCTCACGTTCTCACTCAGCTATATCAAAATCTCATGCATCTGGGCATTTTCATGAAATTCTTTCTAACCAAGAATCATTCAAAATTGCTGCAGTTTGCAGAAAAAAGTAGTCTGTAATTTCAAAGTGTTCCTGGACTTGGTTGTAAGTATCCATTTATAGCCTCTGTGAAGGGTGAAATGTATAAAAGTACCGGTGGGCTGATTATATATGAAACAAAAAATTGTATGTAATGACGCCTAGCAATTCGCATTTGTCGGGGGCTCGTAATTCTCCTGGGCGGATATACTCAAATCTCACGCCTTGGCAAAATTATAACTTGAGAGGTCTGCGTGACGTGTATAATTCCACGGTGGTTTTAACTCCATTACTGTTACCTGATACTACATATCCAAGCTCATGAAGAGTTCCAAATAACAGAAGAAAAAATATACATATTTTATCCAAGTAATTAGATCTGGATGCGAAAATGTCCATGTTAATATCTCAAAGTTGTTGAAAACCATGAAAAAATATAAGGAACTGTAATGTTCTATCACTGATTGAGAAAAATGGCAAAAAATCTGAGCAACAAATGGCATTAACTCATTGCTTGCTTGCCTGCTCAGAGCTTGTTTGTACCACAACAGCTAATTTGACAAACCAGTATTTCTCAGAGATTGTCTATGTTGAAGGTGGCACAGAGAGGATCATGGAGGGCCATCAGGACCACCTGGCTCGCAGCATATACCCCATCAAGTCTGGGAAATCTAACCTTCCAGCTGACACATTGTCCTTATATAGAGGGACTGGTAAATGACAAATGTAGCACAAACATTCTTCTATGAAGATAATAACCATGATAGATATCTTTATATCTAACCTCAACTCATCACTGATCAGTTGAATATCTGAACTTATTTAATGTAAAAAGCTTGAACAATATTGGTCAACTTTTGTTTGAAGCAGTTGAGCTGCCTGAAGGACCTTGGTCGATACTTCATGTAGGAACTATTGTCTGGGTCTTTGTGTCGTTGTAAATGCACAGGTCTATACACATTGTTGTCCCCAGACTTGGCTATTGTATGCATTGTCTCGTGATTCTTACATAAAGTATGAACCAGGACCCTCTCCTAAAATAGTCTTTGAGAAGGAGGATGAAGGATGTTTCTCCTGATGATGACAAATATAACTTTGTCGAAATATTGAGACTGTCAATATGCGTTTGTTAACTTTATTCGGAGTGACTTTGCTTATGCATTATGCCAAGCTTATCAGTGGATCAACAAGATTTTAAGTCAACAAATTTCTTATGAATAACAACTTTTTAGTTTAGTTGTGGTGATGTTTCTATAAAGATCCTAAAATCTTTATCAAAGCAATCAATGATTACCTGTGGTAATGGAAAAAATCAGATCATTATTAGGGAGTGGAATAGTTGAGGATAATCTTACGTCAAAGAGTGGGAGGATCACACCACCTTACAACAGGTGAATGCTGGAACACACAATTACATGTCATGGCAGGGGTATTATACAAAAACAAAAAAATGTGGGAGCAAGCTACCCAGACATGACAGCAGGGTGTAAGGATGAAGATAATGTGATATCTGGCAGATTTGAGATATATTTAAGGATAGTCATGAGTAGGCCTACATGTGATGCATAATTGAGGACTATAATAAACAGTGATATCAGAAATATTCTGCCCTGGTCTTGGAAGCTGAATCTATAATGCATGTCGCCCAGACAACTCAACTGCTTGTGGACAAGTGAACTACATGTACTTAGCTGTGATTAATGTGTGAATCGGTGCATTAAGCTGCAGGCACATACATTACCACGATTTGACAATAAAAACATCATAAACACAAGGGCTCCCCACTAGACCAGCATTTGAAAGAGTCTTGATGAAGGTAGTTTGAGACAAGTGAATGAAGGAAATTGTCAATAACTTATCAGAGGCCTGATTCTACCTCAGGGAAGCTGTGGTGCTAGTTATAGTCAGCTAGTAACAAACTTTTCTTTGTTTTGTAAAACAATCATTACTGAGCAATGCATAAATGACCTCTTCTCTTAAAGCCCATGAACATTGTTTGTTCGGGCAAATGCTTAGACAAAAGATTTGCCCAAACAGCACTGACAGGTGTGTTGACCAGAAAATCCCAGCATAAATTTGCGGTTCATATTTTTCCTATCTTTCCTATGCCTTCAGCACGGGGCAGATTTAAAAAAAATGGTACCTGGTGTAAATGTCCTTCAAATTATCCTACTATTCCAAGAAAGAACCATTATGGTTACATTGCTGATATTTTTGTCTACTTCAAGTCACAAACAGCCACTTATCATTGATTAAAAATATTTCCAATGCTGTAATGAGGAAAATTACAAATCAAATTAATGCGGGAGTCACACATCAATGCAACTGCCAATGTTATCAGAGACACTAATTTGTCGGAGGACTAACTTCAATTATATACTGGGAATCAGGCATTGATTCAGGCAATTAGGGAACTTATTCCAGCTACTGAACAATAATGACCCAACAATCTCTATGCAAATGAGATGTTTGCCGATGCAGTTAAAAATGATGCAGGCAAATGAGAGCTAGCTAAGCAATGGTAATCTTTACTCAGAAAGTCTCTTCTGGAACAAGTGTGTAGCATGGTATCACCTCTCTTCATAACATGAACATAAGTTTTTGTGTAGTAAATCAATGTAGCCAATGCTAAAACTTTTTTAGCAACTGAGACAACTGAACAATATTGTTCTACTGTGAACAATTCTGGAGAGGTTTTTCATCTTTTTGAAGAAGCTTTTCACTGAAGAATCACTCAAAATATTTTTGTCATTAGTTAATGCACTAATTTTATACTACTTCTCACTTAACAGGACAGATAATATATCAGTATGGCTACTAGACCTCTGACATGTCTGAAAGGTCAAGTATGCCAATGTTAAGTCACTTTGCAGTGTGTTAAAAAGAACAATAAATCACCTAGAAACATGAACATTCCAGACTGAATGAAGTCTGATCAACATGATCACAAACATTAACAAGGCCTAATAAACTTTGATTGTTACATTAGAAATCAAACAGACAAGGAACCCAAAAGATATCTGTAGACAACTTCCTGCTTCATCAAACAGTTTTCTTTCAAACAGATGCCAGATTGTGTAAAGTGATAGCACTAGAATCAAAAATAACTTTGACAAAGACCTTTCAGTCCAGATAAGAATGAAAATTTCAAGGAAATGATATCCAATTAACTGATAACTTAACGAGGTTTTTGTCCAAGGTGATAAATAAACTACCACTCAGTCAGGTTAATACAGTGGATGGGGGTGGAGACCGAGTAAATGACCATCCACATGCTACAACTGCCAAAGGCTCTTTTGTTTTCATGGCTGGTCCACTGTAAGTTTGTGGCCTCGTGGCTGGCAAGAAAGCTATTCACGGAGCTTTCTGAATTGTTTTAAGGACGAAGTGACATTCAGGATCAAAGTCATCTCTGATGAAAGGGCCGACCGACTTTATCTGATCAATGGAGATGAGTGTATGGACATTAATGTTATCTTTTCGGCCGTAATTACCTTGACACAAGTTGGTGGTGGGGATACGACCCGGGGAGCTGTCATTATTGAGGAAACAAACATCTCTGTATTGGTAGGATAATAATTCAGTCGGAACCAGGTTAGGGTTAGTCGACAATATACTTCACCAATCAGTGATTTTCTTGTCATCTTTGCATCCGTAGCTGAGCACTTTGTGTTGGACAAGCAGCTATTCTAGAACTGAAGTGATATGAGTGGAGACATGGATTGCTTTTATCTGACCTCCTGCTTCTCTCTCTAATGTCCACTTTCCAGTCAATGTCTTCAGTTTAACTTGACACACGATACTTTTCCACTAATTGCAGCTGCTTTGTCAAGTTGAGTGCAATTACAGATACGGTTAGTTATTACGAACTATAGCTTAGGTGAACCAAGAATACCAGATAAGACATATCAATACAAAATGTATGTGTGCCACAAAAGTCTTCTCTTTAAAACTATTCAAAATAAAAAAAAAATTTTACAAGTAAATTTTCTGTTATTAAGCTAAAACTTACCTCACTTCCACTCTTTGCATTTCTTGTCTACAGGAAATATCACAGTAAGAATTTAAATGACACAGTTATCTCCCCTGCTAGTCACCTGATTGCATAGCTACCCACAATTCTACTTCCTTCTTGTTCCACTGCGATACATGGTCTGGATGTATCATAGCGGGGAGGTTGGGTGGGCATCACTGGAAGTGAGGTAAGTTTTAGCTTAATAACAGAAAATTTACTTGTAAAATTTTTTTGTTATTTGCGCTGAAAACTTACCTCACTTCCACTCTTTGCATAGAATGCCACCGTAAGGTAGGTGGGCAAACTGATACAATCCGTGGTAGTGATAAATGCCATACATAGTGACTAGTTCAAAGTAGAAATCATAGATCTTCTACCTCACAGAGGATCCATGAAATCATACAACAGTAATAACCTGTATGCCTATGGTACACAGGGAACCTCTGTTGCTACTCTGACTTCAAGGCTGAGATGCAATATACGCCCCCCCCTTTTTTTCGAAAGGGGCCGAGAGAAAAAATGCACTCACCCGCAAGCAGGGTTACAACTGTACGCCCGGACTTTTGTAGCTATAATTGCTGGCCTCGGTCCCCCTGACACCCGCTGTGCGGTCACAAGTGGGCCGATGGAATAGAGGTCGTTACATGCCAACGTCATGTCCCGGAGATAGTAGGAGGCAAATGTCGTGTTTGACCTCCAGTAGCACGCCCTCATAATGTCAGTCACCGATCTGTTGGACCATAGAGGCCATGATGCCGCTAATGCCCTAATCTCGTGACCCGAAACGTTTACAAGCGCGGCTTGCCTATCAGTAGCCGTGGAGTACGCTAGCCGAATCGTATTTTTGAGCCAACTCGAGATAGTGTTTTTACTTATTTCTTGTTTGGCTTTGGGATCGAAAGGGATAAACAAACGCCTCCTTCCCGCTCTGATCTCCTCTGTACGATTCAGGTAACACGCAAGAGCCCGAACCGGACACATTAACATGTCTGATTCAAGACCGGACGAAAGGAAATCAGATAAGGCTGGAATTGTGAACTCTCGAGATATGGAATCGTAGAGGGCTTGATTCTTGGCCACAAACTCAGGAACCGTTGTGAGAACTACCTTGCTCCAGTTCCTAGAGTGTCTGATGTTCCTTCTATCGAGCGCATGCAGCTCTGACACCCTAGCTGCTGAAGCAAGAGCCAACAAAAACGAAGTTTTGTATGATAAATATTTTAGCTCAATAGCCTCTATTGGCTCGAAAGGTGGCTCTCCCAATTGCCGAAGTACTAAGGCTAAGTCCCACTTAGGTAATTTCGGAACAGCCGACTGACCAGTTATCTTGTATGACTTGATTAGTGCAGATAAGTTTGGATCAGTCGAGGGATTAATCCCAGTACCCAGTAGAATAGGTTGAGCAATGGCCGCTCTATAACCTTCTACCGTAGCAGGCACCAGGCCCCTATCCCTGAACAGGTACAATAGAAACTCTGCTATCTCAGGGATAGTTGCGCAGGATGGATTAATATCCCTCTCTCCACACCAAAGATCGAAGATTGCCCACTTTGAGTTGTATACAGCGGAAGAGGACGGTCGAATAGATTGTGCCATTCGGCGCCCAACCTCCGCTGAAAATCCCGCCTGAGCGAAGTGCTGCTTGAGCACTTGCACACGTGGTAGTGGAACAGTCCTGGTTGGCTGTGGAACGTCGACGTTCCGGGCTGGCGCAGTAGATTGTGCCATACCGGAAGCTGTCTTGGTACATCTACCAGAAGATCCAATAATTCCGGGAACCACGGCCTTGCTGGCCACCACGGAACAATCAGGTAAACGACACACATGTGTTCGCGGATCTTCTGAAGTACCTTCGCTAGGATAGCTGGAGGAGGGAACGCATATGCTACCATCCTTGACCAGTCCTGCGATAGTGCGTCCACTGCATATGCCGACGGATCCGGAACCGGCGACATGAACAGGGGCAGTAGATTGTTGCGCCGAGTGGCGAACAGATCTATGTGTGGCATCTCCCAGACATGAGCTATTTGTTTTAGTATGTCTGGGTGAAGTTGCCACTCCGTGGGAATTATCTGATTCCGTCGTGAAAGCGAATCCGCTAAGACGTTCAGTACCCCCGGGATGTGTCTGGCCAACACTGATATGTTGTTGTCCCAACACAGACCGAAAAAGATTTCCGCTTGGCTTTGTAATTGCGGAGATCTCGTCCCCCCCCTGCTTGTTGATATAGGACACAACTGTTGTGTTGTCCGTCGCAACCAGCAGGTTCTTGTCGGTCAATACGCTCACCCACGTGCGGATGGCATGTGTCACTGCCATAAACTCCAACACGTTTATATGGTACGAGCGTTCCTCGATTGTCCATAACCCGGATGTCGACTTGGACTCGAGGTGGGCTCCCCATCCTTCCATAGATGCGTCCGTGAACAGGTGATGTGACGGACGAAACGGAAGTAGGGACACACCTGGCATAACGTTGAGTGGATCCAGCCACCATTGGAGGCATTGTTTGACTAGCGGTGTTACAGGTATCCACGGATTCAACTGCCTTTCGACCCATTGATGATTGAAGTAAATCATTAAGGGACGAAGCTGCAACCGCCCTCTTGGTGTTACGTCCTGTGTTGACGTCAAGAGGCCGATTATCGCAGCAAAGTGTAAAGCCCTGGCCTGAGATAACTTGAGGAACTGAGGTATCTTCGTCGTTATCTTTAGCCATCGATCTTCTGGGGGTTTGGCGAGAGCTCGTAGCGTATCGTATTCCACCCCCAGAAATTTGCGCCTTTGTGAAGGAATCAGCTCTGATTTCTCTTCGTGTGGGATGTATCCCAGAGAAGTCAACATCCTTAAGACAAACTGGGTGTCTAGGATTAACTGCTCCTTGCAGGCATTCCTTAGCAGGGAGTCGTCGATATAAAAGTGGTACTTTATACCTAGACTGTGCAGGAATTGTGCCACTGGTGTAAACACTCGTGTGAACACCCAAGGGGAAGTGGATAGGCCGAACGGAAGCACTTGAATTTGGAAGCGTCGTTTGCCGACCATGAATCTCAAGTACTTCCTGTCCCCCGGATGTATCGGGATATGCAGGTATGCATCCCTTAAATCCAGAGAAGTCAGCCATTCCCCTTGTCCGAGTACCGACCGGATAGACCGGAAGGACTCCATGCGGAAGTGTGGCGGTGGAGTGAGGTAGTCCTTGTTGAGGCGCTTTAGGTTTATAACCATGCGCATCTCGGACGTGTCTTTCTTGGGGACCAGAAAGACCGGCGAATAGAACCCGGGTGACGTGTCCGAAACCGGAAGCTCTATTACAGCTGCCTTCTCTATCAGCTTGTCCACAGAGGACTGTATCGCTGATAGATGACCCGTTCGTAATGGTATACGAGACGGAAGGGGATGAGCAGTCAAGGGAGGAAGCGTGTCGAACAATAGGCGATAGCCGTATCTGATCGTTCGAATGACCCACGCTTCCGTCCCGATCCTTATCCAGTTCCTCCAAAACAACTGCAGCCTTCCCCCTACCGGAAGGTCTAGCTGCTGGGGAACTGGAAACGTTATGTCTCGGTGTTCCCGCCATACCGGAAGCCACCCGGTACGGCCCGAGACATCAGGAATCCTTCTTTGACTGCTTAGATTTCCCCTTACCCTGCTTCTTATGGCCATAGGTCGATACTCTTGGCTCTAAAGAAGCAGGCGCTTGGTTATGCTGTTGGCCGGAAGCACCCTTATTAGCCTTGGAACTAGGCGGGTTCTTCTTAGCCTTCTTCGCCTTTGGACCCGACCCGGAAGCCATAGGTCTTTTAGACGAAGCACCGGAAGCAACCGACCTGTCATGCTCTATACGATCCATTTCAGGTCGAACTTCGGCAACAGCATCACCAAACAGTAAAGAAGGAGCCGTAGATGTCTCTAGTAGACTCCTCTTTACAGCTTCCGGTGTGTAACTATGCATAAAAGGAATGAAGGCCTTTCTCCTTAAATACACTAGCATAGAAGATAGGTAGGCATTGTGTACCAGTAAATCTTCTACAGCACCGGAAGCAATCTTCTGGTAGTCAAGAACGAGGTTTATACCCTCCTGTAACTGTTCTTGACTCTCCGCGCCCGACAGCGAAAATAAACCATCCTTTATGGCTTTAAGAAACCAGTCGAGGTGATTCGTAATCGCCACTCCTTGTCGAGCAGTTTCCTCAAGTACTGCGGCCTGTTTGTTCGTGCAAGGAACATCCGGATTACTAGGCACTTTAGTATTGCTAGAGCATAAATACTGAAAGTCGCCGTTCACCTCTGCAGACCGGAAGCTAAACGGTGAGTTATGTACGCCGTAACTTCGTGTGTTTGGCTTCTGTACTGGGAACGGACCAGAAGATCCTGCAGGGCGGAAGCGAGCTTTTGGTCTCAACCTTATAGCACGTTCCTCCTGCGTAGTGGGTTCTGCTAACGTTCTATGGAATAAATGGCAGATAGAATGAATAGCAGTTGAGGCCGGCAGCGTGGTAGCCGACCTCGTAACCCGGTTTGACTCTCCTGATTCAGTTTCAATATCCCCCGCATGTGGGACCGGAAGCTGCATATCAGGAATTAAGTCATAGATGCCGGAAATAAGTTCATAATATTTCCTAGCATCCGGATCAGTATTGGTAGGTTCATTCAATTCAGATCTACCGTACTGGTCCCTATCCACTTCCATAGCTTCCGGGGCTTCCTGCCAGGAGGGAGTATTGGAAGGGATAGTCCTCGACAAATTAGCTTCCGGTTTCCTAGACTGTTCAGTCAAAACCGGAAGCAGTGGCGTACTACTTCGGAATTGACTGGTCATCATCTCTCTCAATTCCTTCATTTCCTCACGTTGCTGTTCCATACCGCGCAGTATGGCAGCCAAAGTGGGATCAGTCACTTGAGAGTGGACCGGAAGCAAGGCCTGACGAGGTGTGTTCACACTCAAAGACCCTCCAGCTGGACGTGAGCACGGCCACTGTAAAGGTCGGTGAACGGGCATACGAGGTCGTAAACCGGAAGCACGTATAGGAGGACGCATCATACGATAAATTCCCGGTCCCGTACCTCGAACACCACCGGAAGCAGATATCTGACCTAAGCCACGCAAGGGCGAAGGTAGACCAGCAACCGGATGCCGCATAATTTGAACTGGTCTGATTGAGGGTTCTTGATAACGCAACTCAGACACAGGCAAAAAATTTGACATATTATGGTTACCTGGATACATACCATACTGCCGTTGTTGCGGGAACCTTAATCTCTGGTGGCCCAGAAGGCTCGTAGACACAAACGTCTCGGCAAGGGAACGAGGAAGGCCACCAGAGTAACCGGAAGCAGGTTGAGAAAATTCAGACAAACCGGAAGCAGCAGTTAAAGGCGTAACTGAGCGACCGGGAAGTCCAGGCCTCGACAGCGTCGAGGAAGGTATTTTCCCAACCCCGGACCCAAATGAAAATTTAACATTAGGCTCCTCACTGGTGCTGCCCAAGTTTTCATAATCATAAGTTGACTCCGATCGTGCGATCAGAGTCCCCTGACTTTCCCACGCTAAGCCTGGGTCCGTCACCGATTTCCCTTCATCGTCACATCCAGGCGTCCGCTCAATAGGAATCTCCACTTCCACAGTCGTCGTCGTACCAGATTCCATATCCTCGATTACTCCTTCCACTTGTACCAACCGGGTCGATCCCTTACCTGATTGACCCTTCACCTGGCCTGAAATGGAAGCATCGTGAGCGGGGGGGGCGTTTGTTTATCTTTATTTACATCCAATAGGCTGACTAATGGAGTCCCAGCTACTGAACTAACAAACCCCCTAGACTCCTCGCCTACATTAGTACGAGGAGACTGTGCTACATACGTCTCGTTTGCGATATTGGCAGGCATAACGACACCATTCCCTTCGTTAGCTGCCAGAGAACCGGCCAGATAAACCTGGAATATGCCGGGCGCCCACACAATACACTCTTCACAGGCCGTGTCCCATGTACAGATTCTACCCTGGCGGCATGGCGGACACACTGAGTGAAGGTCATAACTTGGCTTGTCACCTCCACAAGACATGCATGACATTTGAGACATATTATGAGCCATTATTACGCTGATAACTTAGAGAATACTTCCCAAAAGGTTTCTTGCAGGAAATCAGACGTCTGAGGTAATCCAACTGTGAGTAGTTTCGCTAGAAAAGGCACTTTTTCACGGAGTTGACAATGTTTACTTCCAGCCCTACGAAGCAGTAGAACAAGAAGGAAGTAGAATTGTGGGTAGCTATGCAATCAGGTGACTAGCAGGGGAGATAACTGTGTCATTTAAATTCTTACTGTGATATTTCCTGTAGACAAGAAATGCAAAGAGTGGAAGTGAGGTAAGTTTTCAGCGCAAATAACTGGCGTTGTTGAACAAGTACCGCGCAGATAGGGGTTGTTGCGCCAATTCCGTCTTGACAGATTGAAGTACCTCCGCCTTCGGGTTCTTTAGATAGGCCGAACGTTGAGCTTGAACCATGGTGGCATACGAGAGGAGACCGGTCTCCATGACATGGGCGTTGGCTTTGTTGAGTGTATCGATGAAACCCTTGAAAAAGTCCAACTGTGTAGTAGATAACACCGTCGTCGCATTGCCGTCGGCATCTACTTGTCTGTTAGCGGGGTCTAACACCAACTTGGAGGTAGCCGCCAGGAACCAATCAGAATAGGAAGTGATCCTGTGCTGCGCTAGCATCATGTCCTCCATCAGGTAAACTTGTTTGGCCGGGAGTACCACAGGGGGTGGCTTAGTTACCTCCAAATCCCTGTCCAGCTTTGGGTGTTTGGTCGGTAAGAGGGCGTTGTGCAATGCATAGAAGCTGTAAGCACTCGGCTTCTTGAAGGATGCGGAGCTCCTGAGCTGCCGGTCCAGGTTCTTCATCAGTAGTAAAGACTCCGGTGATGGTGCGCACGTCAGTGGGGTCTCCACCGGAGCTGGCTTGTCTGTGGCGAAGAGTGACGTTGCCGTGGCCCGCTTACGTTTGCGAGGTGGCTCATCGGGATCAGCGTCCTCCTTTCCTACCTCCGACCTCGGCATCTGCGGGAGGAGGGTATATAATGCCGCAATCTTTGCCTTGAATGCTAATTCATCATGTTCCTCCGCTGCACCGTGAGTTGGGGAAGATGACTTTTCCGGTGAGGAGGCAGATGTTGACTGGTGGTCATCCGGGAAATAGTCGTGTTGATCAGAGTCGGACTCGGGACTCGAACGATCCTTTTCACGCCCCCCCGATGTCGAGGCTACCGGAAGCGGGGCCCGGTCTTGAGTCCGGGTCTGCTGTATCGAACTCAGCTCACTCCGGGGTTCCGTCATGACTTTAGGGGTCCCCGACGGCTTGGGTGTCTGCTTAGACTTAGTTTCCGGCTGATGATGCGACGAGTCTCGTCCGTGACGTGTCTCTGATGAAGATCGGCGACGATGACGAGAAAGCACCTCCCTACGTCGTTCCCCGTCCGAAGAATCTCTGGACCGATGATGATGCGGTGATCGTGACCGGCTACGGGATCTGTGAGACCGATAGCGAGGGGGAGTGCGAGATCTGGGTCGTTGACGATCTCGGTCGGGGGTCCGACTGCGTCTCGACCGTCTAGAAGTGTCACGTTCCGGGGTCCGGGATCGTCTGGAGATCTTAGTGGAAGAATCCCTGGAATTCCGGGTCCGATGCTCAGACTTGTCTACTGTGGATCCGGTGTAATCACGGTCCGGGGCCCGGGTCCGCTCCTTTGACCTATCCAAGGCCGACTTGTGCTTGGGGTCTCGATCCGGGGTCCGGGTTCGTTCTTTGGACTTGTCCGAAGTTGACTTGGGCTTGGGGTCCCGCCCCGGGGCCCGGGTCCGATCCTCAGACTTGTCCACTTTCGAAGCTTTGACCTCCCGTACGGAAGTTCGGATCCGGTCTTTGTCCTTGTCCCTGGAGGCGGAGTCCCGTTCCGGGGCCCGGATCCGGGTGGGGTCTTTAGTGCCCTTGTCCTTGGAGTCGGGGTCCCGTACCGGGGACCGGGTCCGGACTCTAAACTTCCCATGTCGAGTCTCCTCTCGCGTCCTGGAGTGAGATTTCTCCTTTCTCCCACTACTGTTCGGAGTTCTTGATTTCGATGGAGATCTGGACGAAGAGATGGAAGACCGCCGTCCACGGGAAACGGGAGGGGAACTGCAATCGCTGCTCCGGTTCCGGGTCACAGACGGACTCCTGCTCTTGGAAGCTGTAGGCCTAAGGTCGCCGGGATCCCGCTGGGGTGTCGTGTCCCGATCCATAGGCTGGTCCCGGGCCCCGTCCGAGTCTTCATAATATTCTGTGTGGTGACTGGGGCCCGGGTCCTCTCGTCGGTCGGTGGAGTCTCCCAGGATGAACGTGGGCTTGGTCCCCGCCAACTGTGAGCTCTCCACAGGACTGTACGCCGTTTGCTGCACCCTTCCACTTGGCGGAACCTGGGGGCTGACGCTGGCTTGAACATTTGAAGTCGGGAGTCCGGTAGACATCTCCAGGTCTTCGTTCAAGCTGAGATCGGCGAGAAGAGCTTGCGTAGCTATCTGTTTTTCGCCCGGGCTTCTCTTGATATCGGCAGCCGCCTTGAGAAGGACCTTGCGACGAGCTCCCGCATACCTATGCCAGGTAAGGTCGTCCCAATCAACGCACTCCCGGCAGGTCACCTGTCTATAGCAAATTTGGGCCCGACATTTAAAACAAAACAAATGTGAGTCTTCTTTGGGCCAAAAATGTCGACATGATTCGCAACGTTTG
Organism: Hanleya hanleyi; assembly: GCA_036873755.1. Taxonomy (NCBI): domain Eukaryota; kingdom Metazoa; phylum Mollusca; class Polyplacophora; order Lepidopleurida; family Hanleyidae; genus Hanleya; species Hanleya hanleyi. The sequence continues at coordinate 476,021 of JAVTVY010011894.1, forward strand.
GAATGCTTGACAGTAGGGGTGACTACGTCGGACATAGCTACTTGTAGAATGAAATTTCCGTACAAATAAACCTAGGATACGTCTAGAATATCTCAGATTACTTGAAAACAGAGACTCTTATCCAAAACACGTCTTGTTACCAAGACTGCAACAGGAAAAAGAGGACGGACATGCGCGGAGACACGCCACCTAGCGGACAGTCAAGGGAGATAATTTCTGTTGCAGAGACCTCCAAATAGGAGGAATATGGCTATTCATTGATAGCAGGTTAAGATTTGAGCAACAAATTCTTCCTTTCCCACTTCAATTCTTAGACAACATGAATTGCAGGCAAGCACCTAAAAGGTGCGTGGACCCCTCAGCCTGTTTTTTTTAGTAAAGTAGGATCAGGGCTGCATCTAGAGCCAATTTAGTTTCGGAAAACATATGGGTGCCCAAAACTCAAAAGAAACAAAAAACGAAAGTGTTGTTGTTGTTCGATTTTGAAAGGATTTCTGAAGGAAATACTAGAAAAAGCCCCTAGGATCCTCAATATCGATCCGATTGCATAGCTGGGTATTGAATTTCACGTTAATAAACCTCTGTTTTGGGAGTGATCACAGGCTTTTTGCGCCGAAATTCACTTACAAAAATTGGACCCTCAATAATGAATAACGAAAAGGAAATGGGAGTTTGGGATCGGAACCTGCAAAAAAATCCCTGGACACCGTATAAAACAGACATAGGTTTCACGCGAGTGGTGTGCTGGGATTACAGCATGCAAGAAAGTGTAGCTTTATCGGTGGCAATTTATGCATTGCACAAGTGTGATTTAGTAAACACACTGATTGACATAGGCCCACCCTTATCATTAGGGGGGGGGGGGGCATAAACTCCAGGTCTGCAAACTGGTTCAAAATTGCCCAGAGTCAGGCTAAAAATGGGCTCTCCTAATCACTCGTTTGAAATAATTTTCAAGGTACAGTAACATGTTTGGTGACAAAAATTGATAAAAATGTTGCACCAGTTAAATGTGTGGACACAAATATGGTTCATGCAAAAGTTTTAGGATAAAACATATGATGTAGAATAGAATAATTTAATAGCAAAATTAAAGAAAATTGTTGTCCTTCATTCAATGAGAATCTTCCTTGTATCAGGGAACCTTCAACATTCACAATGAAACATGCAACCAACGGTTCCCGATGGGCATAGATAACAGTGCAAAAGCTAAGCCATCAATAAATAATAAAAAAAATCAAAAAAAATCATGAAATAATTATAACCATCTGAAAATCTAATCATTTCATCAGTCAACATTCAGGAAGCTCTCACCAAAGTTTTGTCAGGCCCGACTTGATAGATCTACAGATATTCAGCGGACAAGAACATGTTGATGGGCATAGATAACAGTGCAAAAGCTGAGCCATCAATAAATAATAAAAAATAATAATTAAAAATCATAAAATCATCATAGCCACCTGAAAATCTAATCATTTCATCAGTCAACATTCAGGAAGCTCTCACCAAAGTTTGGTCGGGCCCGACTTCATAGATCTGCAGATATTCAGCGGACAAGAACATGTTGACGGACGGACGGACGTACGTACATGGCAACGACAAGACCCCACAGCCTGGCGACCCAACCGGTGGATTGACGTGTGAATCTCAGTGTACATTTGTGGCTCATAATCTTTCTCTCCAGCATTGAGAATATTTTTAACCATTGATAACTGTAGTAAATATGGTTATTATGCATCAAATCATCTCTCTATTACAAGAAAAGGACCATTGATAATAATTGTGGCAACATCAACTCAAAAATAGTCACTTATCAGTGATTAAAAATATTCTCCATACAGAAGAGAGGGATTTTAAGACCCGCAAATTTGAATAGGGAGTCACGCATCAGTTTACCCATCTGTCCATCAGCATGAATCCTTCATCCAAGAGTTTAAGTAGAAAATGCAGATTCCAAGTGACATCTTGTTGGAAGGTAGCCACATATTAAATTTGAGGAGTTATTCTGTATTGCTTAGAAAAGTTCGTACACAATGAACAAATGGATGAACATTGCACATGTCACACAGAAAATTATTTGTAACCTTTTGTCTCATGTCATCTATTTTTGAATGTCTAACATTTTAGTTGAAGAATGAAATCTTGACAATATCGAGTCTCAAGTTTACACTAAATTAAAAACATAATTATCCATTCCCATCGTCTTTTTTACAAAATAAAATATCAGACATTCCCTAAAACACACAAGTCAAAAAGAATGGCAGGTTGCTGAAGTGTTCGAATTAAGATTGGGGTATGGTTGCCTTCGTAGCATTGGTACCCACATATTCAATCTGCCATGTCCACATAATATTATCAAGATTCTGGTCTGCTAAATAAAGTAGTAAAGTGTAATGGAAAGCATACAGTTACTAACACCTAGAACTCACCAAGACGTTGGATCGGGGAATGTCCGAAGAAACCACTCATTGAATACTGGGGGATGTCTGGGTAACAGCTTTGTCTTATATATGTGTAGTTTGGTTCTGGGAGAAGATCAAAGATAAACATTCACTGTATGAAGCTGAACTAATACAGTGAAAACTGTGAATACCTACACCTGGGTAAACTGACCAACCTCTAAATACCAACATTATCTCGGGTCCCAATACTTAAAGTATTTTGAACCTTGATAAATCAGAACCTGTCAAAACAGACACTCTGGTCATAAGCATGGTTGGTATACACAGTTTCTACTGTATACAGCTCTCCTGTGAATCTCATCAAACATCTGAAATATCTACAACATGATGACAGTGAACTTCCAGCAAGACAAGTCAAATGCATAACAGGCAACTTTTATATACTCCTGTGGAAATTATCGAAACAAGTTCGCCTGTTTTTGCATCCAAACAGTTTTCATGTAACATGGTGCCAATTATACCATGAAAGGAATGCATTGTGAAAAAGAGTCGACACTATGATCCAGAGGATTTTCAGCACAATTCATAAATGAATGGCAAACAAAACCACCATTTGCACATTATTGATAAAAGAAGAGTCTCTGCGCAGTGATCCATGACTTCAGCTATTAGTTCATAAAGTTTCCCTTTGCCCTATCTTTTAACCCAGGAGAAAATTTGAAATGGTGATAGCTGACATCAGTTTATACATATGTACCATATTTCCCCAAGAAAGTGTCATTATTTAAGATAATGTATAATGTAGCAAATATCACATCAAAATATGCCAGCTATTAACAGGGCAAAGCGGAATTATATGAACCTGTACCAGATCAGGGCTATTCCAGCAAAAAGTGTGGGGGGGCCTTTGACGGCACTTTGAAAACGTGTCGGTAGGTGGTTGTACAAAAAATAAAATGCTCCCTGTGGGTACTTGTTGTCTGACTTGACCCCTTCCGATAGGTACTTGGTGTTTTTAGATGTTCATTAATTTGTGTCGGTTGTGCATTCTTGTGGAATAAAAAAATGTCGGTTGGTTCGCCGTGTGGTGAAAATATATCGAGGAATTTTGCGAGTTTGACAGACTGCAAAACCCGGTCATTTTATCGCGTATGAAGTTCGGAAATCTATAAACCTTGTTCCCATTGCCGTACCCTGCGGATCCACTTACATTTCGGAGTTCATAACATGACCATAGACAAGGCGAAGGCGGGCTTTGGGAATGCGGTGTACGAGCTTTGACGAACCAACAAGGGAGATAAATCGGGTAGCAGCCCCCTTTTTTTTCGTGAACGAGGTCAGGTTGACATGACTGGTACCATACCACATTTGTCGAACTGTGAAAACACGTGGTATCGAAAGTAAACACACTTGTCGGGCCGTCGTGTGACAGACAGAATGCGGAGACGACTGCGACAGTGTGTGCAAATTGTGTTGTAGACCTACTACTTCCTATATGAGCGCATGAACGATGTTGAGTGGAGATTTTGTTGTTTTTCTGACAGCCGAACATAACAACAACAACAACAACTGCAAGTTACAACTCCAGGAAAAAGTCCTCCTGATAATATTAGGCCAACCACTTACAGGCAGGTTTCGCCTGACAGGCAAAGGCAATCGTTAGGATACCGGTATTCCTGTATATTGCAGAAAGAAACAAATGTGAAATCCAAACGATATAACAGGTTGGGTTTAATAGCTCATATGGGCTACTATTACTGTACTATAACTAAGTTGGATTACATTATCTCATTTCGGGTATAGTGCATCGTAAAGTTATGCCATTCTGTTTATTGTTTGTTTAACTAAGTTTGAATTATACCAATGTGATACGCAGCAACATGTTTTATAAAAAAAAAGGAACATGAAACAAGATAATCTCCGAAACAAGATAATCTCAGAAAAAAATTAATTGTAATTGTCACAAGGTAACAATGGCTGAAGTATTAATAGCAGAGCTTTGGATTATATTTTGCTACTAATGACTGACTCTAGTCGGAATATCAAACTTTACAATAGCAGTGTGAATATCTAGTCAGATGTTGATAATTGTTCATATATGTGATATTAAAAACTTGAATTTGAACCCTGTGGTGTTTGCTTAATTTCTGTGTACATACCCTCCAATAATTTAACCACAGGTGCTCTTCCAATCTGCAACAATTCTCTTTAAATATTAACTCTTTTTCAACTCCTAACTCTATCTTTCATTGTAATCAGCAGCAGGGGGTGGAGCTCGGGCGAAGTGTGAAGCCCCCCCAAACAATTCCAATCGCCCCCTGCTGCTTAATCAGTTAATTCTGGGCAGCTGTCCCTAAATATATGCCTTTTGTCCTGCAGATGTCACCTGCAATAGTTCTTGTGGTTGAATTATGGAAATGTAAAAATTATGTGCACAGCAGCATATCTGTGAAGAAACAAGACAAATAATGTTCCTTGTCTAAAATATTTCTTCTTAGTCCTTAGTGTGGTTCTTATCATTAAGTCTGTAACGTGGATACAGAAGTATTCTTAAAGCATGTCTGTTGAAGGAAAACGCCATCCACTGCAAAGTATACATATAATAATAATCTTTATTTCATGAGGAAATCATGCCTGGTGGAAAAGCACACTTGTGATCCTGAAAAAGAAAAAGAAACATGTATTAAAAGTATCAAATTAATATGAAATTAAATAATTGTTGGTGGGTGGGTGGTTTGGAAAGTCAGTGAATATATACGGTGGGTGCTTGGTGAAAAATTTTGTGGCGTTAAGCCGTTTTTTAGAAAATTAATCATTGTTGGGGGGTTGTTGGTAAATTTCATAAAGGCATCCGGTAGGTTCTGGGGGTATAAATAAAATCATGTCGGTAGGTGGTAGGTGTTTTTTGGAAGTGCCTTCAAACCCCCCCCCCACACTTTTTACTGGAATAGCCCTAATAGTTTACCATTTGTGGCTGATGTGATGTTTAAAAACATACTATGTTGAAGCTGAACAGTTTTGTTGTGTCTGAAGGTGCAAAGTTAATTTTAACTGTCATGTTGATCTCTGATTGGGTGATGGGTTTTCAAACAGCCACTCAGCCAATTGCGACTTATAGAAACACACCAAATGAAATAAACATGTTATTAGAAGTTGGGAACTTCACATGTAGTGTTTTGATTCAGTTTAGGCAATGTAATTTCTTGTCACTGAAGGATATATTGGTAAACTATTATGAAATCCTCTGTAAAAACAAAATAATGGTGCAAGAGCCGGAGATGCTTAGCCTTTTATACAACTGGCTGGAACAAGGCCTACACAATGTAAACAGTTTTGTTCGTAAAACTAAAACATATATTATGCATCAGATTGGTCAGATGCTTGTGATTATAGTCACAGGGTGAGGTGAGATAACCCCAAAATGACCTAAATCAGACTGTCTACGATTAAAATAATTTTCTTTGCAACCTAACGATTTGTATTCTCACCTTCCAAGACTGAATTTTATGTATCATTCTGAACAGCTATTCCAGATGGACCATTCAACCCCACCAATTATGCTGGTACACAGATTAACGTCTGGGGGGCTCCACCAGGATCTGGACATGGTCTAAATGTCAGCCCCTCAGGAACAGTAACATTTGGTCCGGGGCACCCTACAGGGGCTTCATTCCCCAACACACAGTTTGGCTTTCTCACAGAACAGATGATACAGGTATGTTCCCTTCAATTTGGAGAATTTGCAAAGTGAATTTAACAAATTCCTGTAGGGATAACAGGTTTTTTTTTAGGAAGTTTTTCATCGTGCTATTCCCGATGAAAACGAATTTGAATTGAGTTTTTGCGATTTTTTCAAAATTGGGTTTTGAGCTAGAAATTGAGTTTTCTGGGTTTTGGGAGGAAGTACGGCGCGGGAAAAAAAATTGAGTTTTCTTCGTACAAGATTGAGTTTATTGTAACACAGGGGCGAACAAAAATGTCCCGATCACGGGAAAGTTCTCGCGACCGAAAGTTCACAATACAAGATTGTTGTTGTTCGTGTCACCTTCGTCTCTATGTCAATAAATGTCCGTATGAGAGTCCACTCTTCACGTCATCTCTGCCACTTCCCGGGTTTCCGTATGTTTGTTTAGCTGCAGACACCGCGTCTCGTCATGGGATATCCAGTGAAAATGGAACAAGCTCAAGAAGCTTTCACAGGGATTATTTTTCTTGTCGTTGACTACAGCACCTCTACAATGTCGTAATATCACGACATTATAACGTTTTACGTTGATTTATCTTATCTCATGACAAGGGAGACAATTCGCTGTCGAGTACCGCCAGATATTTTCAGCGCCATTTTCTTTACCTCAACAAGTGGCAGACGATTGACAAACGTAAGCGAGAAAATCTCAAGGACACAACTGAAAAATATATTTGTCATACTTTGAAAAATTTTCAACTTCTTTGATCTGTTGGAACTCTGTTTGAATGTGTATAATACCTGCCTCACGTCGAAGTGAAGTGCTTCGCCCTGCACGTTGGCCTGTGTTTTGTAGTGCAAAACAAGCAACATGCAATGCCTTGTTACGGTAAATTGAGAATTTATCGTTTAGACTTCAAAACTAACGAATAAATTATTGTAATACACGAATGCTTGGGAGGCATTTCTGTAAGTGCTTGGGAGGCATTTCTGTAAAAATCGTTCATCATGCTTTATCAGGCGCGGAGGAGCGACTTGAATATTGGGGGGCCAGACGGGGGTGGGACAGGGAGGGGATGTCCCCCTCCCTCAGGCGGGGGGTGCGGGAGTCCTCCCCCGGAAAATTTTGGAATTTTATACTTGATTTAACGCACTTTGGCGCTTCTGAGAACTTTGAAAGGGATAGCATATCTCGCAATAAAACCGACTCATAAAGGCTAAAAAAAAATCAAATCGGCGTACTTCAATGAAATTTCCCCCACGTTGCTTCGAAAATAATTCGCCAATGATATTTGTCAACTATACCCACTCATCCAAGTGAAAAGTTACAGCATGAACACAACTTCAGACCATTGTGAATATTCAACGAATAAGGGTATAGTGTTCTGGTATACACACAACAAGGAGGTCATCTTCACACAATTATTGAGTTTTACGATATTTGAAATTGATCTTATTCACACAACTGTGAATGGAGAAGTGAAAGTCAGTCTCTATATACCTTCATACAAACATAGAGATATATGCATTGAAACTTCTTTTTCTGATTTGTGAAATATTTAGCTGAATAAGTCAGACTAAGAAAAATGAGCCACCACCTTCAACCAGCACTCTCTTTTGAAGTTTCCTGTTATTTGTGCTGAAAACTTACCTCACTTCCACTCTTTGCATTTCTTGTTCTACATGAAATCAACTAGTAAGAATTTGAATGACACAGTTCTCTCCCCTGCTAGTCACCTGACAGCTCACTTCTTCCTCCTTCTTAGTTCTACTGATTTACACGATCAAGGTGTATCCCAGTGGGGAAGGCGGGTGGGCATCACTGGAAGTGAGGTAAGTTTTTAGCTTAATAACAAGAAATTTACCTGTGAAATTTATTTTTTTAGCCGAATGGCTATCATTCTTAGATTTCTAGGACCCTACCCGTATGGTTTCCAGGTGTGAAAAGGAATAGTAACCAAACTTCATGATGTGATTGAAATATTCACTCACTCTTATTATGTATGACACAAGCCATATATGTACATTGTATGGACATTTACAGAGCTGCAAGCCTTCTGACAAATCACTAACAGTGGGGGACCTAAGGAAGGCGCTGGAAGAAACCCGTCCCAAAGAAACTCCTGCCCCACCTAAAGCCATTGAATACCCTGTCTACAAGGATCCACCTCTGAATGCTGTTAGTCCTGGCAAAGGTATATGGTGACATTACTGTAAAACTGAGATGCGTTATAAAACAATGCTGAAGGATTTGTGCAGTTCTACAGTCACGACAAACCACATTCTTTCATTTGCGGATGCTTTCTTACAAGTCCCTGTAATCTTCTATGACATGTTCAGTGTAATACCAAAAATACTAAGAAATGGAATGTAATAAACACACTTTGCCGTACTATGTATTATGAATTATGAAATTGCTGTATATTTAGTAATACCTCTAATATTTCATTCCCCCTATCGTAATTCAGTCACCCAAATTTTGGAACCAAAATTGAATCAGTGGTTCTAATAAATTTGATTACCATCATTGAATTAATGAAGAAATAATGGATTATGTGTATGATTCTGAACCATTTTGTCATCTTCCTGTTCTAATAAATTTGATCACTCCCCAATATAATGGTGGATAATTTCACTTCCTGTTCTAATAAATTTGATCACTCCCCAATATAATGGTGGATAATTTCACTTCCTGTTCTAATAAATTTGATCACTCCCCAATATAATGGTGGATAATTTCACTTCCTGTTCTAATAAATTTGATCACTCCCCAATATAATGGTGGATAATTTCACTTCCTGTTCTAATAAATTTTGATCACTCCCCAATATAATGGTGGATAATTTCACTTCCTGTTCTAATAAATTTGATCACTCCCCAATATAATGGTGGATAATTTCACTTCCTGTTCTAATAAATTTGATCACTCCCCAATATAATGGTGGATAATTTCACTTCCTGTTCTAATAAATTTGATCACTCCCCAATATAATGGTGGATAATTTCACTTCCTGTTCTAATAAATTTGATCACTCCCCAATATAATGGTGGATAATTTCACTTCCTGTTCTAATAAATTTGATCACTCCCAATATAATGGTGGATAATTTCACTTCCTGTTCTAATAAATTTGATCACTCCCCAATATAATGGTGGATAATTTCACTTCCTGTTCTAATAAATTTGATCACTCCCCAATATAATGGTGGATAATTTCACTTCCTGTTCTAATAAATTTGATCACTCCCCAATATAATGGTGGATAATTTCACTTCCTGTGATTGAATTATTAGAGGGATTACATAGTTTGACATGTTTGATCAAAGTTCTTCAATTTTGTAGGTGAATGGAAGGAGCAGATATTACACATCTATGCACATATGCTGGATTATGCCAAGAACAATACAGAATTTAAGATCAAGGTTTCAGAGCCCAAAATGGGGAAGGTACAGCTTTTCTTTAGTTTCTCACAACTAAGAGTTCAAACTTCTGAAAAATAGTGATTATAAACAGGCTTAGATCTAGGGTCCCACAGCGTCCTTAAAAAGGACACTGGTATGAAATCAAATGACTGATTTTTGCATAAAATCAAATGATTTTATTTCAGAATAAATACTTGAAACAGCCAAAAAGTGAAGTGAAATGTAAACTGACATTAACTGTTGCAAGAATACACCCAAAAAATCCCAATGTACAATTTTTTCATCATATGTATGGCAAATTATGGACTTTCTGACTTCTTGCAAGACATATTTGAAATTGCATTTTTTCAAATACGGGCAGTGTTATTTCAAATAAGGACTCTGGTTAAAATATCTGGATCTAATCCTGATAAATATTTACTATATTATATTTTCTCATGCATTTATCAAGTTTCCAGAGGTGTGATCACTTCACTCCCCATTCAGCTCCCATAGAGCTGGCCTTGTGCGGCTCCTGGGGATTGACCTGGGTTGTTGTTGTGCACACTGGAGGTCATGGTAAGAATTTAAGGGCCTCAACTCTTCAGAGACGGACAGCTTGCCGCAAGAGGCGACTAACTGGGGCACCATGGGGTTCCCGGGTGTAAAAAGGAATTAGACCTTACCCATGGGGTCCTGGATCATGTAAAAAGGAATAGGACCCTACCTGTGGAGTTCTCAGGTGTGAAATTTAATAGGACCCAAATGTTGTGATTCGACTGAAAGATTGTCGATAAATCATGCTCACTCACTCATCTCCCTTGTAGTCATTTCTGGAGAGTGTGCCCCCCCCCCCCCATATATATACCTCAAAGAGTTTATCAGATTCTTTTCTTGTTCCCTTTCAAGATAAAATCATTTCTGGTTGACAGACTTCATAAAAGAAAATAAAAAATAATGAAACCGGAGATACTGTCCATACTGCTTTGCGTTCAGTTCAGTCATTTCATTTGAAAATATGTAATATTCAGCCCTGCTTGAGTCACATGTTTACAACCTGACATTGTTTAATTCTGTCTGGTTTGATTTATGACAGATGCTGTCAGCTGAGTTTGTAGATGAGGGTGATGGATATAAAGTCAGCTTTGTCATGGCTAAACCTGGTGTTCCACGTGAGTATTAGAAAGTTAAGTTTCTCACGGGTCTCGGTTTCTGATGCACGATATTTCAGTCACATGCATTTACGTTATACTTATTACACAGTACCTTGACTGTAGACGCAGTAATAATTTATTTTTGCATGGTATACTTTAAATCGAAACAATTAGCAGAAAATGCAATTTATAATAATTTGTATTTTTAGAAGTCAAATAATGAATGACACATCAGTGTGCCTTTCTAATTACAGAACAAAATTCTCTTTCAACACTGCCAGGCTTCTTTAATGATAGTTTTGAGCTCAATGTGACCTTGGGTTAAATAAAATTAGTAATCAATCCACTCTCTTCCATGTTACTACATCTATGGTGTAATATATCCATGCAGGTGGTGCTGTTCGTAAACCCCCTAAGAAGGTGGAACCACCTAAGACAACCACCACTAAGAAGAAACCACCATCAACCACATCATCGACTAATGACAAACCTAAACCCAAGCCTAAAAAAGCTGACCCCTATTTTGATATGGAAACAGAGAACTTAAACGTGAGTGTGATGAAAAGAGATACCACATCAGGTCTCGGCCCGCTGTGGAAAGTGGCTCAGCACCAGGGCAAAATTACCTCTATTGATTAGTATTCTACACACATTGAAATTACCACGCTGTGATGATGTAGTGGTTAGAGCGTCCACCTCACAAGCGGGATGACCTGGGATCAATCCCGGCTAAGTCATATCTCACACTTAAACAATAAACATGATTAATGGAACTCATTGCTTCCTCGCTAGGCACTCAGCATTAAGGGGATAGATCAATGACTGGTTGGCTCAGTGTCAGGACAATGTGACTGTGTGAAGTATCATATCTGACTATGGCTTGGTGCTTGAGTGAGGCAGCACTGTAAAAAGACAGCACTGAGACAGAACTGTCGCTTGTAGGCACACCATCAGGAAATTGCTAAAAGTAGTGCTGAAACGGATACAGATTGGTATGTTGTTTTGGTATTGAGTACCCACCGGCAGTATTCGAATACCCTATTTCTTCTACTTATTCAGATAGCAAAAGTTAACTTCAGACATTTGCAGAGAGAAATTTTGCTAAAATTATACAAATTTCACTAGCTGTCTTTCTAGTTCTTGGGTCGGATAAATAACATATCCATGCCACAGTATCTAGCCTTAGTTGACAAGAAGATTTTTTTTCTTCTGCTTCTAAGTCTGAAAATGCTGTTCGAAAAATTAGAAGAAATAAGGTAGTGTTTGGAGTACCCTATGTTGTTGTTGTAAGGATGCAGCATGGTGACATGCAAAATTAGCTAACCGCTGACAGTCCTGAAGTTATCCACATGGCATATAATCCATGGAATTGTCGCCTCCCATTCCTGATGATTGTGAGCGAAACATCTATCAAAACAAATTTATTAAAGCGTGGTCTTTCTATACATCGTGGCTTGAATGATCACCATGCATTCAAGAAGCTCATTCAAAACCAAGCTGTCAAATGCGGAAGTGTGCAGAGTCTACTGCGCATAGCAGGAATTTAGGCCAAGAATGAGCATGTAAAACTGTGACATTTAACCCTTTCGTACTTATACCGCCCAAAACCGGCCGGCACCGTATATACCCATAACGGCCGAAACCGGCTGCAATTGACCACCACGTAAAAAAATCGCCGCACAGTAAAATGTTCGTCAAGTGACGGTCGTCGGTAGTCCACATCGTTGGACAAGGAAATAGTTGACAATATACCTTCAAATTTTATTGTAAATCATGCAATAAACGTATAACAAGTTTATTTTATTGAAGACGTACCTTCCTTGTGGTGAAAATTGAGAAAATCGGAGAAGAATTTGCCGTTTTTTGACCATTTTCAACGCTATCAAAATCCCATTTCCCGCGGTAGAATGTTAGAGATATTGGTCTCATATTAAAGGTCATTTCCGGCTCTTTCGATCTATGATGAGTGATTTGATTGGATAGGATTGAATAACGAAGGATTTGATTGGATAGAGATGTCATCATTCTCCGATACCGTGACCAAATTGACCTCGACCGGGCTCTGTTAGTATCGCGAAGCCGATTAGTTGAGAATGCGGTCATCGTGTGAGACAATGGCAGCGATTGGCCGGATGTGTGTCTGTGTTTAGTGCGTCGGAAAGAAAATGGCGCAGTTGGAAAGTTTAGCGAGCCGACTGTTGGGTTTACAATAGAAATAAAGCGTTCCTCGGATTTATATGTCGGATTAAAACCTACAGGAATGATGTACTGGTATTGTAGCACGATCGTCCGGTTGAAATGGGCGATCGTGATGAAATTTTTTTATGGAAACTCTCATTTGGCTGGGACATACTAACGCACGGTATGTTGCCGAAATCAATTTTTTTTGTTTATTTATTTTTTTCGCCTGGTCTGATTCTATTTTAGACACAAATGGGCAGATATTTTGAAAAACAGAATAATTAAAGTATGGGCTTTCTGAAAATATATATATTTAGCGGGGTTTCAATCAAGCTACATGCAAATATCTTGCTTCAAAAAAGAGGGTCCATAACAAAATCCCCTCGCATGCATTTATCCGAACATACAAGGCTGACTAATGAGACTATCAGCAAGTAACAAAGGGTTAAACACGTGGTCTGCTGACATTACTTTCTTGGACTACTGAAAGTCTGTAAATGACATAAAGTTCTAATCAAGTCTTTATTATTTAATTGTTTGTGGAGCAACCGGACAAAGAATATAGTTATCCTTCAAATCTTTGCTACGTTTCGTCCAGTTTATTAACTTCTGAAAGGGGTCATTGTCAAAACTTTGGGTACCCAGTATATCTGTAATCGAGTACCCACAACTTTGTACCCATTAAAAAGCACTCGAGTAACCATTTGAGCACTAGTTGAAAGCAACGTTGAATATGACTCACTCACTCCCTCTAATGTTGATTCACTCATTCTCTCTATGTTGAGTCACTCACTCTGTCTCGGACTGAATACAATAAATTTCTAGCTTCACAGGCACAGCAAAAATTGTTTTAGCGCCGCGTCAACCGTTTTTGTTCATTTATGTCTCGTTTTTACATATTTTTGTCTTAAAGTTTTGCAAAAATAATCTTCTTGAACATTGTCAATGTCTTGTTTTATTTGAAGAAAATGATAGTATTTTTGAAGGCTGACTCTTCATGTAACTCCAAGAACATGTAGTTGGTTTCATGCAAATTGTATTCAACTACTGCATCAGTTTGCCTGAAAAGATGGATATATTTGGTCTGTGCAAAAGAAAAAAAAAGCCTCCATCCCTTGTCTTTTTTGTCCCCCGCTACTTAGTAGGGGGGGACTTAGAAACACTGGTGTCCGTAATTCCGTAAGATTTTCTTGTTCGGACAATAACTCATGATCGATTTAACGGATCAACTTCAAACTTGGGGTGTGCCTTGACATTGGCGAGAGGACGGTTGGGACTGTTTTTCAGCAATGTGCATAATCCAATATGGCCGCCGTCAGCCATTTTGGATTATAAGCAGTTGGATCTTAGATTTTCTTATCCGGACAATAACTCGTGAACGATTTAACCGATCAACTTCAAACTTGGGGTGTGCCTTGACATTGGTGGGAGGATGGTTGGGATTGTTTTTCAGCAATGTGTGTAATCTAATATGGCCGCCGTCAGCCATATTGGATTATAAGCAGTTGGATCTTGTCCGGACAGTAACTCGCGAACGATTCAACCGATCTACTTCATATGTGGGGAGCGCCTTAACATTGTTGAGAGGAGGATTAGGATTGTTTTTCAAGGACGTGCTTAATCCAATATGGCCACCATCAACCATACTGGATTTCATTGGATTTTAAGCAGTTTGATCTTGTCCGGACAATAACTGGAGTACGATTCAACTGATCTACTTCAAACTTGGGGAGTGCCTTGACATTGGTGAGAGGACGGTTCGGATTGTTTTTCAGCAATGTGCATAATCCAATATGGCCGCCGTCAGCCATATTGGATTCTAAGCAGTTGGATCTTAGATTTTCTTGTCCGGACAATAACTCGTGAACGATTTAACTGATCAACTTCAAACTTGGGGTGTCCCTTGACCTTGGTGAGATCCCGGTTAGGATTGTGTTTCATGAACGAGCATAATCCAATTTGGCTGCCATCTACATTGTACCAGCGATATTGGATTATGTTGCATTTTAAGCAGTTGCATCTTGTCTGGACAACAACTCTAGAATAATTCAACTGATCGACTTCAAACTCGCAGTTTGGCTTCACATCGGTGAGAGGACAGTTGTCATTGCTTTACAGTTACCTGTGTAATCCAAGATGGCCACCATCAGTCATCTTGGATTTTCAGCATTTAGATCTTGTCTAAATCTACTTCAAACTTGGGGAGTGCATGGACATTGGTGAGAGGACAGTTGGCATTATATTTTATGGATGTGCATAATCCAACATGGGTGCCATCTGCTGTATTAGATTATGTTAAGCTCATCAGCGATATCTTCATTTTCAAATCATACTCTTCATCAATGACATGAGATGTCATCGACCGAAAAAAAATCAACCATAGAGGTCCATGGCCCCCGCAGCAGCAGCGCCAGTTATGGTGGATGTAATCCACCATAACTGATGCTGCTAGCGGGGGACAGGTAATCCACCATAACTGATGCTGCTAGCGGGGGACAGGTAATCCACCATAACTGATGCTGCTAGCGGGGGACATGGACCTCTATGGTTGATTTTTTTTCTAAAAGTACCCGTGAAGCTAGAATTTTATTCAACCTAACGTTGAAAGCTTCTTGGAATATACATGTGAAGGATTTGCCTTTTGCGGTCATATAATCTTTTACTCATCATGCTCATTGAAACAGAGCCCTTACACTCCTATTGATCTGGACGCAACTCTGAAACAATATTGTGACAATATATATTGCAGCACTTAATGGTGGAGTAAATACTTGTTTTAATGCTCAAAATGTTTTATATCTTCATTCAATCTGGGAAGCAACAATGAAAACTAGAGGAACCAGCCTTTAAGGATAGCTATCCCCTTAGAGGCTCAAAATTGGTCATTTTTGTTTTATTTCTTCATTCAAGTATTCACTATTTTGTCTAACATTTGGTGAAAAAATGAAATCAAAATTCTGACTAGAAGTGCTTCAATATTAGGATAAAAAAAATAGTTTCTGAGGCACTGAAAAAATTAAATAGGGCCTACATTGCCGTTCAGGTGTTCCGGTATCCAGCTGGGAAGAGATTAACCTTTCACGCTACTGTCTATTGTAAGTCGTTTAAAGCTGTCTGAGTGCCTATTGTATTGTTAATTGACACTCAGACACCCGCCGTGAAGTAATTAGCAAAGGTGATAACATTTCTCACCTGAACAAGTATTAGCAAGTTTTTACCCCTCAGCCCATAGGGCTGTGGGGTCTTGTTGTTGCCATGTACGTACATCCGTCCTAGCGTCCGTCCGTCAACATTTTCTTGTCCGCTGAATATCTGCAGATCTATGAAGTCGGGTCTGACCAAACTTTGGTGAGAGCTTCCTGAAGGTTGACTGATGAAATGATTAGATTTTCAGATGGCTATGATGATGTCATGATTTTTAATTATTTTTTTAATTATTTATTGATGGCTCAGCTTTTGCACTGTTATATATGCCCATCAACATGTTCTTGTCCGCTGAATATCTGCAGATCTATCAAGTCGGGTCTGACCAAACTTTGGTGAGAGCTTCCTGAAGGTTGACTGATGAAGATTTTCAGATGGCTATGATCATGATGTCATGATTTTTAATTTTTTTTTTTTATTATTTAGTGATGGCTTAGCTTTTGCAGTGTTATCTATGCCCATCGGGAACCCTTGGTTGCATGTTTCATTGTGACTTTTGAAGGTTCCCTGATACAAGCTTGGTCCATTCAAGATTATCATTTGATGGAACCCCCAATTTCCATATATTCTGGGAGATTACATGATGCTACACTTGTTCAGCCTATGCACTACCCTCGAGGATTTCC
Source organism: Hanleya hanleyi (assembly GCA_036873755.1). NCBI lineage: Eukaryota > Metazoa > Mollusca > Polyplacophora > Lepidopleurida > Hanleyidae > Hanleya > Hanleya hanleyi. The sequence continues at coordinate 492,674 of JAVTVY010011894.1, forward strand.
CCACCCCTGGAGCATTAAATGTGTTTTGGATTGTTTTTTATCCACAGCTTCTCAGCCTCATGTGATATGTACATTGCTTTTCCACACACACATGCTGAATCACCTAAAAATTTTCCCTTTATAGTAATAACTTACAGGTTGGTGACATAATTTTATTTCAGAAATACCAGAGTAAATAACCGGCAGGGGGTTGTTAAATCATTCTATTCTACATTATATGATTTATCCTAAAACTTTTGCATGAATTTCAACCATATTTGTGTCCACACATTTAACTGGTACAACATAATGCTTCAATTTTTGTCAGCAAACATGTTACTGTACCTTGGAAATTATTTAAAACGAGTGATTAGGAGAGCCGATTTTTAGCCTGACTCTGGGCAATTTTGAACCTGTTTGCATACCTGGAGCTTATTATAATGATAATGGTGGGCCTATGTTAATCAGTGTGATTCTATGCCGTTAACTAGCTTGTTATCACACATGTGCAATGCATAAATTGCATAAATAAAGCTACACTTTCATGCATGCTATAATCCCAGTACACCACTCACGTGAAAACGAAGTCTATTATGTATGGTACAGAAATCACACAAACTGTATCCAGGGATTTTTTGCAGGTTCCGATCCCAAACTCCCAGTTCCTTTTCGTAATTCATTATTGAGGGTCCATTTTTTTTTGGTGAATTTCAGCGCAAAAAGCCTGTGATCAATCACAAAACAGAGGTTTATTAACATGAAATTCAATACCCAGTTATGCAATCGAATCGATATTGAGGCTCCCAGAAGCTTTTTCTAGGAGTATTTTCTTCAGAAATCCGTTCAAATTGAAAAACAACAAGTTTCGTTTTTTGTTTCATTTGAGTTTTGGGCGCCCATACGTTTTTCGGAACTAAATTGGCTCTAGATGCAGCCCTGATCCAACTTCACTAAAAAAAGGTTGAGGGGTCCACGCACCTTTTAGGTGCTTGCCTGCAATTCATGTTAAAGTTTAAATTGAATTTTAAAGCACAATGATGAATAAACTTTGTGTAATAGTTATCAAAAATAAATAGGAATTCGAGTAGGTCCCATAAGACAGATAAAAAATGTATTTGACAATATAATTCAAGCAAAAAAAATTTTTAGCTGGACACATTTTGCTCGATTTCTAGCCTTTCATTTTTTTACAAAATCTGAGATTTAAACGTTTATTTCTCGAAAAGTATCCATGCTACGCTTTTGAAATTTGGCATGCTAAGGTGATCTAGTAAACTTTATCTCACTTTTTGTAAGTTTGGCTTTGTTTTTTAATTATTCAACTTTAAAGACAAATTATCGTAAAATAGTACGTTTTTTTCAATTTATTTTAGTAAAATTGCTGTAAAAACAAAACCAGGCAAAAATTTTAAAAAATGAGATAAAGTTTACTAGTTCAAGTTGTCTCCTATCAAGGTATACCATCAAAGTTGAAACAAAATCAACAGTTTTCATGAAATTTAAATTGATAAATGGTCTCTATTGTTTTCGTTTGAATTAATTTAAATTGGAATAATTGCTACACAATAGCAGTTTCGGTTATACAAATCATATAGGTGGAATCCCTAGGATATACGTTTTCATAAAATATATAGTTTATTATGGTTATCTTGTATATTTATTGGTACAGAAGACAAATTGTCATGGGGGTGCAAAAACTGCCTCTAAGGGGATAGCTATCCTTAAACCTATTCTGTGTCAAGAATCTGGATAATGTTGTTGTCATCTATTTCTTCAAAGTTTAATCTTCTGAACATTCTTAATGTTGATTTCATCATATATTTCAGACTGAAGGTACAGTAAAACCATACCCAAATTTCAATGCAGAACAGGATTGTGAAGTGCTGAAGAATGCCATGAAAGGACTAGGTACTGGTTTTTTTTAATATATATATATTACCCACATCACTTCAGCTTATTATAAGCCAGGATTCATTGTAACATATCCCAATGGATAGATGCATGACATTTGTCTGCAACTATCAGTATGAAGACATCACTCGTGATGCATGAGTCTTTAAGATTATTGTCTCTGGTATGTTTTGCCCCTATAATATCATCAGTTTATTTGTAGGGACGGATGAAGATGCCATCATTAATGTCCTGCCATACAGGTCCAGTCCCCAGAGGGTGGAGATTGTCAACACCTACAAGACCATGTTTGGCAAGGTATGTGCCATCTGTGTCCTATACATGCAGTATTGACTCCATACTTCGATATGATATTGGTTTTGGTATATTAATGACTATCATTGACAGTTTAAGGATACGTAAACCCCCCTGAGGATCAAATTTGTCATTTTTTATCTCGCCTTACGAAGTAAAGGGAAGATATTGTGAGGGGGGAAAGAAGATGTCGGTGTCGGTGTCCCCTGCCTGGAAATGATAAGGTTTTTGGTTTAGCAAATTAAAAAAAAATCTAGAAAAATTAGAAAAAAATATTTAAAAAAATAATGGGGGTGGGTATGCCACCTGGGGTACTACCCCTGGGGTGCTCCAATGTTAAAATCCCTATGATAGAGTTTTGCGTTCAGCTGAAGTGCACATGTACATCTGTACTTAGAAAGTTTGTTGCAGTTGTCAGCTGTCATTGGATGATTATGAAACTTGATACACATGTTTCTTATGATTAGAGGATGTACCTGTGCTATTTTTGAGAAGAAATATTAATATGTACATGTACATGGTGAGTTTGCTGCAGTTGTCAGCTCTCATTGGATGATTATGAAACTTGGTACACATGTTTCTTATGATTAGAGGATGTACCTGTGCTATTTTTGAGAAGAAATATTAATTTTTCTCCAAATTATGACGAATGAATGAGTTTTCTGTTAGGTAAATTATACATGTAGGCCTCTACATGTATACCTGTAAATGTACATGGTGAGTTTGCTGCAGTTGTCAGCTCTCATTGGATGATTACAAAACTTGGTACACACGTTTCTTATGATTAGAGAATGTACCTGTGCTATTTTTGAGATGAAATATTAATATTTCTCCAAATTATGGCAAATGATGGAGTTTTGCGTTTAGCTGAAGTGCACATGTACATCTGTATACCACAGTTTGCTACAGTTGTCAGCTGTCATTGAATGATTATGAAACTTGGTACACATGTTTCTTATGATTAGAAGATGTACCTGTGCTATTTAGGAGATGAAATATTAATTTTTGTTCATACTTTGAGGGTTTTGTCTAAGTAATCTGCCAATAATATTGTCCATGTATATAGATTTACACCTGTACATGGAAAGTTTTCTGAAGCTGTCAGCTTTCATTGGATGAATTTGACACTTGCTACCCAAGTTCAATATGATTCGACGATGTGCATGTGCTATTTAAGAAATATGACATTAAATATGAATTTTTGTCTTAATTATTGCATTTTAGACTTTGTACCTTTCAATTGATGAGGTTTTTGTTGGGCAAAAATTTACATGTAGATCTGTACATGGAAAGGTTGTTGAACCTTTCGTGGGATGATTATAAAGCTTGGTGGACATGTTTCATGTTTTCCTAGGTCACAGCTCTCCTGCAGTAATCGCACATGGGACTGACCTATCCAGCTGTATTCCCAAATGGCATTGGCCTATCCAGCAGTAATGCCACACGGGACTGACCTATCCAGCAGTAATCCCATACGGAACTCAACTATCCAGCAGTAATCCCAAATGGCACTGGCCTATCCAGCAGTAATGCCACACGGGACTGACCTATCCAGCAGTAATCCCAGACCGGACTGGCCTATCCAGCAGTAATCCCACATGGGACTGGCCTATCCAGCAGTAATTCCACACAGGACTGGCCTATGCAGCAGTAATCTCACATGGGACTGACCTATCCAGAAGTAATATGACACTGGACTGCAATATGCAGCAGTAATCCCACATGGCATTGATCTATCCAGCCATAATTCTACATGGGACTCACCTAACCCGCCGTAATCCCACACAGGTTTAGCCTATCCAGCAGTAATCTCACATGGGACTGGCCTCCCCAGCTATAATCCCACACAGGATTGCCGTATGCAGCAGTAATCCAACACTGGACTGCCTATGCAGCAGTAATCCCACACGGGACTGTCCTATCCAGCATTAATCCCATACGAGACTCATCTATCCAGCAGTAATTCCAGACAGGACTGGCCTATCCAGCAGTAATCCCACTTGGGACTGGACTATCCAGCAGTAATCCCACAGGGGACTGGTCTATCCATCAGTAATAACACATGGAACTGGTCCACCCAGCAGTAATCCTACACATGACTGGCCTGTCCAGCAGTAATCTCACATGGGACTGACCTATCCAGCAGTAATCTCACACTGGACTGCTCTATGCACCAGTAATCCGACGGCACTGACCTATCCATCCGACATGGGATTAACTTACATACCAGTAATCCCACATGGGGCTGATGTTATTGTCTGTCCCAGATAATCTATTCCAGACATTATTGTCTGTACCACATCACCTATTCCAGACCTCATTGTTTGCTCTACATGTATGCTTTCAATACTGCTGCACCTTCGGCGGATGACCCCGCAAGGCGAGATGTTGGGGTTCTCAGAACGCTTGTTTTTTGTTATTTCATTATTTGAATATTCAGTATTGGGTCTAGTATTTGGTGAAATAATTCAATCAAAATTCCCGAAATAAGTGGTTCAATTTAATATGTGGACTACCGGTTGAACAGATTATGTTGGGGGGTTCGGTACCCTGCTGGTAACAGATTAACCTTTCGCGTGACTGTAATGTGAGGCGTTAATGACTGCACGAGTGTGTATTGTGCTGATCAGCCTGATTGTCTGACATATTAATAAAAGAGCAGCCTGGGCTTTGCTCATACACTTACCATGCCATGATGAGCAAAAGTGCAAAAAGTTAACAGCCGAACAAGTTTTAGCAAGTTTTCTAACTTTAAATCAAATTTAAACCATAATAATGAATACTTTTTGTACAAAAGATATCTGGAATAAGTAGATTGGTGACCAGGTTCTATATGACAGGTTGCAAAATGTATTTTGTAACAGAATTCATGAGAAATAGTAGAATTATTCCTTCAAATGTATAGCTGGACGGTTTCTGACTGATTTCTAGCATTTCATTTTTTGCCAAAATTCAAATTTTCAAGTCGTATTTCTTGAGAAGTATGATTCCTGCTACGCTGGTGAAATTTGGAATGCGTGTTAATTAGGTTGTGATCTAGTCAACGGCATCTCAGATTTGATAAGATCAGCTCAGTTTTTGCATTATTCAACTTTTAATGTAGAAAGTTGTCCGATAATCAATTTTTCTCAATTCATTTTAGTTAAAATGCTAGGCTTAAATTTGAAAAAGTGAGACAGTGTTTACTAGTTCTAGTTGTCTTTGATCAAGATATACCATCAAATGTGAAGCAAGTTGAATATTTATTGCTACAGAAGGCAAATTATCAGGGGGTGTACAAAACTGCCTCAGGTTGGCTACGTATCCTTGAGATGATGCATATGCACTCATTGTACACTAACATGTATGTATGTCTCATTTGTGATTCAGTCTGGGGCAAGAGCTGTATGACTGCATAAAAAGAGTTTTCCATTGTGTTTTGCTCTGTGTCTGACATCCATTTTCTCTACATAATGATTAATTCATGTGTTGGTATATATTGACTCTTCTCAGCTTAAGCCTTTTTTATTGTTGACCATTTAGAAAAACGAATCATTTAATTGAAATGTCTGTATTTCAGAGCTTAGTGGAAGACCTGAAAGGTGACCTGAGTGGTAATTTTCTGGAGACTGCCAAGAGGCTGTGTCTGGGACCAGCAGAGTTTGATGCCAAGGAATTGAGGAGTGCCATGAAGGTAATTCATTCTGATTACTTACACATTCATGCTGTGTGTATGAGTTAGCTGTCCTCAACTCTACAACCTAGTTGGGGCTTTAGTTATACATAGGTACCGCCGATCTAAATATTGATTTTCATGTGATCGAAAATATACTTGATGTGTTCCTGAATGTGTCTGAATTTCAAAGCAGAGTAACAAACTCAATATAGGTAAAAAAAAAATTCTTGCTTGAGTGTTGTTGCCAGTTGCAGTCTCATCCTGAACTACCCCTGTCTAAAATCGGCTTGTGACTCATCCTGTGGTCGCTGTGCACACCCAGGTCATGGGAAGAATTAAGAGCCTCAGCTCCTCAGACAGCTTGTTGTAAAAGGCGACTAACTGGGGTTTCTGGGTGTAAAAAGGAATAGGACTCCACCAGTGGAGTGAGTAGGATTTAACGTCATTTTCAACAAATTTTCAGTCATATCACGATGGTGCCTACATGTGCCAGAACACGAGAGAGTCCGCAGTCCCTAATACCCTGGACACTAATCACATCAGTGCAGTCATGGGTGTGACAAGAACTAGGACCCAGATGTTGTGATAGTACATGTATTCATATCATATTCACTCACTCAGCTTGGCACTAATATTGACTACCCTATTTATTCTAATTTTTTGAAACAGCATTTTTAGACTTAGAAGCAGAAAAAAATCCATCTTTACATGTATGTCAACTGAGACTAAATTCTGTGGCATGGATATGTTATTTAGCCCAAGAACTAAGAAGATAGCCAGTGAAATTTGTGGAATGTTTGCAGAATTTCTGTCCACCGTAGCTTGAAGTTCAGTTTTGCAGTCTGAATAATTAGAAGAAATAGGGATTTCCTCCTGTTTTCAGCAGCAATTGGAAAGTAAAACTCACCACAGTGGCACATTGACTGTTTTCCGCCGATTCTGTTTGCCTCCATGTTGTTTTCACACCATGATAGATATGATAAAATTCTTGTCTAGATTCTGTAGTGTTGCTGTGTTTCAGGGTTTGGGAACAGATGATGATGTTCTAATAGAGATCCTGTGTACGAGGTCTAATGCACAGATCAAGGAAATCATCAAGAAGTACAAAGAAAGTAAGTGTATGCTGACTCTAGTGTCATATGATAGAGTTGTACATAGACAGGTCTCTTGAATTAGACAATCATGTAGTATTTTACCATGTGGGCCTAACATTTGGGAATTCTGTGCTCGACCAAATCTCTGAATTCAGGCTACAGCTACAAGGGCATTATTAAGGAAATTTGGTCCCAGTACTAGGTAATATCCTGAAAAATATTGCAGAATACTTTGTTTTCATTCACTATCCGGCATATTGATCGTGAAACACGGCTACAATCTTTGAATCAGCAGAAACCAGCAGATTTTCGACCTCTCCTTTAAAATCAATGGTTTTTAACTATCCAGAAATATATCCATGGCCAATAATTATGCCATTCCATGATTATTGACACTTAATCACTGCAGTTGTTTTTATAGGATATTTTTTTGGTGTATTTTCAGTGTTCAACAGAGACCTAGAGAAAGACATTGTGTCAGATACGTCGGGCCATTTCAAACGTCTCCTTGTCTCCCTGGTTCAGGCCAACCGGAGTGATAGCAGTGAGGTGGACCGTAATAAAGCCCACCAGGATGCCAAGGCTCTCTACGAGGCTGGGGAGAAGAAATGGGGAACAGACGAATCTCGCTTCAACGTCATCCTTGCATCCAGAAGCTACGCACAACTCCGAGCAACTTTTGAAGAGTACGGCAAAATTTCCAAGAAAGACATGGCAGAAGTTTTGAAGAGTGAACTCTCTGGTGATATTCTACGGGGAATGTTGACTATAGGTAAACAAATCACTGTCCAGAAAGCATGTTGATGACCACAAACTTGCATATGTAAACTTATCATAGCCGTTTGATCTTTCATGAATATTTAAACTTAAATATTACATGTAAGTTCATTTGGGCACAAAATTATATTCCACAAGTTTGACCACCCGGCATTCAAAGGGAAATATAATTTCAGTTTGATTCAAGAGCTTTATTCCAGGAAACAAAATGTTCACTGAATGTAAGCATGCATGTAATACACATATACGGTTAATACATGTGTATGACGTTTATGTATACAACAATTTAATCCTGGCCTTCTGATTCTAGTTGAGTAAATTTGACAAGTTTTTTCTATTTCTAGTGCGATGTGTGAGGAACAAAGCTGGCCACTTTGCCCGACAGCTCCAAAAGACCATGAAGGGTCTCGGAACAGACGATGACACTCTACTTCGAGTCGTCATATCTCGGTGTGAAATCGACATGGTCCAGATAAAGGAAGAGTTTGAGAAACTGACCAATCAGAAACTGGAACAGTTCATCGCTGTAAGTTTGCACTTTGAGTTGGAAAATATATTGCATAATCTCAGCAAAAATCTGTGATTCGATAAATGTATATCATACATTCATTGTTTGTACATAAGAGTATTTCCTACAAAGAAAAGGTAATTAATTAACATAATGACAGAATATGCTAGGGTGTGGTAGCATCATAAAATGTCATATTAGCTTGTCCTATTGAGTGTTAGTCCGAAATAGAATATGACATTGAAAACCTGAGTTCATGAAGCATTTATTGAAGATGATATACAATACTGAGTGAAGCAAGACTTTAAAAATTCCGTAAGGAGTTTCCAGACAATTGAAAAAATAAATGTCATTTTTATCAGATTGTAACAAGAGATAGCATAGACCTTAAACATTGAAAATGAATGATGACATGTTAGGGCTCACCATTGTTATTTTTAAAAAAATGAGATTAGATGAGAATTCTATGATAAAGTTGTTCTAATAGAAAACGCTGATATTTGTTAGGAAGTTAATGTCATTTTCTCCAAAATGCCTCAATAGATTTCTGGGGCAATGCTGAATTGGGAAATCTAATAAAAATTGGGGGTTTCCGGGCTTCTCTTCAAGATGATGCCACTATGAAAAGCGATGGTCTTGACGCCAAATCTCTCTGATTTCACGAAGTCAGTTTGCCAGAGTTCTTTCATTGAGGTCGTAGTGCCTCAAAATGTGGAAAACACATTATTCAATTCAAAAATCCTTTCACAACTGTTCTCTTAACAGCTTATATGTTCCTTTTCCATTAAATTTCCTTTAAATATCGCTATTTTGGTAGATGCACATAAATACGTGCATTATACATAAAATGGATTTGTCTGGAGCCTCCTTGACTTAAGGATGTCCGCTGGTGGTAAATCAGTTAACTTTTTAAATAATGTGTGTTGTTGTATTCATAATTGTGTAATATGAGGAAAAACAAAGAAAAAAATATAGGTTGGTGTGCATTTTTTATCTCGCCTTACGAAGTAAAGGGGAGATATTGTGAGAGGGGGAAAGAGGATGTCGTCGTCGGTGTCGGTGTCCCCTGCCTGGAAATGAATGGGTTTTTGGTTTAGCAAGTTAAAAAAAAATCTAGAAAAATTAGAAAAAATATAAAAAAAATATAAAAAATATGGGGTGGGTATGCCACCTGGGGGTACTACCCCTGGGGTACTCTAATGTTAAAATCCCTATGAATGAGTTTTGCGTTTAGCTGAAGTGTACATGTACATCTGTACTTGGAAAGTTTCTTGCAGTTGTCAGCTGTCATTGGATGATTATGAAACTTGGTATACATGTTTCTTATGATAAGAGGATGTACCTGTGCTATTTTTGAGAAGAAATATTAATTTTTCTCAAAATTATGGCAAATGAAGAGTTTTCTGTTTAGGTAAATTGTACATGTAGGCCTCTACATGTATACATATACATCTACATGGTAACTTTGCTCCAGTTGTCAGCTGTCATTGGATGATTATGAAACTAGGTACACATGTCCCTTATGATTAGAGGATGTACCTGTGCTATTTTTGACAAGAAATATTAATTTTTCTCCAAATTATGGTAAATGAAGAGTTTTCTGTTTAGGTAAATTGTACATATACATGTCCATGGTAAGTTTGCTCCAGTTGTCAGCTGTCATTGGATGATTATGAAACTTGGTACACATGTTTCTTATGATAAGAGGATGTACCTGTGCTATTTTTGAGAAGAAATATTAATTTTTCTCAAAATTATGGCAAATGAAGAGTTTTCTGTTTAGGTAAATTGTACATACAGGCCTCTACATGTATACATATACATCTACATGGTAACTTTGCTCCAGTTGTCAGCTGTCATTGGATGATTATGAAACTTGGTACACATGTTTCTTATGATTAGAGGATGTACCTGTGCTATTTTTGACAAGAAATATTAATTTTTCTCCAAATTATGGCAAATGAAGAGTTTTCTGTTTAGGTAAATTGTACATGTAGGCCTCTACATGTATACATATACATGTACATGATAAGTTTGCTGCAGTTGTCAGCTCTCATTGGATGATTACGAAACTTGGTACAAATGTTTCTTATGATTGGAGGATTTATTTGTGCTATTTTTGAGATGAAATATTAATTTTTCTCCAAATTATGGCAACTGATTGAGTTTTGCGTTTAGCCGAAGTGCACATGTACATCTGTACACCACAGTTTGCTGCAGTTGTCGGCTGTCATTGAATGATTATCAAACTTGGTACACATGTTTCTTATGATTAAAAGATGTACCTGTGATACCATCCATACCATCACTACCATCCATACCATCACTACCATTCCTACCATCACTACCATCCATACCATCACTACCATCCATACCATTCCTACCATCACTACCATCCATACCATCACTACCATCCATATACCATCACTACCATCCATACCATAACTACCATTCCTACCATCACTACCATCCATACCATCACTACCATCCATACCATCGCTACCATCCATACCATCGCTACCATTCCTACCATCACTACCATCACTACCATCCATGCCATCACTACCATCCATACCATCATTGCCGTTCCTACCATCATACCATCCATGCCCTTCTCCCCATCCGTACCGTCACTCACCGTTCCACCATGCTACCATTCCTACCATCACTACCATCCATACCATCACTACCATCCATACCATCACTACCATCCATACCATCACTACCATCCATACCATTCCTACCATCCATACCATCACTACCATCCATACCATCACCACTACTATCCATACCATCCATACCATCACTACCATCCATACCATCACTACCATTCATACCATTCCTACCATCCATACCATCACTACCATGCATACCATCACTACTATCCATACCATCCATACCATCACTACCATCCATACCATCACTACCATTCATACCATTCCTACCATCCATACCATCACTACCATCCATACCATCCATACCATCCCTACCATCACTACCATCCATACCATCACTACCATCCATACCATCACTACCATCCATACCATCACTACCATTCCTACCATTCCTACCATCACTACCATCCATACCATCACTACCATCCATACCATCACTACCATTCCTACCATTCCTACCATCCATACCATCACTACCATCCATACCATTCCTACCATCACTACCATCCATACCATCACTACCATCCATACCATCACTACCATCCATACCATAACTACCATTCCTACCATCACTACCATCCATACCGTCACTACCATCCATACCATCACTACCATCCATACCATCGCTACCATCACTACCATCCATACCATCACTGCCATCCATACCATCACTACCATCCATACCATCACTACCATCCCTACCATCCCTACCATCCGTACCATCACTCAGGCCAGAATATTTCGTGAACGGTCGGAAACTTTTTTTCGGTTCCGTCTATTCTATCTATGGGAACCCTCCGGAAACTAACATTAGGTTCCGTGAAATAATTGTATGGGAACCTTTTTTTTCAAATGTCAAAATGTTGTTTAAATTGTTCTTTTCATTTACCATTTGTCTTTTATAAAATTGTGATCATTGTTCAAGCTTGCTGAATTGGCTGTAAGGTATTTGAAGAATTAAAGTATATTTACGTCACAGGGGTTCGTAAGTGATTCTGTCAACATAGTTCAAAATTGAACTCAATGTGAGGCTACGTACACCAGTCTTGTCGTTTTTTACTTGACAATGTGCCGTGCACACTTTGCAGTGCAGAATTGAAATGTTCCGATTATCATCAGTTACTGGGTCAAAGTCAACACTGAATGACCACTTCCTAACTGTTTT